>JAHLSL010000022.1:3444998-3556109 GCA_025920805.1 Petroica traversi
TCCCTGCAGTTCCCCAATCCCTGTGTCCCTGCAGTTCCCCAATCCCTGTGTCCCTGCAGTTCCCCAATCCCTCTGTCCCAGCAATTCCCCAATCCCTGTGTCCCTGCAGTTCCCCAATCCCTATTCCCCTGCAGTTCCCCAATCCCTGTGTTCCTGCAGTTTCCATGAGGAGCAAAGGCTGCAGCTGCCAGGACCAGCAGAGATGAGCAAACACACCAAGTTCTCAGTTCTAACTGCTCTCCTTCCCTTCCCTCAGCTTCCTGAAGCTCGGAAACCAGTCCAGCCTGTTCCAGCCCCCTCCCTGCACTGGTTCCTGGCCTTCCTTGCATCAGAGATGGGCTCTGTCCTTGTGGGACTGGGAAATGATTCATCCACCAGCGCAGGAATGCAGCCCTGGAGGCACCGTTTGCAGACCTCTCCCAAAATCCTCTTCTGGAGCTGCATTTCTGTGTAGGAGGAATGTGGTTTGGAAAAGCCCTCCCCAGTAAATCTCTGAGCTAAGAGGAGTGGAGTCACACTCTCATTCTGACCCTCAGCCTCATCCAGTTCCTTGTGAGGAGAGAAAACATCCTAAATGTGAGATCCTCAAGGGCCAGGACTCCTGCTCAGGTGTGAGTGCCCTGCCCTTCTCCTCCTCCTCCTCCTCCTCCTCCTCCTGCTCTGTTTGCCGAGGGAGTGATGCCTGTTCTGCAGGGGAAGCAGAACCCGAGCAGACACGTGGGAGGGGACAAGTGCCAGTGCACTCTGAGGCCACCACGTGCCACCAGTGCTGTCCCCAGGCAGGTTTGGTGATCAGGGAGATGTCCTGGTGTGTTCTGAGCTGGTGTCCATCCACTCTGCTGTGTTTAATCCGAATCAGCCGAGCCCTGGTTGCAAAGGGAAGCGAGTTCTGCAACTTCTGCTGCTCTCCCCCCGTGCCAAAAATAACACTGCCCTTTGCAGGATGAGCTCTTTGAGTGCTGCTGCTGGGAAGAACCGGGAAAAGTGGGAAGGAGACACAAGAATTCAGGGAGTTCTTGTGGGGATGTCCCGAGAACAACCTCTCACTTGTGTTAGACCAAGTCCCAGCCCTGGGGAGTGTTTGGAGTTCCAACACGGTCACCAGAACTTCCTGGGAAAGGGCTCAGCAGAGCTCCGAGCCCGTGTCAGTGTGAACATTCCAGTGGTTTTCATGGAGTAACCCCCAAAAGGTTCCTGGGAAGCTCTGGGTGTGTCAGCCCCATGGCAAGGAGAATTAGAGGGTTTCAGGCAGCTCCTCACCAGCCTGTCATGCCCAGCTTGGGGTGGCTGGGGGACACCATTCCTTGCTGGCACCCAGGACTGTGGATGGCTTTTTAACCCAGGAAGGGGACAGGGAGCCTGGGAGTTCAGCTCTGGCTTGGAGTCCATGGAGATATTTTCTGATAAGGCAGCTGAAGTCTACAGATTGTGATGTTGACTAAAAAAATGGCTGCTTGAATTCTTCACCCACTAAAAAGCTGGAATTGTACAAATCAGACTTGCACTTTATCTTGGGGACTTGGTTTGGTGGTGAATGTGGCAGTGCTGGGTTAATGGTTGGATTTGGTGATCTTAGAAGTCTTTTCCAGCCCTAAACTGTTCTATCTCCCATTTCTGAGAAGCCCTGTGTTAATCCAGCTCCCTCCCGCACACCCAGCTTGTGATCCTTGATCTGATCTGTAAGAAAGAGCTGGACACAACGAGCAGAAGTGCCTGGGCCCCACGGGAGGTGTGTCCAGCACCCAGGGGAGTGCCTGGTGTCCATCCCCAGCAGAAGCCGAGCTCTGATGGGACCTGGGGGTGGCAGCAGTGGTGGCAGAGCTGACGTGACCAACACCTGAGCTGGGGTGATGGGCCAAGGCAGGACGTGAGGTGACTGCACACTTTGGGGACTGCACAAAGCAGGGAGGGGCGCCCTGCAGGAGGGTGACACTTTCCCAGCCTTCGGGGTGGTGGATTTTTGCTGCTCCTTCCTGGTTGGCACGGGCAGGGCTGCATTCCTGCAGACAATGGCTCAGCCTGGGCAGCCCAGCCCTGGCCACCTGCTGTCCCCCTGGCCACCTGCTGTCCCCCTGGCCTCACATTGTCCTCCTGGCCACCCCCTGTCCTCCTGGCCACCTGCTGTCCCCATAGCCACACATAGTCCCCCTGGCCACACACCATCCCCTGGCCATTTGCTGTCCCTCTGGCCACACACTGTCCCCCTGGCCACTTGCTGTCCCTCTGGCCACCCACTGTCCCTCTGGCCACCCACTGTCCCTCTGGCCACTTGCTGTCCCTCTGGCCACTTGCTGTCCCTCTGGCCACACAGTGTCCCTCTGGCCACCCACTGTCCCTCTAGCCACACACTGTCCCTCTGGCCATGCAGGCACCCCCTCAGCTCTCCCTGAAGGCTCCTGGACTCAGAGCTCACAGGGTTTGTCCTCAGAGCTGGTTTCAGGAGCTCTGTTTGGCAGATGTGCACAAGAGGAGTGGTGAACTCAGCTCAGCTGCCAGACTACGTGTCCTGGAGAAATCTGGGGGAACAAACTCAAACGTCCCTAAGATAAACCTGGATTCTCTCCCAGGGCACAATTCCCACCTGACACAGAAGGACATCCCCTCTGCTCTCCAGACTGGCACCACAGACTGCTGTGATCCCAGCAATTTCCTGGGAGAAGCTGGTGAGCTCTGGCAAAGGCAGGGATTCAGGATTTACTCCCCACCCCATCCCTGAGCACAGGGTGACTTTCTGTGCTCACACGTGCAGCCTGGTCAGTGAAATGAGACAGGTTAAAAATTAAGTTTGCAAGGGAGGGTGGAGTTATTTCATGGGTTGCTCCAACGTAGCCAGGTTTCCCACAGTTGTGAAAACCTCTGGTCTGCCTGAGGAAAAACGGAAATAAGGAAATAAACAGTGAGGGTGAGAGCTCCAGCTGCCTTCACCAGCAAAGCCAACATGTTCCACAGCTACCTCAGCATCCAGTGATCCTCACCCGCAGTAAAACCATTGGGATTGAAACCCAGCTGGATTTCTGAGGGCTAAAGGACCAGCCTCATACCCTGCAAGGCAGAAACCCAGGGGACCTCTCCTGCAGGGTGGGGGTGAGCTGTGGGGAAACTGAGTCAACTTTCTGGTTCCTTTGTGGACATCCCATGTAATCCTGTCCAAAGGGCACCAATAACCTCTGTTTGTCTCAGCTCCCAAGTTCGAACAAGGTATTAATCCCTCACCTTGCTTGTTCGTGGGGAGATTCCTGTGAAAGGACAGTTCCAAGCAGCCTGGACTCAGGGGCTGCCACTGCCACAGCACAAGAGATTTCCTCCCCCATGGGGTGACCTTTGTCAGGCTCACACACCCATTAACCAGCGCTGGGGCTCAGCCTCCCCTGCCTGTGAAATGTCTCCTTTCTCTGCATTCAGCTGACGCTGGGAATGGCAGAGGCTCTGCTTGATGGCCCCGACCAAAGTGCGCTGGAATTTGCTGGGTTCCATAAGGTTTTCATTAGGGCTGCCAGGGAGCCCCTGAGGTTCTGTGAAACTCTCAAAATATCCGTACAGCCACTTGCAAAGCTGTTCTCTTTGTAGTGTGTTTGTTTTTACAGATCCTCTCTGCTTTTTTCCTCCCTCTCCTCACTGTCTCCCTCATCAAGGTGCACACGTGGCTCTAAGGGAAACATCTGATCCCTACTCTGGCTGAAAGGGTGGTAAGGCTTTGGAACCAGGGAAGGGGTGGAAACACTTGGAAGTGTCCAAAACCTCGCAGATGTGGCACTTGGGGACATGGGTTAGTGGCAGACCTGGCAGTGCTGAGTGAATGGAAGGACTCAGTGATCTGAGAGGTCTTTTCCACCTCAGTGATTCTGTGGCTGAGGGACAGGCTGGTGACAGGACACTCAGGGGAAGGTGGGGTGCCAAGTTGCCAGGCTCGTCTTTGGGCAATCTGGGTTTGGTTTTGCCTTTATTGCCCAGTTCCTGCCAGTGTTCCTGGCTGGGAAACCTGTGTGTGTATCCTGGGCTCCCTCCCTGCTATCACCCCTGTAAAGGCCAGCAATAATCCCTGCTGCCTTCTTAAAACAGACCTGAGACAGGAAAACATCTCAGTGCAAGGCTCCCACAGCGCCTTACCTGGGATTAAGCCCTGAATCAGGATTTAGGATCTCTAGAAGATGGTAATGTAACACCAAGAATCAGCAGGAGACTGTCCAGATGGCTCAGCCATTGTGTACAGCTGAGAAAAACAGGAACAGGGACTGCACAACTTTGTTTTCCTGCACGTTGTTCCCCCATGGTTACTCTGAGAAGCTGCCACCCCTTTAGACTCATTCTCCCTCCCTGAAGGGTCAGCTCTTGCTGAGCTTCACTGCCCCAAGCCCTTCCCCAAAGCGTCTTGGCATTCTGTGGGAAAGCAGGCTCATTTTCTGCATTGCAAACCCAAGTGTTCCTACCACAGATCTTCTCCATCCTCACAGATAGTGAGTCTATAACCCAGAGAAGATCTTGTGCCCATCAGCATTAGGAGCAGGGTTTGACAACAGCAAAGGGGTGATGGCTCTTGAGGATTTGGGTGCTTCTGGAAGTTTCCCCAGATAAAACAATGGTCTGAACACCTCCAGATCTGTCCTGGGGCCACTGTGCTGCATTCCTGCTCTGGCTGGAAGGCAGCCAGAGCTGCCACGTCAGGGTCCCCTGGGCTGTCCTGTTTTCTCCGTGCACCTCGGCAGAGCGGGCGGCATTGAACAGGCAGAGGTGCAGGGGAGCCCCGCCCGCAGTGCACACAGGCAGGGACAGCTGCCCCTCCTCTGCCACCTCCCCGGCCCACAGAGCTGCAGATTAACCTCCTGGAAGGGGCCAGCACCTCTTCTGCTCCAAGACAGGAATAAATCTCCCCAAGGGCTGGGAGAATGTAATTCTCCCAAATGTAATTTTGGGAGACGCGCTGCCGTACGTCCCCCTGCAAAACCTCCCAGCCAGAGCTCTCACAGACAGACCAAGGGACAGGACACAGCCATTCCATCTGTGTTGTTGTAGTTGTATTCCTCCTGGCCAGCAGAGTTGTGCATCCCACCTTTATGTATGGATTACAGACATTTCAGGATGTAGGAGATGGTTCAAGGCTGACCAGAAGCCCTATCAGACCTTGCTGTCATGCTGCCAAAGTCACCAGCTCTGTTTTTCTCTCCAGGGAAGTGCTTTTGCCATAAGCCTGAGAAAATACGAACCCAATATCATTAGTGCACAGCCCAACACAGAGGGCTTAAAATGGGCTTTGCACTAACATGGCCAAGTAGTAAATTGAAGCAACAGCTCCAGCCTTTCTCAGCCTCAGTGCTGCAATCCCCATGTCAGAGACTGCTCCTGTCCAGTGAGCTGCTGGCTCTGGGAGGGTGAACTGCATCTCCAGAGCTCCTGCAGAGCTGCTCCTGCCCCAAATCAGCATTTACCTTGTGCCCTCAGATTGCCAAGGCCACGCCTTCCTTTCAGAGCTGGGGCCCAGAGTTTTTCTGCACTGCGATTCCCGGGGCTCCGTGCACAGCGATGCCTCAGAGCTGTGCTGGGAGGGCTCCTCGGGGGGATTGAGGGTTCTCCCCCCCTGCCACCCCTCCCTGTGGCTGGAGAGGTGTGTGACAGAGCAGGGCTGAGCACGGCAGCTCCTCACCTGAGTGCCCAGGCACCTTCCCCTGTCCCCAGGCATTCCCATCTGCTGCTGTTCACCATCCACCAGCCTCCTGTTTCCTCTCAGGGCAGCTCTGTTCTGCCCTGCCAGCTCACAGAGCTCTTGAACAGGATCACAGACTCATTAAGGAAATCATTAGGAAGAGACCTGTAAGATCAAGTCCAACTGTAAACCCAGCACTGCCAAAGGCCACCACTAAACCCTGTCCCCAAATGCCACATCTACACGTTTTAAATCCCTCCAGGATGGTGACTCCACCACTTCCCTGGGCAGCCTGTTCCAAGGCCTGATAACCCTTGTGGGGAAAGAAATTTTTTCCTAATATCCAAAATATCCAAGCTAAACCTCCTTTGGCACAACTTGGAGCCATTTCCTCTTTTCTTTTGTTACCTGGGAGATGCGACCAACCCCCAGCTCCTGTCAGGGAGCAGCAGAGTGTGACAAGGTCTCCCCTGAAGACACAAGAATTTGTGTTGCCTTCCCAACTTTTCCCCCACACACAGGAGCACAGCAGGGAGGGAGCCATGGGTTATAACCCAATCCTCCTCTGTCAGATCAGCAGTGACACCTGTAAGAGGCTCTTTGCAGAGAAGTGCTTCTCTACCTGAGGGATGTGGAGTGAAATGTCACTTGCTTGGGTTGTGGCTCAAGGAAAGCTCTCCTGAAAGCTTCTCAGAAATTCATGCAGTGCTTTGGCTGTTACAGACCAGCATCTTTAACCTCACACTGATGGGTCAAACCCTGGTGTTTTGAGCAGCTGGTGGTTTTTTTTTTTAACTCCTTCCCTTGCTGTTCCAAGGTGTGAGGCCCCTGCTGTGTTATCTCATCTGCAGGGTTTGGCCCTTCCCTCTTCCTCCCGGGGCTCCATACCCAAAAGCAGGGTGGAAATGCCTTTGGAACGTGTCATTTTGCAAACACATCCTTGGCAGAGCCTGTTTCCCCATGCACAGTGTCAACCCTGTCCCCAGGCACGTGGGAGGCTCCAGGCTCAGGCAGATGTTGGGCCATTCTGCTGCCAAACCCTGAGTTTGCAGTTCTGCACTCTTCCTCCCTGATTTAGCCCAGCATGGACCTGTGACAATGCTCTCAGTGTCTTGGGCTTGCACTGGGACACTGAAAACAGCCTCGTCTGCCACCTGCGTGCACCAAAAAAAGAAACCAAACCACAAATATTTCTCTGGGAATGGCAGGGCAAGGCTTAGGACCAGGACAAGGAAGCACAGCTGGACAGGAACATCTCCGATCAGATCAGCTCTGAAAGTCAGGCTGTGCTGTTTGCCACCAATACCGAGTTAAACTGCTCGGAAATAATGTTTTCTGCTCTATAACCCCATGGCATGACCAGAATTAGCAGGAAGCAAAAGTGCCTACAGCTCAGCACTAAATGAGCCCGTGCTTTATGATGAAGATCTTCTTTTCCCTTGGCTCTAAACTGCTCTGCAGAAATGTCTGGGCTCCTTAAAAGCTCAACTGGATAATTTACTGCTTTTTCTCTATGGCACTAATGGAGAGGAGGAGAGGGCAGGCAGCTCAGGCATCACCTGTGTGTGAGCCTGGAGGGCATTAGCAAAGCTGTGGCTGCAGGAATGACAGGCTCCATCCCAGAGCTCAGATCCACGTGGCCACAGCCATGGAAGTGGCTTGATTTACGTCAGCACCAAAAGTCACCCAGATACACAACCATTAATTAAATCTTGGGGGTAAAAGTCCGTGTGGCAAAAGGGGAATGGGAAAACAACATGATTTGGTGCTGATCCTCCAAGATTCTGTGTGTTTTCACCTCATCTTCCCACCAGATCTGCTGGTGTGTGATCCTCACTGCTGGGCAAGCAGAGGGCTTGGGGTGAACTCCAAAGATAAAAGCAGACCCTGTTGCAGCCCCCATCCTCATGGACTGGAAGAAAAACAAAACATGGTTCCTCTGTCCCCTGTAACAAAAACTCTCAGCATGGGGAAATGAAAAGAACGAAATGAAAAGAGTGAAAAGCGAAAGGTGAAGGCTGTTGTGGGTTTATGAGCTGTAGCCTGCAGACATTAAGGGAGAAATCACTTGCTAGGAGTTGGTTTTGCATCTTTAACCGTGAAACTCAGACCTCTGCAGTGATCCTTTCAGAAATGGGCACACCCAGGCTAAGCAAGCAGGTCCAGCCCACGCCCTGGTTTGCAGCTCTCTGTGGTTGGTGGCCCATTAGTCTGAAGCCAATGTCACTGGAATTTTGGGCGCTCTTCCCATTAAAGGTCCCTGAGGTCTAAGAGTGGTCAGTGGATGAGACCTGTGGGGGCTGTGGTTTAAACCTATTCAGCCACCTGGATCAGCTGGTGAGCTGATTCATATTTATTTTCAGACTGTGGGGGCTAATCTAGAAAATTAAGGAAGTGACAAGAGAAAAATGTGTCCAAAGGGAAGGCCTTGGATGGCTCCCAGTCCTGCAGAACACAGCTGGACACAGCCCTGGCTCCCCCAAAATCTCCATCCTCAGAGATGTGCAGAACTCAGCTGGACACAGCCCTGGCTCCCCCAAATTTCCCTATCCTCAGAGATGTGCAGAACTCAGCTGGCTCCCCCAAAATCTCCATCCTCAGAGATGTGCAGAGCACAGCTGGACACAGCCCTGGGTACCCCAAAAGCAGAGCTGGAGCTGATGCCAGGGTACCAGGGGATGCCCTCTCCAGAGAGGGATGTTCCCTCCATCAGCAGCAAGCAGCAGCATGGCCAGGGCAGGCAGGAGCAGCTGGGAATGCCAGGTTTGTCCCCAGTCATCCCCAGTGACACCAGAGGAACCTTCAGTGGCTGCAATATCCCAGCCATCCTCCACAGGTGATTTTTTTTGTCAGCCACGAGCTACAAGTGTGCACAAACACACTTTCTGCTGCTGAAGGTGGCTGGGCAAGCCCTGCTGGGGCTGCCTGGTTTATCATTACTCTTCTCCCGGGAGGGCAGCCCAGTTAAACACTCCAATGCTCTGTTACATCCCCATTCCAGCCCCCAGTCCTGACAGCAACCCTCACCCTGCTCCCCACCGCCCTGCACCCACCCGGGGCTCCTGTGAGCGCAGGCACAGCCAGATCGGCCTTGCAGGGAGCAGAGGAGCCTTCCCCGAACTCTTTCCCCCTTGGAACAGCTTTGCCAAAATTCGGGACAGTCAGAGCCAGAGAGTGGAGCTGGAACTCCTATCCCAAGAATTTCCGCAGCACCGCACCTCGCTTTGTCCCGCAGAGACTGAAAAAGGATCAGGGAAAAAAATCCCTCCCGTGCCCTTCTAAACTTGGACAAAACAGGTTTTTAATGCGAGCGGCACTTAATCATTATTCAGCGCATTCAGAGCGGTGGATATTTGATGCAAACACAGAGTTGGTTGAAACTCTCCCGTACCGGCTCCCTCTTTGTCCCTCCTGAGCCTGGGAATGGGTGTGATCTCCGGGTAGGAGTGTCCCTGCGGTTAAGTAGAGGATTGAATTACCGAACAGTGCCGTTCCCGAGCTGACAAGGTAGCAGAGCAGGGAACAAAAGTGCCCTGGAATTCGGCGAGAAGGAGCTGGGCTCGGTGGAGAAGGGACACCTGCGAGGACACTTTGCAGCAAGGTAAGCAGCCTCCCTATGCCCCTGAAAGTTTTAATGAGGCCAAAACTGGTATTTGGGATAGTAAGAAACAAACAAAAAAATTAATATGCTTCATACTTTAAAAAAAAAGAAAAAAATCTGCCCTGGTGCAAGCCAGGATGTGTCCACTGAAAGGAGCCCACCCTGATTTCCATCGTTTGGGGCTGGAACAAGCGGCTCTGAGCTCGCCAGGAACCCGTCCGGGCTCAAATCAGCTCCGAGGACACATCTTTTCCTTCAGCTCTCAGCACAGGCTGGCTTTGATTTCGTGCAGCGACCAATTACCAGCGTTTTGTTTGGGCCTGGGTTGTTTTTATGTTTTGCTGCCGTGGGGATTTGCCCAAAGCTCTTCTGCTTTTGGGTCCGGGCAGCCACAGAAAAGTCTTTGGAAGTTCTCATCCGTGGGTTTTATTGTCATCTGATCGACAGATTGCTGATGGCCGAGCTGCTCTGCTCTGCAAACACAATGTTTTCTCATCCTGCTCGATTGAGATGCAAGTTGCACTGGGGTAAAATCGAGTTGTAATGGAGTTGAGCTGCAGGCTCGCTCGCCAGTATTTTTCTTAGGCGTGCCTATTAGGAACATAAATATTTAACACAAAGGAGAGCTGATATGAATTAGCATCTGTGGGAGGTTCGCGCTTATTCAAGGCTGCCCTAACGCAGATGTAAACAAGTGTTAGAGCAGCTGAAGCGAGCTGGCTCCAGCAGCACTTCCAGGGTGAATCATCCAGGTGCTTTTTACACACCGCACTAAATGGGCTGATTAGAGCCTGCAGAGGAGAGATTAGACAATCCCAGGGCACGGGCTCTGCTCTTCCGAGGGTTTTACCGTTCCCCCGGGATGCCAGGTGGAAGGCAAGGCAATGCAAGGACGGGCAGATCAGAAAAAAACCTTTAACCGTCTTCCTTCACCTTCCTCCTGGCACAGAGAGCCAGGTGAGCCTCCCCTCCTCCTCCTCCCTGCACAAACAGGATGCCTTTATCCTCCTCCAGCTCCCTTCTCGCTGCCAAACTCGGAGGTCTCATGATGTTTTTTCCCCAGGCAGGACTTTGAGGCAGCGGTTGCCAAGGTCTCCCAGTTGGGAGCAAAGGTTTTGTGCCCTGACCACCCTGATCTCCTGCCTTCTCCTGTGTTTTGGGGCTCCTGGTCGGGTTGAGTCAATAAATCCCTGCTTTTGCATGGCCAGGGATGCTCAAGATGTTCGTGGTGTCTCCTGGTATTTTCCATGGAGCTGTGCGAGTTTTTCTGAATTTTGAGCATGGAGATTGTTATCTTTTCAAATGGACCACCCATCCTGAGGTGATCCATCCCCAGGTGAGGAGGAGACCTGCCCCAAGCTTGGGAAGGTGCTGGGGCTCTGCTCTGCTCTGTGCTGGGCACATCCTGCTGGACCTTTCCTCAATTCCCACAAGTGAAATACCCAGGAGCCCTGAAATGCTCAGTGCAGTGGAGGAAGCTCAGGGCACAGCCAAAGCCTTGGTGTTACCTGCTCCAGCTGCAGTTTTGTCACCCCTGGGGAACGCTTTGTGCCACCACTGACCCTCCTCAAAGTCCCTCCTTCATGACATTTTTGTGTGAGCCTTCAGGAATTCCCTCTGGGCTGGCACAGGCTGGGCTTTCCATGTGTGAAATGTCCACGGGCACGAGGAAGGGCTCCAGTGTGGCCACACCACACCCAAAATATCTCTTTGTTTATTCACGTATATTCTTCAGCTTCAGTTGTCCCCTCAGAGGAACAGATCCTTCAGTCACAGGGGAAACTCTCCCACAACTCCTTAAAACCTTTCCTCTCATGAGCTCTCTTTCTATACAATACAACCCTGGAATGGGACATAATTATGGTTTATCCTGGATGATTTTACATTTCTGCTGTATTTCTACCCACTCTGGATGTGAAAAGAATGCAGAAAGGGGTGAATATTGTCATGTAAAGTCTTTGGCATCTTTCAGGCTGAAAACTCCAGGCATCAGGTGACGTGCATCCAATTCAGCTGCCTTGATTTCCAAGGATCTCTGCTTGTAACAGAAACCCTCTCGTTTGTTATCTGTCTTTATCTGAGCCTCTTCAGGCTTATCTGAGGCAGTGCTGGCTACAGTGACAGTGGAACTTGTTATTACCTTATATCCACCTCAAGGATGTGGCACGTGGGGGACGTTAAATTGTATGGTTGGGCTCCTGGGCAGTTCCTGTGGAAGGAGCTATTCAGAGCAGTCAACCTCTTCTACCTAAAAATGTCCTGTTGCCATGCCCTGGGATGAAAGGAGAGGTTTGTGCCCGGCCCTTTATTTAAAACTGCTCTGACAAACAGCTGCACAGGGTAGGAAACGGGCAGTGCTGGAAATCCTGTTCTTTTTTTGGGTTAGAGAGACTATCTGGGTACCCATCTTTCCTTTGGGAGTGTGCTGGAGCCTAAATTACTGTCCTTTGTTGCTATCCCACCCAGGCCAGGCTTTCAGATGCCAGAGGTGCTCAGACAAAACTCCCACTGGCAGCTCTGGGTGAAGAAGGCTGTCCAGGATGAGTGACTCTGTCTAAAGCTGGTTTTGCAGTGTTTTCAGGAGTGTTTTATTCACCTGTCCTTGTGCAGGTGATGTGCTGCTCTCTCTGCTTTCTTTTCTGCCCAGAGAGGCCGAGTGGCATCTCCAAAGCCCCAGGAGAACCTCACAGAGCACTGGGGGCTGGCAGGGCTGGGTGACACAGTGACAAACACACCACGAGTGTGGCTGGAATCGGCTTTTCTAGAGGAGACCCCCCAGAGGTTTCCTTCTAAATTTTGCCCTAAACCAGGACAGAGCACAAGGCTGGAGGGTGACACTGCTGTGGGTGACTGCTGCCAAAAAGGTGTGTGGTGCTGGTGTTCCATGGGGAGGAGATCCCAGGAAGGGCTGGCTCTGTTTCCAAGACCTTAAAGCTTAGAAAAGACAACTCCCAGGCTGGCTCAGCCATCCCAGTGGAAGCTTGGGCTGGGTTAGCTGGTCCCCTGTTGTTTTGACACAGGTTTCATTAGAGTTGTGTCAGCCAACACTCACAATGGGTGAGCTTCCCTTTGCTGCTTGAGAAACAAAATTTCCCCCTGAATAAAACTTTTACATCTCCCTGGGGCAGAGATGGAAGGGCAGAGTCACCCACAGAGCACCTGCTTAAGTCCAGGGCTTTTCATTTGCAATCCAAAATGGCAACCTGTTTTGTTTTGATTTTTTTTTTAATTGAAGTCCTGGGTTTCTCTTCCCAAGTTCGATGTCACTCTTGAAAGTCTGAACTGGGACAGAACTTAAACAGACCCTTCTTTTTGGTAGTTAATATTAATCTTGCCACTTCCCTCTGGGAAGCCAATGCTCTGGAATCTCCAGCTGGTCTGAGTGGAGGCAGAGCATCTCCTCTGCTCCATCACCACCAAATAAAAGTCCTGAGGGCTTATTCAACTGCACTCATTAAACTGTGCACCAGGGAGAAGCTGCTCTTTGTCTTGCACATATACACACGTGAGAATTCTTACAATAAATACAAAACTGTTATGTGCAGCAGCAAAAGTCCTTGCTCTTGGGCTTGTTTTTTGAGAAGGATGTTTTTTGAGTGCCAGGTGGGCACCTGCACTTGGGTTCAATGGAGGTTTGATTTGTGGTATTTATCTCAGTTCATGCTGGTAGAATCTTGGGGCACAGTGAATGTGGGATTGAGCCCCCACGCTCTGGGAGAGTTGGAGGGATGAGTGGCAAGCTGGGCTCTCCATCCAGGAGATTTCCTGTGAGGCCAAGGGAACAGCAAGTCCCTCCTGACCAAGATTCACTGGAGCTGCCCTGGAGCAAACACCAGGGTGAGGGGAACCACCCAGGGGAAACACTCAGACTTGTGCAGCTGAAACTGAGACACCCAAGAGAAGGTGAATAAATCCCAGGCTTTAACCCTCTTTCCTACCCTTCCTCCAGGCTCTGCTCAGGCAGCTGTGGCCTTTTCCTCAGTTTCAACTGGGAAAATGCATTCTTTGGAGGTTTTCTCCTTGCTATAAGCTTTTGAAGAGCAGGTGCTCCCCAGGGCTCTTGCACAGGTGAACAAACACTTTCCTCCCTGGTGTCTCAGCTCTGGTTTTTCTTAACCTGCAGTCATGGGGTTAAAGAATGCTCTGTTAAAATGATGTGGGAGGGGATGGTAACTTTATGCATGGAGGTGGTGAGTAATTAGAAGTTAGAGAGAACCTGAACCACTTCCCTGCAAACCAGGAAGAGGAATTAAAGTTTCTTTGCTCTCCTGCGTTCTTCTCCTGCCCTGCCTTTGGATGCAGTGCTGGTCCTGAGCCAGGAATCTCTCCCTTTCACCAGGGGAGAAAGAAATGAAAGAAAGGAGAGATTTGTTCCTGATGACTTGGCAAGCTACCTGCTCACCTTTCCCTTGGGAAGGCTCTGTGTTGCTGCTGACTCAAAAACCTCACGGAGAGGGGCTGGAAGTGCAATGGATACCTCTGGATTAGGTGTGCACAAGCTGAAATTTATTATTTGACAAAAATGCACCTGGCACCACACCAGGACAATGCTGTTGCACGGGGGGGGGTTTGTGTGCAGGAGGTTTTTAATAGCTTCTTTTGCCTGTTTTTTTCTCTTGCATCCTCAGAGGGGTGGGTTTGTACAGCAAGAGTTTGTTACCAGTCCCAGGGGCTGATCTCAGGGAGAGCTTCCTGCAGCTCAGCCTCTGCTGCTGCTTAGGAAAGCTTGGAGTCTTTTAGGGCTGCCCTGAGCCTGCAGAGACCCTGCCTGCCTGGAAGAGCCTCCTGCTTTGAGACATCCTGGGGAAGAAGGACTTCCTCGAAAGAATTCAGCCAGGAGCTGCTCTGACCTTCCCTGCAGGACACCAGGGCCAGCACTGCCAGCCCCTACTGCAGCCAAGTGGCTCTGCCTTTTCCAGAGGCACTGCTGAGCTCCAGGCTGCACTTCCAGCGTGGTGGATGTGGAAACTCAGACCGTGTGACTGTGGCTGGAGTCAGAGCTCTGATTTAATTGTCAGTGCATTGTTCCTACACTTGGGAGGAGTTTGCTGGGACAATGCAGCTCCTCCGTTCCCAGGACAAGCAGGCAGCTGGTAAAATTTTACAGGGAGGACTCGAACATAGCACAGTTTGAGGGGGTAAAAAAAAAATCTGCTCTTACAAATCAGTTTCCCAAGACCATCTGCTTGAAAATCAGGCTGCTGGAACACCCCCAGCTGGGAGATAAGCAGAGGGGACAAGGGGGATCATGAAGAGAGGTGTGGGGAGATGAGCAGCATTTCCTGGATGGAGTAAGGTGTGAGCTGGAATTTATGGCAGGTGGAAATGCAGCTGCAGGGACTGTTTAAAGTCAGAGGAGGTAAATCATGAGCTGACGTCCCTCCTAAATCAGATTTCCTCTGAGGAATTCAGATTGAGATACAGATTGAGGGCTATTGGAACTGGGAAGGTGGTTATTTCCCAGAAACCCGGTATTTCCTTGTGCTCTTTGCTTTTATGTGAGGAACAATGGAAGGATTGGAGGATTTGTGCAAAGTCCATCCTCACAAGGAGATGAAAGGGAAAGCTCACAGCCTCAGTGGTTTTCTGGGAATGACCAAGCATCAGCTACTAAGTCAGAGATGCCAGGAATGGCCAGGAGGTGAAGGCACAGGTTTTAAGCAGTCACACTAAGCCAGAGGTCTGTTTCTTGTAGTGCCTGGGATGGTGTTTGGAGATGGGGTACAGGGAACAGTGGTCAGCTTGTTTTTCAGACTGGGCAAAATGGTTATTGCTCTTTCAGAGCTTGAGAAATGCATTGGCTGGGTGGATCCAGGTTCCTGAATCCTTTGAATTTACTGAAGAGGGAATTCAAACCTCTCCTGGGCTGTAGAGCACTTGCAGTTTGAGAGGCCATCATTAACATTAAACCATCTCTTCATCCCAGGCTCTTTTATCTTCACTCACATTGACCCTGAGCAGGCTCAGCATCCTCAGCACCCCAGCCATGGGCAAAGAACAGAAAACACCAATCACCTCCTGTGTCATGGGGAGGTGATCCCTGGCAGTCATTCATGGAAAAAGGGGAAAACCTGCCCATCTGAGACCAGGGAAGTCCCCTCTTATCTCCAGAGCCATTGACCCTGAGGAGAGAAGCACAACCTTAGCTCACCCCACCCAATGCCCCATCTCAGGCTTTGATCCAGCACTACTGAAGTGTAAAAAAGCCCTCCAAACCATGTCATGATCCATCCTGATGATGGTGGCTGAAGCATGAGGGCCAGCCCTTGTTTTTGCCTTGCTGCCAAACCCAAATGGGAAGGAGCAGCTTGCTGGAAATGCAGCACCTGAGCAGCAGCTCTTGGCCTGAGGAGCTTAGCACAGCCCAGCCATCCACCCATCTCATTTCCAAGGCATTAAGCAAAGCTGAGCCTGCCAGCTTCCCTAATAAGCTGTTCCAATGTTTAATTGCCCACCGTGATCAGAAATAGCATCTTATTTCAAGGCCTGCTTTACGTAATTTTAGCTGCCAGGCAACAGCTCTTTCCAAGAAGGCTGAAGTGCTCTCTGTGGTCACCCAGGCGTGTCTGGGCAGAGCTCTGTCCTTGGCTTGAGGGCCACACTGAGCTCCTGAGCCTGGACCTCACGGGACTTGGGACAGGAGGATGAGCCGAGCTGTGCTTTTTCCTCTTCTCCCATCCCCACAACACAAATCCTGTTCCCTGCCTCATCCCCAGCACATCCACGAGGGAGGTCTTACAGCTCTAAGTATGTGACAACATGAGAGAGAAGACAAGCCCCATTGCTGGCCCTCCCTACCTATGATTTTCCAGTGGCATAAAAGCTGCTTTTTCTCCTGTTGCAGCAGAGAAATAAAAGACAGCTTACCCAGGCTGGGTGCTGAACTTCTGGCCAGTCACTAGAGACAGTCACTGCTCCTGAGCTGTAGCTGATGAGCCACACAAGGGAACTCCAGTGCTGGATTTCATTCCTCTGGGCAAAACAAGAGTTAAGCACTGTCCTCTCTGCAAACAAAAAAAAATGGCACCTACTTGGGCCCAGATGCCCAACTCTAGTGGAGACAATGAAAGCAATTCAACAGTCCCTGGTTTACCTCATCTAATGCCAGTCCAAGTATTCCCAATAATTAGGCCTTTCAGCCTGGAAAGGCTGGAGCCACAGCTGCTTCCTATTTTCCCAAAGCTGTACAGAGCATTAGTCATTTCACTGGGGTTTTTTTATTACCGTGACTGCAGCCCAGGAAGCGTGTGCCAAAACCCAGGCAAGCCAAACCAGCCTGGATTCAGAGTGTGCTCCAGGAGTTTGAAATGTTCCCCTGTCCCCCTTCTGAGTCCTGGTGTTTCCTCCCCACCCAAACAGCCCAGGGCTGCCTGGAGAAATGTCCTGCCAGGTCTGGGTTCCCATCATGGGCCCAGCTGACCCAAACGGAGCAGTGACTGCTGGCACTTCCACCCCAGCTATTAATCATTAGCCAGCCTTGGGAGTGACCTTGACACTTAATTAGTCATTTAGTCCTTCTTGAAGGCAGAGCTTTTCCCCACATGCTGGTTGGAGAAGGGATGAGGGCTAGGTTCAGCAAGCAGGAGCGTGGCTGAGATTTTGGCAGGGCACGAAGGGCAGTGGGGGTAAGAGAGACCCATCTGCCTTCACCCACCAGCTTTGTGGCCTGGATTGTGACAGGAGAAGCTTTGCTTTTGGCTCTGGAGGATCCAGGTGCCCCTGGCTGTGACATCCAGCCAAGGGACACTCACTGATGTTTGGTTTGCAGGTTCTCTGCCCTCAGTCAAGAGCAGCATTTGTTCTTTGCAATTTAATTTAGAGCACCTTAACCAATGGCTGGTGACCCAGCAGAGCAGCTCCAAGCCAGGAGCTGCCTTGGCCATGCAGTGATGAACTTTTCTCCTCTTCCCATGGAGAGTAAAAGATTTCCCTGGGAATGGTGGCAATAGGAGAGGCTGATCCTGAAGGTAGAAATTGAGTATTTCCATGTTACTAATGTGGGGCCAGAGATGAGCTATGGCTGCTTCTCTCCTCCCTTCACAGGTAGAGCTGAGTGTGCCCAAGGGAGCAAATCCATCCCAATAGCCAGTGATTTTCCCTGGTGAATTCCTGCCCCAGAGGCAGCTGACTCACTCCTTGCCAATTTGCATTTCCCTAATGCTGAGCAAAACTGGTTTGACTGAGATAAGGGCTGCCCCAGACTCTGCTGTTGAAACCCCACATGAACAGCCCCAAGACTCTTAACATTCTCTTCTTTTCTTTGTCTTCTTTTTAAATTATTAAAGTTTCTGCCCTTCATGATTTCAGCACAGATGGGAAGACTTCACTCCATAAATACCAGATTTCATGTCAGGACAGGAGTTGAATTGTGGGATCATCTGATTAAAAGCCCACATTAAACCATTAATGAAATGAGCTGTCTGATCATATAAGTCATATTCCCATTATTTCCAACTTGGCTACCAGCCGAAAGAAGCTGGAAAGTCCAAAGAAGCAGCCAACCTTGTCTGTGATTCACACTCCCCCAGCTAAAGCTCTGAGGAGGAAGGGAGGGACACCATTTCTCGGAAAAGTGAGGGGTCAGCACCAATTGTGAGATTTCAGATGAAGAAAGGATCCCCGGGAGAGAAGGAGGATTCAAGATCCTCATTGTTAGTCAAATAAGTTTGATTTGGAATCTGTGGAGCAATCCTGGCTCTCAGAGGGTTCTGTCCAACAACACTGCCTGTGGTCAGAGGAATCTCACCATGCTTTGGGTTAATTTTTCTGGGAGAGGTTGTGGTGCTGGGAGAAGCAGGGATCCAGCTGTGCCTCACAGCTGGCCAGCTGCTGGTTTCCTGAGCTGTCAGCAGGAGAGCAAGATTCCTGCTGCCTTCCACAGGGAGAAATGTTAGTGGTGCTAAAAAAACCCCACTGGCCTCAAATAAAAATGACTTTACTGGCTTTGTCTTCAGGTTCTTCCTGTTTTGATGCTGGAAGGAAAAACCCCTAAATAAATTATAAAGATGGCCATGGGGAGGAGGCTTTACTCGGGTTTTTCTTTAATAGGGACTTTTTGAATGTGATATTAAAGGAAAGGAGAGGTCTTGTGGCTAAAGATCTGAACTGAGACCATGTTTTTATATTCAGTTCCTGACAGCCCTGCACTCCAGGGCTGTAGGTGAGTCAGGACACCATTTAGAACAGTGTCTGTCTCTGTGGACACTGAAATATCTTCCTGGATCTGGCTGTTATTCTGTGTGGGTGTCAATCACCTTTCTGGGAATTGAGGTGAAAAATGGCTCTTTTTTTTTTTTTTGTCCCTGCTGTTTGTCTTCTTTCCTGGAAGCTCTCTGGAGGACCTGAGGTAGCTGAAGGTCTCTGAATGTGCTCCTGAGGCCACATGGACTCAGTCCCCAGCAGTCCCTCTGTATTCAGGGAGGGATGAGCACATCTGACTCCTGCTGCTGAGCCAGGCTGTGCCCGCTCAGGTAACAGAGAGGTGCTGGGGCTGTGCTCAGCACACCCCTGCAAACATCTGCATCTCCCTGCTGCCTGAGTAGAGCCAGCTCCAATAGGATGCAACTCCATGTTTTTGTGTAGATTCCTTTGGGATTTCATTTGTTTCAAGAAGTTGTCCTGTGGACAAGCTGGGTTCAGAAGTTGCTTCTTGAGCAAAAACCTCAGCAGCAGAAACAGGGAGCATAGCTTAGGATAGTCTTTTTTTTTTTTCCTGGTAGATATGACTGAGAGTGGATGGGAGACCTCCACCCATCAGAGGGGCAGCTGAAGGCACCAAAACCATCTCAGATATTCTCAGACACCTTTGCAGGGGCAACCTGAAACCTGCCTCTTCTCCACACAGGCAGCAGAGCTCAGGAAGATGCTGGGATTAGTGTAAAATAGACATTTTGGTTATTGATTGGATCATTCTCTGTTGTGCCTGCATGGAGCTGGGAGCTTGGTGCCTGCCCTGAGATACCTCAAGTCTCAGTTCACACATGAATCCTGGCCTGAAGCAGAAGGACTTCATTCCTTGGGCTCCCAGAACCCCAGGGCCAGGGGACCTGACCTGACCTGACCTGCAGTGACTGACCCAGGAGGGCACAGGACTCCTGGAGATCCACTGGTGTCTCCTCCACCCCTCCTGCTATGGTGGGAACAAATCTATGCTGATGTCAGCTCCAACAGCCCAGTGCATCCTGTCCACCTGTTCAAATTCAGGGATAAAAACCCCCCACCCCAAACAAATTTCCTGTCCAGTGTTTGCTGGGCTGGGATCCTACACTTTGGATGGCCCTTCATGAGCATGGATAGCCTGGGAATGGGGGTTCCCACCTAAATATTAATAGTCAGCAAAGAGATAGAGACAGTTCAAAGTGTGGATAACCTGTATTAAACCAGCTCTGATGGTGAGAGGAGCCCAGCTGAGCAGCACACGCACTGTGGCACCCAATTATACATTTATTTTGTTTTTTTCTCCCTTTGCCTTCCAGCTCAGACTGCAGGATGACAGACGGTGACACAAACCTCCCGACCATCGAGAGAAAGCTGGGGCTGCAGATATGGGGCATAGAGGTAGGACAAGAGTGATGTCCTCTGTCACTGTCATGTGTCCTCTGCACATCTGTGTGTGTGTTCCTGTTCCAAGGAAGATGAATTCTTGCAGCAATCTGCGTGGGAAAAGAGGGTCCTCCAGATAAGATACAGTGGGAAACAGACTCGGTGTCTCCCCATGAAACTTTCAGCATGTTATTGTTTTGGTTTCCTGCTCTGTAAAACAGAGATGATAGTATTTACTAAGGAAACAGGAATGTGGTGGGACTGAAACCATTCCTCCAGTGCTGGAGGCTTTTCTCTCCCCTTTTTGGAATCAGTGCAAGGCTGCTTTAACACCAGAAATTGCCCGTTTCACCAAGATGGGTTTCCACAGGTAGCCTTAGCCCATACCAGCAGCTGCCGTGGGGAAGATACCTATTTTTGCTGCAAAGGCATTCCATGGAGCCTATTTTTACTTCTTCCTTGCTTTTCCTGCTCTGTGTCACTGCAAGAAGAGATCCTGCAGCCTGTGAGGTCACTTTTTTGGTGGTGGTGGTATCTGATTTTGGATTGGAACCAAGCTGTGCTCAATTCTGCCCTTTTCTGGCCCAATTCACCAAGAACATTCCCCTGCAATGGGCGTGGGGTTAGACTGAGGTGCAGAATCCACTCAGGAGAGCACTGGGAAGAGGCTCCAGCATCTCCCAGTGACATTCAGCAGGTCACAACTATGTTCCAAATATCACAGGGTCTTCCCCTTCCCATTTTTCTCCCAAGCACTGTGCAGAGCTGCTCTCCAGAGCATCTGTAATTAGAGCTGTGTGGGTTCACAGGGGTCAAGCTGGGAAACAAGTCAGGCCAGCAGAAGAACGTGTGTCTCTAATTTCAGGGAACCACAGAGCCAGCTCCAGCCCAGGAGCTGCCTCTGGACTGCTGGGTGGCACATCCAGGCACCTGCACTTGTTAATTATGCACTTGTGCCACAGGAAGTCTGCAATTAGGGCCTGGAGGGTGAGGGACCCATCCGTGTCCTCAGCTCTGCCTTTTCTCAGTGCTGCAGGTTGTCCTGAACCCCTGGCAGAGTGGTTTTCCCAACAAAGTGTTGGGAGTTATCCTTGAACTTGAGTAAAAACTGAGCCCAGAACTAAACCTAGGATGAGATGTGCTCTCTCTCCTGGGAAATCCCCTACAAATGCAAGCTCTGGAGCACTTCAGCCAGACCCCCAGGTCTAGATTTACAGGAAATGCAGAAAAGCAAGGAGGCTAAAACACACTTCTCAGTCTGTCCAGGCAAAATAATAATTTTCCTCTTCTCACCCCTTATATTTTGGAGATACCCTCAGAAGTGGCTTTTCCCAGCTCTCAAGCTCAGCCCTGATTCTTCCTCCTCCAAACCCTGATTGTCACCTCAGGGTTTTGTGCTCCCCAGCCTGTCCTGTTCCACACACACCAACTTCTGGCTCTTCACTTTTAGCGTGACCCCAGCTCTGATTTCCTTACAGAACATGAAGATGGTTCCTATACCTGAAAAAGCTTATGGGACTTTTTTTGAAGGAGACTGTTACATCATTTTGCACGTAAGTAAGACAGCAAACACTGGTCTCTGTTGGGCAACTGGTTCAACCCTTTTTTATTTAGATCTGCCTTGGTTCCTGGGTACCCTGTTGAAGTGGTTGTGCATGTCTGCTCACCACCTAATCATGGATCTGAATTTCACGTGGCTGTTGCAACAACACTGTCTGTTTAGTAAATCAGAAGTTCAGAGGAACCATTAACTTAGTAATTCATTAAAAGTGTTTATCTTCCAATCAACTGAGTCATGCCCAGGCATGGCAAAATGACCAGTACATTCCTGGAAAACTCAATCAGGGCCCACATTTAAATGATTTATGGGAGTCCTTGGGGGATGTGGGATGTGACCAGCTGGAGGGTCTCATTTTCAGCAGGTGATGTGGGACATGAAGGTGTAGTGTGTCACGTAAGCACCACAGGTTCTGCAGCCATCTCATGTCCCCATAAGGACATTTCAGCCCCACACAAATTTGGTCCAGACCTACCTGCAACCAGCTGAACCTGGGCTGGCCATGAAGGACTGCTGAGAACCAGCTCTGCTCTGTGCACACTGCCTCGTGCTCTCAGATTTTGGCAGGAGATGATGCCTTACCCTCACCTCCTAAAATCCCTTCCTAATCTCTTCATCTGCACAGAGCAATGTCCCACTGTACCAAAACCCACCCATAGGGTGGGAACCAGAAGCATTTTCCACATCCTGTGCCTGGATGTGCAAACATCTCTGTCAGTGGAGAGGCAGCAGCTCCTCCCGTGCCCCTCAATAACCAACTGCACACCCACCACATGCCAGGATGGGAGAGCAGGGTGGGACAGCACCACAGGGTGTGTGTCCTGCCCAAATTCCCTACAAACATGCCTTTAGGAAACCTTCTGAGTGCTGAGTTACAGGCCCACAAACACACACCTGGAATATTGGAGTCCTTGCAGGCAGCTGAGAGTGTAATTATGGATTTTGAAGCTCACAGGCTCGGCTTCTGTTGCAAAAACTTCCCCAGGCAGAAGAACCCTTAATCAGTCCACTATTCTGCTTTTCCCTGGAAGACAGGAGGGTAAAAACACTCATCTTTGCATTCTGCTTCTTTAGGGAGTCACTCCAAACGAATAGTCCGTGGGACAATGGGACTTTGATCAACTTCAATAGCGATGTATTAAATTGAGTCATTTTCCCACAAATTAATTATCCGTGCCTGAGGAACAGAGCTGTATTTTATTCAGCTTCTTCTGCTGTGTCTCACTGTGGTATCACTGCACAAAGCAAATAAACAGGACTTAGTGTCAAATCCAGCTTATAAAATGAGCTTTTATTGCCTTTCCCAGGTGTCCACAATGGGATTTAACACAGTGGGTGCTGAAAAATAACTGGCACAATTCAAATAACACTAAGCAACCTACTTCCCAGCCTGCTTGCTTTCTTTTTCTAGGCTGCTGGGGTTTTCTGTAATAAGATGAATCCCAGCATGCACACACTGGCTCAGCTTCGTTTGGAGTTATGTCTGTTTTGCAAGTCAGCAGGAATTCCAAGGCATTTTGTGCTGCTCTGTCATTGGTATGGGAAAGACAACAGGAAAGAAGAGGTAGCATCTCCAGGCAAATAAATAGCAGTGTGCATTGCATTTCAAAATGTGATCTATGAGAAGAATCTGCTTTAAGTCTTAATATCAAAATATACAAGTTGAGCACATTAATTTTTGTAATTGCACGGGTGCTCAGTTTCCTTGATAAGACGAGTTGTAGAGGAATATCAGGCAGAAACATCCTTCAGTTCACCTTATAAGATCCATAAATGCTCTGCTGAATAAGGAGAGCTCCAGGTTGAGAACCTGAAGCTCTATGCTCTCTCCCCTTGCCTGGGAGAAAAGCAAAACAGGGAAAGGGCTCTGCGTCCACTTGGTTCTGCAAGGCAAAAACGAGCTGTGCCTTCATCTTGTCCTTCCCACCTCCCCCAGACCAAGAGGACCTCCCGGGGCTCTGCCGTGGATCTGCACTTCTGGATTGGCAGGGATTCCTCCCAGGATGAGCAGGGAGCTGCGGCCATGTACGTGACCCAGCTGGACACGGCGCTCGGGGGCAGCCCTGTGCAGCACCGCGAGGTGCAGGGACACGAGTCCGAGACCTTCCAGAGCTACTTCCGCAATGGCATCATGTGAGTGGCCCTAAATCACCTGCCCTGAGGTGGGTCATGGTGGCTCCCTCTGCTCCTCCATGTCTCAGAGCCACCCATGTCTCAAAAAGTGAAAAAAAAAAATAAAAATGGATCTGCACCGAGGTTGGTTGAAACTCAGAGCTAAGAATTCCCGTTTTGAAGGAATTGTTTGTAACACTGAGTCTGGTGCCGTGGCGTTCTGTTCCGCTGGTCATTTTCCCAGGTTTTTGCAGTGATTGCATCTTAACTTCCCTTTTGTTCACTCCAGGTCATCGTTCCTCTCCTCCACAGCCTTCCAAGTGTCCATTTAGAGCACTTCAGGCTAATATCCACCTTGTAGTGAAGTGCTGATTTGGCTCATACTGGGAGTGATATTCCTGTAGGGGAAGGAGAGTTTGAACTTCTGTCATCCTAAAGATTCTGTTGAATGTATGATATGTTGATATACGGAATCCAATCCCAGGGTCTTTGCTCACTCTGGGGTTTCTGGAAGGACTCCAGTCACTGTCTTCCAAAGAAGATCTTCTTTGGCAATAAACAGCCTGAGTTGTCTTGGTTTTAAACTGAAGGAAACTGAGATGAAAACCCATCCTGGCTCAATATCCTCCATCCCAGTCTGGCTGGACACCTCTGTCTTGGGCATCTCAACCACCTCTCGTGAGCCTCCTCAGAACTTTTCTGAGACAGAAAAGTGATTTTAGCCTCATCTTAAAGATGAGTAAGGGACAATGGAGGACTGAAAATCAGACCCTCAAAACCACCTCTCTGCCTCTGAAATCAGCATCAATTAGACTTCATCGAGCCATCTCTAACCCTTTATTCTCTGCTACACAACAGCTACAAGAAGGGAGGAGTGGCTTCAGGATTTAAGCACGTGGAGACCAACATGTACAACATCAAGCGTCTTCTTCATGTCAAGGGCAAGAAGCACGTGTCAGCCACAGAGGTGAGGAGACCTTGCTCTTCTTATGGATCATTTCTCCTTCCCTCTCCTCCTACCCTCATTTTCAGCAGATTTGCCTGGTGGTTATCTCATTTCTGCTCAAGAACTTGTATTTCAGGACAGTTTTCAAGTCCTCACTTGAGGGTTTGATGTTACCAGGAGAGAAGCCACTGTACTCAGTGAAGAGCTGAGTGCCAGCAGAATAAGCAGTCACTGCAAACCCATTCTTACATCCCCAGGGAAGGGTTTGCCATGGCTGTGACTTGTCACCTGCAGCTCCTGGTCCTCCCAGACTCTCTCATTTCCCTGTGACAGGTAGCACTCTCCTGGGACAGTTTCAATAAGGGAGATGTTTTCTTGCTGGACCTTGGCAAAGTGCTGATCCAGTGGAATGGGCCCAGCTGCAGCATTGCTGAGAAATCCAGGGTGAGTACAGGCAAAAGCCACTTTGTGGTATTTTTTGATGCCTGGGGGAAAAAATATAAAGAAAAACCTCTCAGTGTTTTCACAGCAAAAATGTTAAGAGCAATAACATGGAGATGAGCAAGGTAAATAATGATTAATTTTCTACTTGTGCATCTGCTGGTTTGAGACGCCCATGGAAGTGCTTTGCAGCAGTTCAGACCTGGCCTCAGGTTGGGTTTCACAGGCAGCCAAGGGCACATCACTAGTTCCAGCCCTAGAAAGCCATCCAGCTCCCTGTGGAGCTCATCTCCATCCCTCTGTGCCCTGTTGTTTGCATGGCATAGGATTAGAAAGTCAGCCACTCCAGCAGGTTTAGCTGCAGCAACAACCCCAGGGTAGATTAATTTTAATTTTTTGTTTACAGCTTCAACAGGGAATTCCAGCTTGCTCAGTATGAGACAAGCAGGGATGCATTACCCAGGTGCTGATATGTCAGATCTATAGCTCTTAAGGCTCTTTGCAGATGAATCATCCTCATTTCACTGATACAGGAACCAAGATCCAGAGATATAATAAAACAAGATACAGCAAAGGGTCATCAGCAAAGCTGGTGGCCAAGCTTGTGCTCATTATAATATTAAAAGGCAGGTGGGTCTGGTCTCTGTGTGGTGTCCCCTGGTGATCTGGGAGAGGGGGAAGCTCCACAGAAAATGCCATTTTCAGGGCACAGTGGAGGTCCTATGGATATTGAAGGAGATAAAAAGCAATCCTCAGCACAGGAGGGGGAGCAGGTTCGTGGCTGCTGGGTTAATCTCAGGCCTCAAACTATATCTAATGAAGAGAGGAATCTTTCAAAGCTATTGCAGCAAGAGTCATGGGAACAAAAAAAATCAATTGAAGATGGAGATTTCAGCCTAATTAGCTGCTTGACATTTTACACTGCTTTTTTCCACAGAAGACATCCACGTTTTTTGAGCACTAGAAACATTTAAATGTAGAATGTCACCGTGGGGCGGCCGGGGTCCTGCAGCTCTGCAGCCTCGTGCCTCGTTGGCCCCAGCATGAGGGCATCTCTCCCTCAGACCATCCCAGAGACCACTGGACCTGCCTGTGCTCAGTCACACACAGGCAGTGCCTGCTGTGGCTCCCACACGCCCGTGCCCTGCAGGAGTAGCATCAGCAGCGACTACAATTAGCAATATTTTCCTATGAGTTAGTTAATAATTAGGCATTACAGATGATGCTGGAATGATTTTTTCCCTTTCTTTTATATACCTTTTACACAGCTCTTTGTACCCACAAGTGTTAGAATCCATACTTGTAACCCTTTACTTAGTTCAGTGCTCAGTGTTTTGTAAGTGTTCTGCAGGCCATGAGACTGAACAGCCCAGAGCTGCAGAGCCAGGGAGACCAAACATTCTTACTATCTCAGGAACCCAAGGTTTCCTAGTAGGACAGATTCTGGAAACTCGAGCTGAGCCCACCCCAGCCCCATTATTGGGCTCCCTTGTTAGATCTGTTGGTGCATAAGGTCTGTAACTGGTGTGTGTGATTGATGGGGGGTGTGCATTGTGTCATCTGGGTGAAGTGGATGCATCAAACAGGATCTTGATTAAAACACCGAGCCAATGACCCCCAACCCTCTAACCGTGTCTAGCTTCATTTTCCTAACACCAGGCAAAAGGCATCACAGACACATCTACTTCTTTAATAGCTAAATTTGGAGGACTCTAGGAGTTTCACAGAGCTGTGATAACCTGGCTTGGGGCTGTTGGTTCTCAGTCATTGCTTGGGGCTGGCTGTGTTTGTGGTGTGTGCCAGGACTCACCTGCGGGTCCTTGTGCAGGGTCTGGCTCTGGCTCGGAGCATCAGGGACAGCGAGAGGGGTGGCCGTGCCCAGATTGGCATCATTGACAACGAGAGGGACTCCCCAGACCTGATGCAGATCATGAGGATGGTGCTGGGCGAGAGGCGCGGGGAGCTCCGCGACGCCATCCCCGACGCCAAAGCGGACGAGCTGCAGAAAGCCAACGTCCGGCTCTACCAGTGAGTCCAGGGCTGTGCTCCAAACCCCATCCCTCCTCACCGAGGCTCTGTGGGCTCTAACTCAGCTGGGTGCCTCTGTCTTGCAGTGTCTATGAGAAGGACAATGACCTGGTGGTGCAGGAGGTCGCCACCCGGCCCCTGACGCAGGACCTGCTCCAGCACGAGGTGAGACAAAGCAAGAGAAGGCTGTGGCTCACTTTGTTTGCAGCTGAGCACCTGTTTTCCTGAAAATTAACAGGCTTTCCATCACTAGGACAGCTTAGCCCTGCTGTTAGGTTAGGACAGCTTAGCCCTGCTACAATCTCAGCAGCCGGAGGTAGGTGGTGTGTTGAAGCTGTTCCAAGAAGAGATGGCAAATTGATGCTCTCAGCCAAGGATTATATTAGCTTGGCAATCATCGTGAGGGAGAGCTGCATACCAAGAATAAATTTCAGATGGAATGAAGGCTTCTTAATACCTGATGGTCAGGGATAGCCTTCCCTCTGCTGCCTCCAGAGCAAATAAAAACCCAGCTCACGAAACCACGGAGATTTGTTTTCCTGCCACAGCAAGTGCCTGGTCTCAGTGACCCACCCTGGAAGGAGATTTCCTGACAGACCCTCTTTGCAGAGTTTTTCAGAAAACAGAGCTTTTCCTTTGACTAAAATTTGGCAGAGAATAGCTCATCCTTAATTCTCTGCAGTGCAGACCAGCCTATTCCAAAGCAGCATTGTGCTGCAAGGCTCCCACTCCTCTTTCCATCCTGATGTCAGCCTTGTTAAAACCTCAGCCTCCCTTTGCAGGCATATGAAGCCTTTGTTTTTGCTTTCATAGATCATTTTGGAAAAGGAGCAGCCTTTGGTCCCACAGTGTGTTTGGAGCACCAGATCTGTGCAGTTTGGGTGGGCTCAGCACACACCTCATCCCCTCTGGGTTTGGGATCCTGCTGTATCCACAGCAGTGAAACCCTTTGAGCTCCAGATCAGGCATCGAAATGGGGACAAAATATTCGTGCAGAAGATGGCTGACTTGGACCTTTCCTGTTTCTTTAGTAGCAGATTTGGTATTTCAGCATACACTTCTGTGGCCCCTTTTAGAGCTGGTGGTGTTTTTGGTTTGAGGACACCTCCTATGAGGTGGTAGTAGCCTGTTTTCAGCAATACCTAAGAAAAACCCATACTTTAACTATAGTTACAACTATAAATCAGCAGCCTGGGCCAGGTGTGCCCTCACCTGTGAGCCCCTGCCCTGTGGGGTTGGTGGTAGTTGTTCTCCATTTATGAACTGTGATAAATTAATTCTGTTACCTCTGATAATGGTTGCACCAGGGTTAGAGCTCTGCACGGCAGAGAAATGAGTTAGATATACATTTAACATAAATCTTCTAGAAGGATCCAGCCTGATTAGGCTACAAATTATCAGCTTTGGCTGTAAAGAATTTTTCACACCGTTTTTTTTTTTTCCGTTTCCTGTTTTTTCGGTTTAACGTCAGGACTGCTACATTTTAGACCAAGGTGGCTTCAAAATTTATGTCTGGAGAGGAAAAGCCTCCAGCCCGGAAGAGAAAAAAGCAGCATTCACTCGGGCTGTGGTGAGTTGTAATATAGTGCAAACAATGTCGTGGGCAGTTGGTATGTGCTGATCTAGATCTGACCACTAATTACAATTAAATACAGGTCTTGGGGAGCTGGCCTGTGTAATAACAGAGAGAGAAGTTAAACGTCTAGGAGAGGCACGATGACATAAATACAAAACTGTTAGTCATCAAATTGTGCTAGGACTAAGACCTGCCACTAAAACTAAGGAAAAAAAATGGTTAAAGAAAATAAAGTATAAAAATAAATACTTTTCTACATAGTAACTAGTGAATTTCTGCAAACTGTTGGTTAAAGGCCATGGTGGAGTCAGGATCAGCAGGGTCAAGATGGGATTAGACAAATTTGTGGTCAAAAGGTGCATAAACAGATGCTAAAGGGGCTCTGACATCCATGTGTTATTTTCTGTCAGAGCATTCCTCAACTCTTCCTCTCAGAAAAAAATTAGCCTCAAGGGAGCCTGAGCAAGTAAGGCATTTGGTATTTTTTTACAAGTTGGCATGCTGAAATGAAGGCTATGAGTGAACACAGCTTTTAATTGGCCATTTATTTATGGGAAGACCATAAATGGCCTCATCTTCCATGAGATCCAACCAAGAGATGTGAACTTCAATGATCCCACCTTCAGTAAGGTCCTGCCTGGAGACACCCAGCTTCAGTAGGATTGCACCTAGGATTGTCTCAGAGAAAAAAAAGCTTGAAAAATCTTCGCCTTAAAACTTATCTCACTGTCCTCTGAGCTCCTTTCAAGAGCTTGACTCAGGCTCATTTTAGTAGGCAATCATCTCTGCAAATTCTGGCCCTGAGCTACACATGTAGAACAAAAGATATGTCTTCCTTTCAGTGTGGCAGGTGGGAGGGATGGGAGGACCATCTGCTCTGCTTTTCCCCAGGGGCAGTGTGTGGCTGCAGTTCCTACAGCAGAAGTTGGATGCTCACAAAGCCACAATCAGGCTCCTTCCCCGAGCCACGGCTGCCAGCACTGCACCTCAGGTCATCCTGGAGCCTGCTGAGATAAACACGAGAGCGTTTCCCAAAACTGAGCAAGGATTTTGGCATTGTGGCAGAGCACAGAACATTTTCTTCCCGCTCATGTTGTACCAAGCACCTCTGTTGAAGTAGCCTTTTAACTCAAAAGGATTGCAAAGAAATAATTTGGGTTTAGGGGAAAAAAAAATATTTGTGGGAGTTTAGACCCTTCAGAATAGAGCTCATGCTCTGGGGTGATGGGCTGCCTCCACTCCTTCACTCCCATGCCCTCTTACCAGGCTACCAGGCCCAGGCAGGACAGTCTTCCTGGCTTAGAGAAGGATGAAAAGTTTGGAGAAAAGGGGTAGGGTTCAGCTCCCTAAAGACAGAAATGAACATGGATATTGCAGCAAGAGTCTTCAGTTGCCTCTGATTAGTCTGAATGCAAATCTTGGGGTGAATCCCACCCTGTGATCAGGGAGGGTCACTCACTCTTCAAGCTGGTTCAGGACCACACCCCTCTTCTCACATCTGTAATAAGTAAAAATCTCACAGTGTCCCCACTAATGAGCTTTGTGAACCCCACCAGGGTTTTATCCAAGCCAAAGGCTATCCCTCATCCACCAACGTCGAGGTGATCAATGATGGAGCAGAGTCAGCCATGTTCAAACAGCTCTTCCAGAGGTGGACAGAAAAGAACCAAACACAAGGGCTGGGCAAGGTCTACACTACAGGCAAAATTGGTGAGCACTTTGATCCTGGGTTTGTCTTTCCTTCCTGTCCTAAGCAACAGCTGAGGGAACATCATTCACACCAACTGCCATGTGCCTTCAGGATCTTGAAAATCTAATGCATGCTCTCCTAGTGCCTTCTGTTTTCCATCTTCTTCAGTAGATGGGAAGGATTTGTGAACTGGATGACATTCAGCTCTGCTGAGTTTTCTTTTATGAACCAAATTGCCACTTTGAATGTAAAAGTTGGCATAGATTCACTCCCCTCTGAAGAATTGTATGCAAAATTTCCCACTTGCAGAACTTCCCAATTTCCTTTATAAAGGGCTAATGCTGAGCCTGATAAGGAGTTCTGCTTTCATTTACACTGGCACCCATCCAATCCCCTCCTGACGCCAGTGGAATTATGCTGTATTTACACTGGGTGTAAATGGTGTATTTATCACACTGCTGAAGGGAATATTACAATGCATTAACCCCAAAGACTAAACAATTCCAAAGAGAGAGAACTTGCTGATAAATGATGGGAAGGTGACAGAGATGCTGAACATCTCCATCAATAATAGCTTGAGAGCCACAAATCTCTTTCCCTTGCAAGTTCTCCCTTTCTCTCTATCTCTGTTTCTCTCTGTGCTGTCCATAAATATTCTCTTTCTTTGTCATGAGCTGGAAAAATGTAGGCATTTTATTTCTGGAACCAACATTATAAAAGGAGGGAAATACTGATAGGTTTGGAGAACAAATAAGAATTTTCAGTCAGGAGACTACTAATATTTTTACAGCCAGCCATCCTTGGAAGATGCCATACGGCAAATTCCAGCCTGTAACAGGTCAACACTGAAGTGTGTGAGCTCTTGCACATCCCAAAATCAATATTGACTTACTGGGGACATGAGTGGCTTTTTGCAGGCCCGGACTGGGGTTTTTCTCACTGTGTGTGAGGGTGATGGGAAGGGTTTGTGTGTTGCTGTGCATTCACTGGGCTCTTGTTTTTGTTCTGCTGGCACACGCAGCCAAGGTGGAGCAGGTGAAGTTTGACACCACTCAGCTCCACGCCAGACCCGAGCTCGCAGCTGAGCAGAGGATGGTTGACGATGCCTCCGGGGAGGTCGAGGTGAGAAAGGGTGCAATAACCAGCCTGTTTCCAAGCATCACTGGGTTTGTCCTGCATGGAGGAGACCAGGGATAGACCTCATGGCAGTTTCCAGCTTCCTCACCAGGGGCAGGCACTGATCTCTTCCCTCTGGTGACCAGAGACAGGATCTGATGGAGCTCCTGAAGCTTCAGGCAAAGGGCTGTGCTCTGTCCTCACCTTGAACTCCACTGCTGCTCACCAAGACGTTTCTCTCCCCAGGTGTGGAGGATTGAGGACTTGCAAATGGAGCCAGTGAATCCCAAGACATACGGGCAGTTCTACGGGGGTGATTGCTACCTGGTCCTGTACACCTACCTGAGGTCAGGCAGACCCCACTACGTGCTCTATATGTGGCAGGTAGGTCAAAGCAGAGCGTGGGGCACTGTGCAGTGCCTGCTGCACAAGCCTAAAGCTGAAGAAAGCAATTGCACACAAAAATCCCAAACACCCAAAAGAACTCAGATACCTTTACTCATCAGTTTCAAATATCCCCAGCTGTCCTTTGTAGGCAGCTTGGACACTGCCCCAAACTGGCATCAGACTGAGCACCAGCAAAGTCAGACAGAAAGAGTGAAGGGTGATGGGGCTTACAGTGCTGAGGTCAAACTTTGGAGTCAGACTGTCCCTTAAAGCCTCCGTTTCTGGAGTTTTATGGGTAAATGAACATCCCTGCTTTCCTTTTTAAAGTATATTTTCATGCAGAGACAAGCTTAAAAAATGGAACTCTAACATCTCCAAAACCAAAAAGCCAGTGAAGTTTAAATATCTGGAAGTTTTAACTCTGATCTCATGATACTACACACTTTGGGATTGGCAAGATATTGAATTGTGAGGAGGCTTATACCCCTGCTCTCATGATATGCGTGTGTCACCTCTCTGTCCCCCAGGGCCGCCACGCCTCTGTGGATGAAATCACTGCCTGTGCCCTCAATGCCATCGAGCTGGACAAGAAATACGGGGATGAGGCCGTGCAGGTGCGAGTGACAATGGGCAAGGAGCCCAGGCACTTCCTGGCCATCTTCAAGGGCAGGCTGGTCATCTACGAGGTAAGGGGGCTTTGGGAAGTGGGAGCACCAATGATAGTTTAAAAGATAGTCCAATAAAAATGGGTTGATATGCAGGAAAAGAGCCTGCCAGCTCTGCACAGTATGACACAGAGGACATTTCTAGCACTTCCCAAGCAGTCTGAATGCTGTTTCTGTAAACAGTCCTGGACTGGCCCACTGTCCACTCCTGAGCTCCAGCAGTGATGTGTGATGTTCATTCCAACTCCATCCCAAAATATTTTACAGAGTTGGAATAAGACAGTCACCCTCTGAATTACCAATGCTGCTGTCCAGAGAGAGTCCTTCAAAATACCCAAAAAACCTGATTTGAATTGTCCTTGCCTGAATTACATCACATAACTACCAATTCACTTCACTTGCAGCCTTGGCTGCTGACATCTGTGGTGGAGAAATTCCAAAGGGCCATGAGAGAGGGGGATTGCCCTCAGGTCTCAGTGTTGGTCCCACAGCAGATGTTTCCATGGCAGATGTTCAGCTCAGATGAGCACAGCTGGAAATGGGGGTCTGGCTGCCTTGCCCAGCTTGCCTGGCTAATCCTCTACAGACACCAAGATCTGGTCACATTGATCTTGGGGATTTTGATGCGAGCTGGTCAAGTTTCAGGGATGAGGGAGAAATGTGGAAGCTGTGCCATGGGGGTTCCATTCTGACCTGGAATCAGAGGACAGAGTCTTAAGCTGCACCAGGGGAAATATAGGTTGGATATTAGGAAAAAGTTTTTTATGGAGAAAGTGATAAAATACTGGAATTGCTTGCTCAGGCAGGTGGTGGAGTCACCATCCATGTATGTATTTAAAAAAACCTGGATGTGGCACTTGGTGCCACGGTTTAGGGGAAGTGTTAGGGCATGGGTTGGACTCGATGATCTTGTAGGTCTCTTCCAACCTGGTGATTCTGTGTGATTCCATGTGTGATATTTGGATTTCCTCATCTGCTCAGTGCAGAACCATGGTCCATCATTGCAGCAGTGGGGAGGGCTGTGAGCCCAAAGCCTTCTTCAAGCCATTCACACCCTGGATCTGAATGTCCTCCTCACCTCCCAGTACCACCCTTCCCTCTCTGTCCTTGCAGGGTGGCACAAGCAGGGATCAGAAAAGCTCCCCCGAGCCGGCCATCCGCCTCTTCCAGGTGAGGGGCACGGATGAGGTGAACACCAAGGCCACGGAGGTGCCAGCCCGAGCCTCCTCCCTCAACTCCAACGATGTCTTCCTGCTGGCCACCAGCCAGGTCTGCTACCTGTGGTGTGGGAAGGTGAGTCTGCAGCGAGATGTGGAGAGGTGGCTGAAGGAATCTGAAATTGCTGATGTGCAGATTGAGTCTCCTGCCTCTGCTAGGTCATGGAGATGAACCCTTGGGCAGGTGGCCCACTAATTCATGGAGAAATGGCCTCAAGTTGTGCCAGGGGAGGTTAATATTAGGTATTAGGAAAAATTTCCTCCCAGAGAGGGATGTCAAACATTGGAATAGGCTGCCCAGGGCAATGGTGGAGTCAAAAGAATTAAAAAAATGTGTGGATGTGGCACCCGATTACATGATTTAGTGGTGCTAGGCTGATGGTTGGACTTCATGATCCTAAAGGTCAATTTCAACCATGGTTCAATGATTCTGTGAGAAAAGTGCACCCAGGAAAGGGCTCTGTCTGAGGAGGGTCAGCAGAAACAGCCCTCTCTACAGAAGTAACTCGTGCTGGGGTTCTCCTCACATCATTGTGAATGTTCATACGGCTTTGAATAAATGACCTCACATTTTTCAGCTGCAAGAAATCAGCCAGGATAAGAGCAAATTCATTTATCTTGTTTCAGCCATGTGTGTCAGGATGAGATGGTAGATCAAACCAAAGCAGAGAAATTGTGGGTGCCCTATCCCTGGAAGTGTTCAAAGCCGGGTTGGACGGCGCTTTGGGCAACCTGTTCAAGTAGAAAGTGTTCCTGGTGGTCTTTAAAGACCCTCCTAACCCAAATCACTCTGTCATTCTGTGAGTTTTGCTCTCAGTGCCATTGGTTGTACTCAATGTCCCTTCAGGGTCTAGCAATGGATCCTGGGTGATCAGCTCAAGAGTATTCAAGCAAATCTAAAGTTCTCCAGGGGACCAATCCAGCTTTTCCCCATGGATAAATTCTGCCAGTCTGACCCTGACTCCACCTCAATCTTTTGTCCTGAACACAGGGATGCAGCGGAGATGAGCGGGAGATGGCAAAAATGGTGGCTGACATTGTTTCCAGAAGGGACAAACACACCATTCTGGAAGGACAGGAGCCAGCAGAGTTCTGGGAAGCTCTGGGAGGCAAAGCACCTTATGCCAGTGAAAAGAGGTAATAGTGACCTGCTTGTTCCTCTGGGTATGGCCAGGGAACATTAAGCAAGGGAACAAAACTTTTCAGGAAAGTGAATACTTTGATACTCTGTCCTCACTAACTGAAGCATGAGGCCAGAATATCACCAAAACCTTGGTCAGAAACCACATTAAGATTTTTGTTTTCCTGGCTTTTGGGCCAGGAGTTCTCCTGAAGTGCGAGTTACAGGTCCAAAGCCTGCAGACAAGGGTGTGCTACATCCTCCTTTTCCCCGAGTAAACCCATCCCTTATCTCATCCTGAGGGCTGTAGGAACCACATACTCCATTTCCAGCTGTTATCATCAGCAGCCCCAGGAGAATCATGAGACTAAATCTGCTTTTTAACAACTTGGATTTCTCCAGCCCTCTGGGCGAGTGATGGTTTCCTCTGCAAAAAAGTGATCTGTTGCGGCTTGCACCTGACATCAGGCTCATCACCAGAATGAGAGAAGGGTTCTGCTTTTTCCCTCTTTGGGTGGAGGAAAATTTACCTTTAAAAATCATTTAAATAGTCCAAGATCCCCTGATACCTGACTGCTGCCTTTCAGGCCTTTAGATGAGTGTTGCCATGTTCCCCCTCTTTCTTCAAGGCCATGACATGCAGTATCAGGCCCTGCAGAAAGCCAGGAGGGAAAGATTTCCACCTTTCTTGCTTTTTTCCTCCCCTGCCATGCATGAGGCAGGTTCCAGGAGCAGGTCACACACTACCAGCCTCGCCTCTTCGAGTGCTCCAACCAGACGGGTCGGTTCATCATGACAGAGGTGGTGGGGTTCTGCCAGGAGGACCTGGATGAAGATGATGTCATGCTGCTGGACACGTGGGAAGAGGTCAGCAAAAGCCTCCTCCCCTTCTCCCCAGACACATTTTCAAACAGGTTATGGATTTAGTTGGTGTTTATTGACTTGGATCTCGGCCCATGACTGGGTTCAGCTGCCCTGAAACGTGCAAGAGCTGTTGCCTGAGGTATTTGTGCTCCACGCTTCTCCCAAAAGCAAGGACTTCCTTGGCTAGTGGTAGTTTGGGGCTCAGAATGGTGGAGAAATATTAGGAGAACACATTTCCAATCTTATCAGTGCTCCCACTGGCAGGGGAGAACAAACAGCCGTGTTTGCACAGGTTCTAATGCCTCACTGACCTTCAACACCTTCTCCCCTTTGCAGATTTTCCTTTGGGTCGGCAAAGCCTCCAACGCACAGGAGAGGAACGAGGCGATTGCCTCAGCTAAGGAGTATCTCAAGACCCACCCAGCCGGGAGAGATTTGGCAACTCCCATCATCCTGGTGAAGCAGGGCTATGAACCCCTCAACTTCACAGGGTGGTTCAACGCTTGGGACCCCTACAAATGGAGTGTAAGTTGCTGGAAAACACCCTGTGGTGTGCTCACGTTCTCAGAGGTGCCTGGAGGGTGTTGTTGTCAGTGAATATATGATTTATGGAGTGAAACCTTACTAGGACAGGTCCTGAGCTTCACAGAATCACAGAATGGTTTGGGTTGGAAGGGAGGGACCTTAAAGACCATCCAGTTCCAACCCCCTGCCATGTGCAGGGATGTGAGCTCCTGGTGCTGTCTGAGCAGCTTCTGCTCCTTCACAAATAAAAAGTACCTGGGTGGTGAAACTGAGGCTTTTGAAAATTTTGCTTGAATTCACAATATTAATATTTTTATGAATATTAGGTTTCAAATCAGGTTTGTGATTTCAGCCAAAAGGAGGTGGGGACTTTGAGTAGTAAAATCAAGTTAGGAGGGAAAACAGATGCACCCCACATCATAAAGGAAAGAAAAACAAACAAACACAAAAAACCCAAACCAACAAAAGTTCATTGTTGGAAATGCAGCCACAGAGGCAAATTTATGACCCAGCTTTAAGGGCAGACTGTGGTGAAATGAAAGATGTGAGCAGACAGGTCCTGTGTTCAGGTTTGTGGGAAGCCCATCAGAGCCCAGGAGCTCCTGAGCAAGGTCACCCTTGGTCCCTGCACACCAGCCTTCAAAGAAGAGTTACAAATACCAGCTCCTCCCTACACAGAAATGAAAATCTGCCCCAGGAGATGACAGGGGAAGAAAAAAATCATCTCTCCCTTCTTTCCCCAAGACTTCCCACTGCAGGAAAACTCTTACAGAGATTTTTTATTTCCTGTATGTGAGTTTGTCTTTCTTCCCAATCCGTGTGGTGGAGGAGAGCCTGTCTTGACAGCTGGATCTGGAGAGATAAGACAGCAATGACCCTTAAAAATATGTTGATGCTTAGAACAAAGGTCAATACTTGTGGGTTTGCTTTATTTTTTTTTTCCCGAGGAACGGCTGAAAAACAAGGATACAGCTCATAAAATATGTGCCTCTAAAAATATCCCCTGTAGGCAGCTTCAGCAACTACAGACAAGCCATCCAAACTGTTGACATCCCAGAAACATCTGGTGTGTGTTCTTTGCTCAGTTTTGGGTCTAAATCTGTTTTCTCTGCAGTCCATGTGTTTATGTTGCTTGTTCTTGTTGGGAAACTTGGTTGGATGGTTCTGTTAAGAACTGACATCTCCTGGCTGCTTAGGAAAACACAGTCATGAGCTTTGCCAATTTATCTAGCATATTCCATTTTTTTTAAATAGAAAATAAGAGGTATCTGGTAATACATGGCACCTCATTACAAGAAGTCAGGACTCGATGCTTTGAAAAAATCTGTTGTTTTAGCTAAATGAATTAGGAGAGGGGGGAAAGGAATATTATTTCAGGTATTGCAAGATTCATCTAAAATGTCAAATATTTAAATCCAGCAGTAAATATTCTTTCTATTCATTTGCCTTCTGCTCTAAAGTATTAAATTTCCTGTCCTCACCTGTTATTGTACAACTACAAAAGGCTGAAGTCCATTTTTGTTTCTTTGTTTTCAAGCGAAAGCTCAGATTCTGGCAGTCTCCTCATTGCAGGGGCTCAGGTTTGCAGGAGCTGCCACATCAGTGGCCATCACTGGGCTTTAAAATTCATGATCTCCTACCCCGTTAGAGACCAGAAGTGTGGGCTAAAGGCAGCCCATGACTCTCACACCTCTCTCTTCCCCTTTAGGATGGGAAGTCCTACGAGGAAATGAAGAACAGCCTGGGGGACGTGTCGGCCATCTCCGAGATCAAAGTGGTGAGTTGTGTCTTGGCCATGAGAGTAGGAAACACCTGGGTCCAAACACCACCACATCCCCCAGCCTGTTTGCATAAAGGAGGGACACCAGGACCAGGGCAGGGATGGGAACCTCAGACTGCCATGATCAGAGCTGTGTTCCTCTGTGAGAAGCAGAGGGAGAGGTGTTAAATTACCCATAAATACACCCAGACCTCCTGGGCAGTCCTGCCCAGAGGTGTCTGTGAGCAGTACATTGTCCAGCTGCACTTATGCAGAAAAAATTCAGATGTGTACAGCTCTAAGAGGGTGCAGTTTAGTGTTTTGTGAGTAGTTTGCAGTGGTGGAGCCCCTGAGACCTCAAGCAAAGGTCCCGTGGTCAAGGACGGCATGGCCCAGTGGGGGATCCTCCAAAGCACAAAGGAAATGAGGTCCCAACAGTCCCAAATGCCACTGTCACATGGGTCAGTTCTGCCCTGGACAGGGTCAGGATAAAGGCTGGAAGGAAGTGGCAGGTTTGGATGAACAGAGATGGCACATCAGGGAGGGGTGTGCAGGTGACTTAGATGTTTTAGACATGGTAGAATTCTAACCTGACCTTCTGTCATCCCACATGTGCCTCCCCCGATGTTATCTTGAGAAGAATGAGACTGCTGTAAGTACCCTCAGTTCTTTGCAAGAGCTCTCATTAGTGTGTGCTTTTAGCAGTCCTAACACCAACATGCAGCATTTATGGAGGCACTGCACTAACGCTTTAGTTGGGACTTTCCCCTCGCTGCTTTGGAGCTACAGATAGTCTGTGCCAGAAACAGTCCCCCACCACCCCAGCAAAAAGATCCTGGGATCATCCCCAACTTGCTCTGCCAGAGCATCTCATCCTGATGCGTTTGCCTCTATTTGGCAGGACCTGAGCAACCTCAGCCTGAACAAGAGGACCCTCAGCACGAGCAGCCTGACTGGTTCAGGCACAGCCTCCTCGGAGTACAAATCTCACCTCAACCACAGCGACAGCAACAGCTACAGCAACAGCAACAACCACAACAGCAACAGCCACAGCAGCCCTGCCATGGTGCCCAACGGGGAGGGGATTTATGCCCGAGAGGTGCTGATGCACAGGACGGTGGATGAACTTCCTGAAGGCGTGGATCCCACTAAAAAAGAGGTGACAGCATTGCTGGTTTGGTGCCTTTCTAACTTAACCTGGAGCTAAGTGTGCTTCAGGCTACTGAGTCCTGCTCAGACTCCAAGGGACACTGGCAGGACATACAGGTGTCACCAAAAGGAGCTTTGTGTCAGGAAGTTCACAGAGCCATGTAATGGGCTGGGTTGGAAGCGACCTTAAAAATCATCTGGTTCCAGCCCCCTGTTGTGGACAGGGACACCTGGTGGTGGCTTTAGCCTAGTTGAAGTAATTATGGGGTTTCTATGGCAGGAAAAAAAATAATTTTAAGTAGTCATTTTAAAAAATAACTTATTCTGCTAGAATTGTTTTGCTCTGCCACCCAGCCTCGGTTCTTGGAGGGACAGGGAGACAAAGTTTCACAACTGAGAACAAAGCCAGAATTTGCATTTTTCCTGAGCTGTAAGGTGAATGTTTTCATTTGAAACTCCTCCCAGAAGGGATTTTTAAATTTTATTGTCAGAAAGCTTGTATTTCAGCAATTTCCAATTTCAGAAGAAATGAGACATGCCAGATCTCTGATCAGCCCAAGGATTTTGGCAATGTCTGCAGCTGAACCCAACAAGCTGATAGGAGGGACAGAGGGTTGATTGCCTCTCCTCCCTGTAATCCTTGTTTGACCAATGTCTTGCCCCACAGATCTGGCAGAGGCCAACACCCACAGCCAGAATCACAATCGACAGCTGGGCTCTACATGGGTTCTTCTGCCCAAAATGCCAGGAAAGAACTTAACTTCCTGTTCCCTCAGGGCTTTCTCAGTACTCCTAATGAGCCTGCTTTCTGCAAACCTTGTCCCTCCAGCACTGGGAGTGAACATTTCCAGTGGAATATTTTAGGGGAGGGGACTGAGCTAGGGAGAGATGCTTTCACTGTGAATCACTGCCTAAGGAACCACCCAAAACTCTGGCCAGCAGAGCTTCCCTGGTGGCCCATAAATTGTCCTGGTCACAGTATGATCAGCAGGACTAAATTCCAGGCAGAGCATGCTAACTCCTCAAAACAGAGCATCTCTTTGGGCTGGTGGGCTTTTCTTGCCCTGGTGCTTTGGGAAGTGGGATGAGGAACAGTCACTGGGATGTTCCACTTCCCACCACGAGGACAGGGAGCTGAACAGGAGCTGCTGGCCTGGAGTCAGAGGTCAGCACTGGCATGGTGGGGAGGAGATACAGCCTGTGGAGGTGTCCCAGGCTCTGCAAAAGCCACAGCTGACCTGTCCTTGCTCTCTCCTCACTGCAGTGCTATCTCTCCGATGCCGATTTCCACGACATCTTTGGGAAGTCCAAGGACGAGTTCTACCAGATGCCCAAATGGAAGCAGCAGAACGAGAAGAAACAGTTTGGACTCTTCTGAGACCTCAGGGGGCATCCAATGACTCTGGGACCAACCCCTGCTCCCTTAGGAGCTGCAGGGAAGAAGTGCAGGCCTTTGCTCAATGATCCCAACCCAGCTCTCCAATCCAACACAGTTATTGCAGCAGCCACTGTTCAGGGGATGGCTCCTTTCTCCAGAACCCCAGGAGGCAAAACTTTTTTTCAGAAACAGCTTGACAGGATGTTTTTGCCTCTTCTTGACACTTTATTGCTGATAGCCACCAAGACAAGTCTGTGCCACACAACTGCATTGTAGCCTGATCTTTCCCTTTCGCAAATTGCCACGTGTACAAGGCCATGATCTTCCTTCATTTGTAGAAGTTTAAAATTAGTCAAGACAAAGGCCATTTTCAGCTGCTGTGTAAATTCTGGGGGGGGAAAAGGAGGGGGAAGCCCTAAGAGGATGGAGGGGGAGCCTTGAGGTCAGGAAAAAAGTAATGGAGTAGGCAAAAGCCTGATGGGGTAATCCATGGAGTGTCACCAGACAGTTCTGCCCCTTCTCACCTTGTAGAAAAATTAGTCACCCAAGAACAGCAAGGATCAGTTTTAGATTAACATGCATAGCCCAAGGCAGATAAAACACATCAGAACCTGGTTTGGGGAAAAAAACCCCCACTCATTATGAGCATATTTATTAGCTGATTTCTTTCAAGAGGATGATGAGACTAAGGGCTAGACACAAATGTCAATTTTTGACTGCCAGTCAAGACTCTTTTTTCTCATTCTACTTCTTTTTCTCAGCCTCCCTGAACACAACCAGGTGAATGTGGGAGTCCACCTGGCCACAGCGCAGAGGCCTGAGGAAGCCAGGAGTATTTTGGGTATGACCTGAGGCAGAAGTGTCCTACTGAAGGTTTTATCAGGGCTCCATCCCTGTGATGTCTATGGGGCTGAGAGTGCTCATTCCACACTGTGGGATCAGTCTGACTGGGGAGGGCAGTGGGAAATGTGAGCAGTCAGTGATTGTGGGATAAAACTTTTAAACTAAAGGAAGAAACACTGCCTTAAAAACTCAGACAGTGTGGGTTTGCAGCTTTACTCCATTTCCAACCTGATCAGTGATTCCAAATAAACATCCAGCAGCAGCAGCACTGTAAGTGTCCTTGATCAGCACGGGGTGGGTAGGACAGCAGCAAATAAAAGCTCTGCAGGGCCACAGATCCTTCAAACCTCTGGTCATCAATGGAATTCTGGATTTTTTTTTTTTTAAAGAAACTGAAGGGGTGGGGTCCCTTCTCTTTCCAAACTTCACATAGCTCGGACCATTTGCCCCACCATGGCCATGTACCCTGCTCCTGGAGCCCTCCGCATTGCCAATGAGCAGCAGTTCCTGGAGGTCCAGCAGCTGTTCTGACTGCCCAGCCCTGCTGTAGGGATGTGGATGGAGCTGGGGAGCTCCTGATTGAGGGCAAAGAGCTCTCCCTCCACACCCAGGACCTCATCATTGTGCTGAAGTGTCACCATCTGGCTGGGCTGCAGCAGGGACCTCCAGATGATGGAAACTTTTGGACAGCATTTTGTGTTTAAGAATTGGTACTTCAGATATCCTCCAGTAGGTCCCTGTCCCTGCCACCACTTCATCCCATTGCAGTTTGAGGGCCCAGCCCAAAACCCACCGAAACCCCCTGTGCAGGGAAAGCATCAAGCAGAGACACAAATCAGCTGAATTCCCTGTGTGAGTGCTCCCGTTGTGTTCACAGGAGGAGCAATCAGTGCACGTTACCCACGATTCAGCCTCTGTTGGCACTGCTGGGATCAGCAATATTTGCCTTGCCCTGCTGAGGAGTGCTGCTGCCAGCTCCCAAATTAATGAATTGCATGTGCTCCTCAGTGAGATGCAGGAATGCCATCTACCTGTGGGCCTACGAGCTTCACACAATCAAATGAAGACCAGCCAGAATAGAGTCAGATTAGGGAGATTAGACCAGTTTGCTACAAATTACTATAATTCCTGTGGCCACCATGCCCACCTACAAGAGTCCCAGAAACCAGCCTGGGACATCACAGACCACAGAACCCTCTGATATTTGGGCCTGATGGAATCTGCTGCTGCACTCCCCATGACAGAGTTGTTTTTACTCCCAGCCTCTGATTTCTAAAGGAAAGATCCTCTCCCAGCTCCTCCCTTTGGTGCCTTTTGCTGTGACGTTGGTGGCCATGTCCTGTTTCTGCTGCTTTTTTCCCCTCCAGCACTTTCTAATCTGCTCAGAGATGAGCTCACTTGTAACAGCATGGACCATGTCCCATCCTTTGGGGAGAGAAGAGACCTTGTAGCATTGTCATCATGCTCTGCCCATCCCATCTCCATCTCAGCTCCTTTCCCACCTGGCTGGAGTAGCTTTGCCCCAAATATTCCTACCTGATAAGGGATGTTTTCTCTCCCCATGGATCTTGCCTAGCTTTATTTAGGTGCACAACAGGCAGGGGAAAATCTGGCCTCTCTGCTGGGCACAGCAGGCAGGTGAGGGCTTCAGCTCAATAACCCAACAGAAATCTAATCCTGCCACCCAAAAAAATGCAAATACTGTATTCACAGCCAACCCACACAGAGTGACAGAATCACAGAATGGTTTGCACTGGGAGGGACCTTAAAGAACATCCAGTTCCAAACCCCTGCCATGGGCAGGACACCTTCCACTAGAACAGGTTTCTCAGAGCCCCAGCCAAAGTGACCTTGAACATTTCCAGTGATGGGGCATCCATAATTTCACTGGGAAACCTCTCCCTGTGCCTCACTGGGAAGATTTTTTTCTAACTTGCCCCACAAGAGCTGGTACTGGGACAGTGAGGGGGCAGGACCACCTGTGACCACCTTCACCTCTTTTCTTCCCGTGGCTCCCTAAATAAAACACTGAGAGCACACTGGAAGCAGGGACTGAACTCAGGCTGTCCCTGGGTGGGATGTTCCATCCTTGACCTTCAAATATGTCTCCAACAACGTGCCCCATCCCAGAGGTGACCTGGGAGATCCCCTGTCACTGCAGGGCCCCCTGCTCTGCTTGCTGGCCACTCCTGAGTTCTTCCACTTAATGCAATATCAGCCTTTGAGGTGTGGGTTTAATTCACATTTAATCTGGCAATGGTTTATAACATCACACAGTATTGTAGTGAAGAGGAAAAATCAATGTGCCCAGCAATGTTTACTGCAGCATAACAAACTCCAGGGAGGAATTAAAGAAACCCAGATTTGCAGTGGGCCTAAGAATCACTGAATCCAGGCTATTTTGGATTTTAAAAATAAGCTGACTGGAGGATGTTTAGAAGGATATTTACATCTTTGGTATGAGCCCCTCGTCTTCACCCTCAGGGGTTAGAACCCCCAGAAAGCCTGATAACGTCAGAAATGCAGCAGGTCCATCTCGAAATTCATGTGTGTTGCATTCAAGTGGGACAAAGAGGCAAATAGTGGCAAGCAACTGGACTCTTCCAGAATCTTTTTTAAACTTTTAATAGTCTAACATACAGTTAGTAACACAGTTGGCACTTCAAAATATATATTATTTCATTTCAACAATATTCCCTTAACTCTGCAGTTCTACTCGAAGTCAAATCACTCGTTGCCATAAATACTGTGTTGTTTTCAAAACACCCTCGTGCTGGGTTGCCTCTACAGTGCAACTGGGACCTGCTAGCACTTACAACATCGACATCCTCTCTGTTAAAAAATGACATTTTTTCTGTAAAAACACAAAGTTCTAACTGTAAAAAAAAAGAAAAAAAAAAAAGAAATAAAAAAGCCCTGCTGTCAGTTGAGCGTGTTTCCACTGTCTTTGGCAAAAGACCTTCTCTGAGGTCCCTTTGAGTGGGTTTCACTTTGGGTCAGAGGGAAATCTGCTGTTCGGCAGCTTCTTTCTCCTTCACAGGATGAGAGCCAGGCTTTGAATGCAAAGTGGCCTGGCTGAGAGCCAGGCACACAGGCAGAGTAGTGCTCATGTATTTTTTATTACAACACAAAAGGAAACTCGGGTTACATAACACGGGGCTTTGTAGTGCAGCTTTCTTTTTTAATCTGTAACAGAAAGGAGGGGGAATCGTGTCCCCCTTCAGGACTTCATATGGTGAAAGATGGCTGACACCTGCAGTTGCAAGAAGTCACCTGGCACCTGGCCACTGATTCAGTGCTGAGGGAGACTTTTCCTTGCACAGATGTTGGGTGCTTTGCCCAGATGCCTGACCCAGAGCTGTACTTCACTAAAAAAGGAGTCCCTATTCTCTTACTAAAAGCAACATTTAAAAAAAAAATCGAAATAAAGTGAACTGAAACCACAGCTGGATTGGTCAAACAGGTAGAAAAAGATTAATCTCAGCAGCATTAGGATGTTTCCAGCACGCAGCAGGGAGAAGTTTGATGGCTGTTCCCCATCGGGGGTCCTATGGAGCACCGAGTGCTGCTCCTGGGAAGGTGCTGGGGACTGACCCTGGCAGGGCTCACACACTGAATTCCTTCCAGCTCTGCAAGGAGGCTCACGGTGGCCTGGGGGAGGCAGGCTGCTAATCACAGTCCTGGATGTTGACATAGACAAAGAGGGTGGAGGAGGGGTACGGGTCTCCGTTCTTGGTCAGCAGATGGATGTGGCGATAACCTGGAAGTAGGCACACAGATGGAAAATAGCCTTTAGTCCAGTTGGAAAAGTGTTTGCTGGTGTTTGCCAAGACCCTGCACAAACATCTCCCTGTCCCAGAGCATTTTGTTCCCAGTTTCCCACAGGATACAGATGCAGGTCCCAGAGGAACAGTTCTGAATGTGCCCAAGGCCTCTGGTGACAAGGGGGACCCTCCCCTAGGGACAGTGTTAACACTGCCCAAAAAATCCATTCTGACCAGAGCTGTGATGGGTCTGGACCACTCATCCAGGACACTGAAGCTTCCCAAAGGGCTGTGAGGAGCAGGGGGCAGGGCCTTACCTTGCTTCAGACTCGTGAAGGGAAGGGTGTACTGCCCAATGAAGTCGTTCTTGGTTGACATGTCAAAGTCTTCCACCACAAACCGGACCAGGGCAAGGGCAGGGATCTCTATGTCAAATGTAAACTCTTCGTTCCAGTTTGGGTTAAAGCCTGGGGAGCACAGACAAGGATGGAGGTCAGAGGTGTTGGCAGTAAAAATGGTGGTCTGAGGTGTTTGCAAATGGATGGAGACTTTCCCTGACTGTCAACCTGATCTGACCCAGACCAAGGCTCTGAGGAGGTGCCAAAAGCCTTGTTCCCAGCTTTGGTACTGTGATTTGCTACCTGGAATTAATAAATCCTTCAGCTTGGGCTGTTCACTGCAGGCTTTGGTCCTAGAAAGGAGCAAGGAGCAGGAAAGGGAAGGAACTCAGCTCTGCTCCACTGCTCTTGCTGGCTGGTACATGGATGTCTTTGGTTGCCATTGGACCAGATGCAAACTTTTACAGCCCTAAACTAGGGAAGGGAAGAGAGAAAAGCTGTATTTTTGTGTTGAGACAGCTTTTTGGGGCCTTAAGCTTCTGCAACAGCTTGAGACACACCCATCTAAGCACCACTCCATGCCCCAATTTCCCTGTCTGCAAGAAAAGTTAATGAGGAGTGTCTGATTACAAAAAGCACCATCGAGTCCGTGGTCCAGAATCACAAAGCAAATAAAACAGAAACCAACACACATGAAATGCAGAGCCAGCTCAGTGCTCTCTCTCTCACTGGCAGTTGCAGTGTCAATAAACCACTCCCCAGAGGCAAACAGGACAGGACATCCTGTGGGAAGCCCTGCTGCCTGTGCAGAGCACAGACCTGGGACAGCAAAATGTCAAAATGAGCCTGCTGCTCATGCAGGGTTTGTGGGTGATTCAGAGGGAGAGAGGGATCTTTCACCTGGCCCTGAAGGTGCTGAGATGGGCCTGTGGTCTCTTTATTGTTTGATATCCTTTCCAAAGGGCAGCACTTGTCACTCCAGCTTCATTCCAGTATTGCTCCAGCTAGAGAAGGGCTGGCCATGGGGCTGGGAGTGCTCAGCAGCCCTGAGGAACAGGCCTGGCAGGTCTGAAATGCTCCCTACACAACTTTCACTTGACAGGCTATAAAAATTATTGTAGGTGACAGAAATGGCCATGAGCTTTAGGAGCCAGGCCAGATTTACTCAAACAGGAAAGAGGAAAAGGGAAACATTGTTAGCAGGCAGGAAAATATGCACCAGTTTTCCAGTGCTTGGCTCTTACTCCACAGAGAAAAGCAGAGTGTGTGTGTTTGTGCAGAAGGCCATAATATTCAAACCATCAGTGCACAGAGCAAAGCCACAGCTATGTCTGACTGATAAGAAATGGTCCTCCAGCTTCTGAGATATTCAAAATTCATCTGGGCAATATTCTGAGCAGCTTGAGTGAATTTTGTATGGCTCTGCTTTAGGCAGGGGCTGGAACAGACACTTCAGAAGTCCCCTGCAATCTCAATATTTTGTGAGTTTGTGACACTTTTGGGATACAATCAGCTCCATGAGAAGCTTCCTCTGGGAAGATCCTGGTGAGAATCCCAGGTCAAATCCAACTGCATGGAGGTAAAGAGCATTTCCAATGCTCTATCTCTGCAAATCTGGCAGCCAGCCCCAAACATCCCACATGGCTGATGTTGTTTTACAGGTAATTTCTCTCTCCAAACAATAGAAGAAGAACACCTCATGTATCTGCTTAGTGTGGGTAGGATTGGGTGCCCTGGGCAGGTCTGGCCACAGGGAACAGAAAAGGTTCCTGCCCATGGGAGCAGAGCTTGGAGGAAACCCCCTCACCGTTGTTTTCAATGACTTTGGTCTGCTTCTTGTTGTTGTCCTGCTGGACACCGTGGATCTCTATCGTTACCTTGGGATCCACAATGGAGTTTTTGCTTTTGTTCACCTTTGGCAGCTGCTGACCAGAGATTATCTGTGGAGGAAACATGGGAAGAGGTCAGGACACCACCAGGAGAAGGAAAATTCCCTCTCCTTCCCCAGGAGTGCAGGATCTGCTGGAGATGCCCTTTCAGAGACCTGTGACATCCTTCAGAGGAAGCTGTCATGAGCTAAAGCACATAAAGAACCTTGCTCCAGCCCAGCTGTGGGACAGACAACTTTTCTGAGTGTCCCCAGAGTGATCAGCTGGTACTTGGGAACCCCAGAGGTGACTGCTGATTGCATGTCTGCCTCAACGGTTCTGGAACAACAGCAAATATTGTCATTAACCTGCTGCCCAGCATTAAACATGAGAGTAGATCCCTGGAGGATCCAAGCCCATGAGAGTCCCCAGATGTGGGAAATCAGTAGGGTTAGGACAACACTGAAGGTAGGACCAGAGGAAGGAGAAGGTACAACCTACACGCCCCCACCAAAAGTGGATTTACTGAGATGTTTTCCAACTTCCATTTCTTACTTTAAGCAGGAGCTTCTTCTTTGTCCCCCATGTTCCTTCTGTGATGGATTTTGGATTGAATTTGGTTTGCTCATCCCGGAGGAATTCTGGCTTCAAGACATATCCAGAAAACCCATTGTCCTGGAACCGACCCTGGTACACATCCATTTCTGTGCCCGCTGTCTGGAAATTTAGGGCAACTGCAACAGAAATAAATAACTTCAGTCACTCAGATAAATCAATAGGAATCTTTTCATGCTAATTCTCTTCACATGAAACTGCACTTCATGGACATAAACATTGGCTTTTCCACGCTTCAAAGAGCAGTGGTAAACTCTGACCCTCACAGCCTGCTAGCCCTGAGGATTTTTTGCATTCAGAGATGACAGAGACAGGAGGAGCGATTACAGCCATCCTGCCTTCCCCAGGATCAAAAATTACCCTGCAAGGAATTTATGCTACCTAGAGCAACTGCATCTTTTAGATAAACCCCTTCATTTCTATGCTGAAGGAGTTCTCTCCTGCCGTGAAACCAGCAAATCCCTCTCAGATAATTTCTCTGGCTACTTAGCCTCATTTTAAAACCCCATTTCCAGCCCAGGTCTGCCTGTTTTCATTTTCCATCCCAAGGGGCATCGGTGCCTCTGTTGTTTGGACTGAGAGCTCCTCATTGTCTGAGCTCCTCAGGTTGCAGCACAGAAACTGTGATCAAATCACCTCTTTACTGTGTGCTGCCCAAAATAGATCCAGCCTCACTGCTGTCCTAAGACCAGGCACATTCCTTGTATTCTTCCCAATTTGTCAATGTCTTTTTCAAAGGCACTGATGTAAAACCTGGAACAGCCTCGCTGGCACCACACAGGGAGTGCACATGGACCCCAGCAGCTCCTCAGTCCTCCCCTGATTTCCTCAAGGATGATTTTAACCTCTTTAGCAAAATCTAAGACATCTCTTAAGACACAGGAATTTACCCTGGTCCCAGGTTCTTCATACCCTGTCACACTTGAAGGCTGAGAGCACTTTAAGGCACTCCCCTATTTTTCCACCTGCAGCAAGGCTTTGATAACTGCAGTACACTGATTTTCCCGGGAGCTGCAAGTACTCAGGGCTTCTGAAAAATCTTATTTTGGATGCCAAATACTGGATTCAGGTCTGATAAGGCATGAAGGTCTGGCCTTTCTGGACACCAAGGGAACTGTCCTGGGGCCAGACAGGGCAAGGGGTGTTACCTGTGTCCCCATGGGGGCTGCAGGACCCACAGAGTTCATGCTCCCTCCTCCTCTGTTAAATGGCAGTGACTCTGCTGACAGTGAAACTGCAGGGATTTGAACATTCATGTGCAGAAAAGCCTCTCCTAAGGAATTTGTGGCGAGCCAGAAAATGGTCTATGGATAGTCACGGGGCATTGTTTGGAAAGCTGCTTTCCCCCAGTGACTGCTGAGCCTCTGGCTGCAAAGGGCTTGAGATTCTGCCCCAGCTGAAGCCTGTCCCCAGCCAGGTCAGACAGGTGACCCCCTCCAGCCCCCCAGTGACACCCACCAATCTGGCAGCCAACGTTCCACAGGTCCACGGGGCTGTAGTTGGAGGAATCTGTCCTCCAGCCTGCAGGGTAGATACGGCTCAGGTGCCTGATGTTGTGATGAATGAAACTGGTTCCTACAGAAAAAGAAAAAAACCAAACATAAGAAAATGGCCCTTTCGGTGATGGGGTTACTTTAATCTCTTCTTGCTGCTGTGTTTGTTCCCCTCTGCCTGGCAAGCCTGGCTGAGTGGGAACCACCTGCAAAAATGCCCTTCCTGATCACAGCCTCAAGAATATTAAGTTCTTCTTATTTTTCTCAGCGACATGCATGACCAAAGAGATCATAACCCATGTCTTTGGGGTGCCTGTCCCGCCAGCAGCTGTCCCTTTTTGGGGAGCAGGGACAGAGGAGGGCAGAACACACGTACCAGACTCCTGGGCCAGTTTCAGAGCTTTGCTCTCTGAGAATGATGACATCTCGTAGAAAGCTCGAGGGTGGTTGGGGTCATCAAAGCCTTCAAAATGGACACTCTTGCAGTAGACAACTGTGTCTGACAGCTCCTTGGCCAGCTTCAAGGTGTCACTCTGAAAACAGGAGAGCGAGAGGTTTGTGAGGAGTTTTTGCTGTCGTGCTCAGAAGTGGTAATTGTGTTTTCTCTATAGGACCCCTGTGCTTCTCTGCTCCACCACTTCCACCAGACAGAGATGAACACTCTCAGCACTCAGTGGCTACTGTGTGCCCTCTGTGTGACCCTGTGCAGGGCAGGGTAGAAAAGGATTTCCCTTTGTTGGTGGGATACTCTTCCTGCTGCTCTCTGCAGGATAATTTGAATTTCAGCACCCACATCTGTCTCCAGGTGCTAAACTTTACAACAGAGCCTTAGCAATGACTTTTCCATACTGTTCTGGTCCCAGGCATGAAAACCTGGAAATAAAGGGAATTGAAGGATGTTTTGGGCTTTTCCCCCTTGAACTAGGAAGTTCTCACACTGCTTTGGTGACTCCAACTCCATAGCCACATTCATTGGGGCAAATGAGAGTCCCCAGCTCCCATCAGGGGTAAGAAAAGAAAGTGACAGATGTTAAAATTGACTAGAGATCAGAGAAATGAGACCTGCAAGAGTCAGCAAATTATCAAAGGGAAACATAGATCAGACCAGATCCAGAGACAACACCAATCAGCTTTGCCACCAGTGGAGCTGAATGTGTTTGTGTCACTCTGTGAGGGATTTAAGCTTCACAAGGACCTGAACTCTGGAAAAATCCATTTCCTCAGGTGACAGGGCAGAACATTTCTGTAAAGACCAGCCTTTCCCTTCCAGAAATCACCACACAAATTGCTTTGGCAACTGACCATCCCTTCCCCATAGATCTTCCCTATCTCCCTCCTCCAGGTCAGAAACGAACAGCCAGTCAGGGTGCAGTGCATCCCACAATGTGACTGGAAAAGCCAAAGTCATGACTGTCCCATGACAATCAGATTTCTGGAAATAAGACAGTGACTGAACACGTGCCCTTCCTCTGCTTCCACAAATGCTCCATGGCCTGTCCTTGCTGCAAGGTCCTCCAGTCTCATTTTAGAGAAAGAAGCCAACCTTTGTGCTTGGCTGGCTCTGCAAGATCTCTGTTTGTACTTGGGACAGAGATCATTAAGCTGAGCAAGCACCAGGATCCTCAGCCTCAGCAATTCCAACAATCCACCTTCACATATTCCCAGCTGAATAGCTGAAACCACACTGAGACCTGTCTTGGCTGGGAACACATGAAAAATTGTATTTCAACTGCTTTTCTTTTTTTATTTCTTTAGGTGTGGTACGAAACCCACCTAAAAAGTGATTTCCCAGTGGTTGGTTCTTTCACTTACCTTCCCCTTCTGCTCTACCTTGGTCTTCACAGATTCATCCTCAATTTCAGCTGCTTCATCTTCATCAGAGACATCCTCAGCCTCCAGGTTGTTGTTCCCATTTGTGGGGTCCTCCTGCCTGCTCAGCTTCTTGCCTTTCACCAGGATCTTCCCTTTCAATTGCTGCACAAGGAAAAGTGGACAAAATACCTCGTGGTTAGAAAAGGTTCTGGCCCACCCTAAAGAAGTCTCTCTGCTGCAATCAGGATTTTTACAATTGTATCAGTGACTGGTTATTATCCATTGACACAGATAAAAATGAGTCTGTTTTTACACTGAGGCCCTGCTCTGCCTCTGCCCAGCCTCTGAGACAAAAAGCCATGAGTCTGAAAACCCCAGAGAGCCCAATGATTCCCCTCTGCTGTTGAGCTGACCATCCCCAGACCACTTAAACAGTTTTGCTGTTAAAGACAATTAAACTATCTGTTTTTTATTTTTCAAGAACTGAAATGTTGCTCAGCAAACAAGGCTGAGCCTGGAGTTCAGGGCTGATGAAGAAATTTGTGGCATCATTTTTGCCCCTCTGTGTGGCCCGTTATTTAATCCACCCCTCGCTCTGCAATGTGTGCTTATAAACACGTGCACAACTCTGGAAACTCTGTGAGACCCAAGCAGGGACTGAGGCAGTGCAGCCTCTGCTCCACAGACATTTCAATGGGGACAGAGGTCCAGAAAGTCCCGGACAGGTGCTCTGTGCACAACAAACATGGAATTTTAGTATGTAAGGGATTTTTCAGGTGAAGCCACAGGGGGCTCACCTGAAAAATCCCTTACATACTAAAATTCATCCTCAGTTTCAGCTGCTTCATCTTCATCAGAGACAGCCTCAGGAGGAGTTCCCAGACCCTTTCCAAAGCTTCATCATCTCCTGGGAGCAGCTTCTCCTGCAATGGTACAACAATGACCAGAACCAGCAGCAAACATCACAGATGGGTGCGGAGGGACCCAGGGAGCACATTCCTGGGGCTGAATCAGCTCTCTTCAGCCTCTTTCAAGGTTCACATGAAATCCCTCACCATCCTTTGTGCAAGCCCTGGCTGTGGGAGGAAGGCTGGAGCCTGGAAAGGGATGACTTAGAGCCCAAACAAGGCAGCAGCAATGCTTGGGACAGGGAGAAGTATTGAGAGAGGTGTCTGGGGGCAATCTCCAGGTGTGTGGGTTATGCCTTAAAATCAAGAACACCACTGGACCTGGCAGCTTCTGGGAATAGGAGATTTGCTGCCACCTGGATGTGTTTGGTACCCCTCGCTTTGAAGGGTATGAATTATTCCAGAAAAATGCCATCTTGGAATTAGTCAGTACAACTCCTCAGTCTGTGCAACACGTTCCCCTTTCCTCAGAAACACCCTATATTTACCTTTTCTGCATCAGCAAAAGCAACAAAACCCTACCATGTCCAAATGACAGGGCTGTGGAAAACCAGTAATCTTTTATAAAACAACACAGGCATTTTCAAAGGACACAATTCCCCCTTTGCACCCTTTGTGGGTACAAGCAAATTGCATCACGTCTTTATGGAGACTAGCCCCACTCCTCTCCACCTGGCAAAGCTGTGGATGAAGCTGGGTTTGGGCAGAAATGTGACACTGGCACCGGAGGCAGCAGCCAAGAGCATTTTTATTCAGCTGCCACACATGAGCTGTTTTCCCTGTCACTCCAAAGCTACACTGAAAGGAGCAGTCAGAGCACAGCAATATCCCCATCCCCAGACCATCCTCCCAGCCTTCCAGGCAGAGCTGAGCTCTGCTTCTTCACATCCATGGCTGGGAGATGAGCCAGCTCAGCTTCAGAACCTCACTTCAGCCTGCTGCTCTTGTGTCTCTTCCCACCCTCCTGCCTCAACACCCAGCTCTGCACTGCTCTTCCACCACAAAAACCAGTTCTGTGTGAGCTTTTAGGCTCTGGTCAGCACTTGGCATGGCCAAACCTGGAAGGACTGCACTAGGGAGAGTGAGGAGAGGCAGAGAACAGCCCCTCATGTCCCCTGCAAGCTGCAGGTCCCATCCTGGTATTTAATGTATGATCTGCCTCACCTCCCAGCTCATCAGTGAAGAACTAAGGGTAAAGTATTTGGGGCAGTCTGCTTGATTCTTAATTACCAGCAGGTAATTAAGCTTTTTAAGCTTCTCCCATTCAGCCTGCCCAGCAAGTGGGAGGTGCAATTTCTGGCACAGACCAATCCTACATGGCTGAAGAACACCACGAGGGAAGGCACAGCAAAACAGCCTCCACTGTGTCTCCTCACCACAACCCATCCCAGGGCTGCCAGCAGCGGGTCCTCAGTGCTGCTGTTATGCTGTCCAGCCTGGGATTGCTCTGGGAAACCTTGGATGTGGTGCAGATGCTCCCCATGGGCACAGGACACTGCTCCTCTGCTCTGGGGAGAGCAGCCCATGTGCCACCTGACTCAGAGGAGATCCATTTGCTTATTTGTCCAGAACAAGGGGTGAGACTCCCCCCAAAGGGAAGCATTTCCACCCCCATTTCCTGCAAAAGTGGCTATCCTGTAATAGCACTGCAGTGATTCCCCCCTACAGAGGAAGCAAAGTCCTAAATCTGGGAGTTTATTTTCTTTATGGAGGTTTTAAATAAGCTGATACAGACAGACACAAACACGCACGTGCCCTTGCTCCATCTCTCTTGGTTCCCCTTCATGTGATATTAAGTATTTCTAGCCTGAGGCAGAAGACACTCATCTCATCAGTTCAGCTCTGTTGAGCAGATCCCTTGTCTTAGGAGGAAGCAATAGCTGAAATACCCAATAAATATTCTCCAAGCAGACCATAAAGCCATTCCAAATGTCTGTGGCAAGCCCAAGGTGGAGTACAACCTCAGGAAAGGCTACAAGGACACTGGACTCCACTGAGAACACACAGGCTGCTGGAACAAATGCAACTCTTGCCCTTCTTCACATGCCCTATAAATGGCTTTCCTTAGCTCCCCAGAAATGGAGCTCCCCTGTCTCCCACCTTTTCCACTGCAACTGAACAAGCTCAGCCCTGCAGGTGAAATGGGTCTGACACACTGGGACATGGAAACCATCCTAAAGGAAAGCACTGATTTTATCCGAAGCAGCAGGGCTGTAATGAGCAGAGGATTTTAAACAGATCTGCACACACAGCTTTATCCTACCTGAAAGCTTCCTGCCCCGAAGAGCAACCCGAGAGCCACAGCAAGGTCGAAATTCCAGTTTTCACCTCAGGGAATGGAAGATTTGTGAAGTGATCCACCTCAACAAACTTTCTGTGGCTTCAACACCTCCTTCAGAGTCAACAGAGAGAATCAAACACTCCCAGGGTGTGATTCCTCCTCAGCTTGGACAAACACTGAGGAGGTGGACCACACCTCCAACTCCTCCGACTGTTTCTCCAAAGGAGCCCTAAGTGAAGTACATGGACACACAGGATCTGGGCACTGTCACCTGACATCCCACTCTCAGGATGAGAATATCCACTTCTCCAGGTTCCTGAGAAGCTGTGAGGAACAGCATGTTCACATTCATGAGGAGGTGTGCAGATCAGATGCACTAATTCATATCACATCTTGTCCTTCAGCTGCAAATTGAAGTCAGGCACCAGGGGATGAAGAGAGTCCCCAGGAAATGGGCAGAAACACATTCCTGAAGGAGGTTTTGGAGGATTGAAGGAAACTCAGCTCAAAAACTTCAGGCAAGAAGAAGGGGCCCTGGCAGACCCCTGTGAAGATCATGGATGGTACAGAAGGGCAACAACCCACCAGCAGAGACTGGATTAGCTCCTCCCCACAACCCTGGTGCTGCCTGGAGCTTTTATGTGGCTTTTTACCTTTCATCCTACAGCCTTTAATTCACTATTGGGATCTAAAGACAGCAGCTTGGGGGAGATATTTAGATAATCTGTGTAGCCCAACACTGTTCCTGAACAGAGCCCAATAAATCAGATTCCTGCCCCGGGCTGTGGTGTGAATCGTCAGCACAAATCCAAAGCGTGTCAATCTTTAATTACTGACGTTGCCCTGCTACACAATCAGCAGCAATCCTTTGACTGTTTGTGTTTACAGCCTCCAGCCCTTTGCCCAGTGGCAGATCCCACCCCTTTCCTGATATAAAAAATACTTTGTTGTCCCAGGTTTCTTCATGTCAACATCACAATGGAGTGGAAAAGCCAAGGAGTTCCTCTTTTTTTTTTTTTGTTTCTCCCTCATGTTTCACTTTCAATGTATTTTACACCCAAAAAAAAAATCAGCATTTCAGCCCTTTGTACTGTCCTACTTCTCACAGCAGGAAGGCAGAGGAAAAGTACCAGAAGGAAAAGGATAGGTGCTGCAACTCTGCTGATTTTTCTCTGTTTAAACTAAAGGGATCAATCCCTCCAAAGGAGCAGATCAGCCCAAATCCATTCCCTAGGGTAGATCTGGGCATTGTGTTCAGCTGGGGCCTGTTTGGGCCATCAAAATCAGGAGGTCAGATGAGCACAGGCATGGAAAAAACATCTTTGGGAAGTTGGGATCATGCCCTTACACTCACGAATCACACACTGCTTTGCCTGGTGCTTCTCCTTTCTTTCATCACCTCATTGCCAGCAGCTGAAAAGCCATCAGCAGCTTTCCTGATCCTGCACCAGGATAAATAGCAAGTCAGAAGGGGACATTGAAGACATATTTTTCCAGCTCAGTAAGAGCCTGCAAAGACTGATCTCCACGCTGGGAGTGTCCTCACCCTGGGAGAGTCACTTCTCCCAGTGGAGGCACCTTGTCTGTGCCAGAGCCAAGGTCCTGCTGAAGCAGCAGCAGTAGTAAAAATTACAATTCATCCTAATTTATTGCCTTGGTGCTCAGGGACCAGCCCAGAGCAGCTTCCCTCTGTGCTAGGCATTGTATCAAACGAGGCACGACACTCCCAAACAAAAGGGGAAAGGGGAGGGAAAGGAGATAAAGGAAGCGGCAGAACAAACACAGAAGATATTCTGGGTGGATCATTTTCCTCTCCTTTCTCCCCTCTGACTGCCAGCTTTATCTCACCCTCAAACTCCTTCCAGCTCTGACTAGGCTTGTTCATCCAATTTTTGGCGAATGAGCAAAGAAATGCAATTTAAAGGGAACTGCAGCTATGCACACACAAGTCTGCTTCTGCAAAGTGCTTGAGAGAAAAGAAATAAAGAAAGAAAACACAAACCACATGGGTGGAAATAGATGAATGTTTCCTTTTGGCTCCTGTTTTGAAGACATATTTTTCACATCAGGATTCTATTTCCAATTTTTTCTGACAGCTAATGATTTTACACTGGTGGACCACTGTTGAGGGCTGTGTATCTCCTTCTTCTTCCAAGGCCAGGGCTCAGCTCCCAGCCTTACAGCTGCCCTGATTCAGGGGAATAAAAGGGGCTTTTCCAGGCAGCCTCCTGCTTCCCTTTTCCTCCATGGACATCTCCATCCCCACCAACCCAGGCCATTCCCAGTGGCTACCCCAGGAGACTCTCAATGGGAGGACACTCTGTGTTTAAGATATCTTCAGGCTCCTGCAGTGGTTTTCCCCTCGAGTTTCGAGCTTTACACTCAGCAAGAAGAAAAACCTCCCTCTTGTCCAACCCTCAGAAGGCAGAAAGTGCTGGAGTGGCCTTGCTTACCTCTGGGGAGGGGAACTGGGATTTGTTTCCATCGACTGGGGCAACCAAGAGCATGTCCTGCAGGATGGTGGTCATGTGCTGGGCCATGACCTTCTGCTGGTCCACGCTGCAGTGGTTCTCCAGGGAGATGATGACAGGGTATGGTGAGGTCTGGAACAAGACAGCAACACACACCATCAGTGAGCTCTGCAGTCTGGAGCATTGGGTGTGAAGCCCAGTGATGTTTTTCTCTGGGAATGAGTGTGTCAACAGTAGGATCTGATATTCTCCTAAAGCAAGGATTTGTTAAAAATGGACAAACTTACTGTGCAGCAGTTACTCAGATCTGAGCTGATGCCTTCCAGAGATGATGATCCAATGGAAAAGGCACCAGGATGGGTCAGGATGCCTCTCACAGACTTTCTGGGGCACTCCCTGTGCTTCTATTCTCCACTTGCACTGTGGGTCAGAGCACCTTCCTACCCACCTTTAGAGGAAGGACTGGGAAGGGGGCTTTGGAAATACAGGGTTTGCTCAAACCCTTAAATGATATCAATCCTCCCTCCATTCCTGCATAGGCCTGATCTGGTTCCCTGTGCCCCCCCAGGTCATTTTGTGTGCTGAAGGCATTGTCATTACTGTCACTGTCAAACCTTTATGGCCCAAAGGAAACCTGACACAGCTCACAAGTGCACTGAAGGAAAACAGCACAAAATCCACTGAGTCTGGACAGACCTAATGTTTTCTGAAGGCTGCTGCCATACAAGGCTCCAGCCCTGCTCATCCCTTTCAAAGCAGAATAGAAGTCCTTCACACCCAAAACAAGCACATGGGCTCCTCTAAACAAGAAACAGCCCCTGAGATGTCAAAGCCACACAAATCATGGGTTTGCTGTTGTTTCCTACCAAGGATGCTCAGGATTTTGGGCATCACTGTCATTGCAGTGGGGTCCAGGATGCAGCTGTGCTGGCACAGGTTCAAACCCATCCTCAAGCAACCCCCAGGAATGGATCTCTGCAGGAAGCAGAGCACGGATGCCTGGACAGAGGGACTCATCTCGTCCTCATGAGAAATGCTAAGGTGAAGCCACCATTGTTTATGCTCTTTGCTGGGAGGGATCTGCTGTCAGTGATGAGTTGTGCAACATGAGCAAGGGTCCCTTTGCTCCTTACTTTGAAGGCATAGTTCTTGATGGCCTTAATGACATCGCTGAAGAGGATCTTGGAGGTGAGAGTGTAGCCGTGATAAATGACGGGCTCCGAGTTGGGGCCATCCCAGCAATCCAGCTCCACACAACGACAGCCTTTGGTCAGGGCTCTGGAAACAAACAAGGGCACCTGGTTGGGTTCCACACCTTCTGCTCCAGCTCCAAGTGAGCAGTGGTACGTCAGGCACAGGCGCTGCCTGGGAAGACTGGAAGGAAGTTCAGGGAGAAGAAAGGAGCTTGGAAAAATAGGAAAGCAGATAAAGGATAGGATCAGGTGAAATCAGTGCCAGCAAAGAGAGCTCGAGGTTGAGCAAGGAAAGAGCAGAAGGATTTGAGAAATAAGGTAGTGAAAGTCCAAGGCAGAATTATCCAAAGAATAAGAAATAGCGAGTGCCAGATGAGAAAGGAGACTCTTGACTGTGCCTTGAGTCTTTCCCCAAAGATGGTGAAGAGAAGAGAAAATCAAGAGTGGCTGCAGTAGAAGAATGACAGCCAGCCTTAGAAGCCAGGTCACAAAGCTTGCATGAAGTGATTTCGTCATCTAGATCTGATATGACATGAGGGATGAATCCTCAGAGCTGGCAGGGAGGGAGCTATGGAAACTCCATCATAGGTGAAACTGCTGGGGGCCAGTTTCCCAAACTGAGTCTACAGACTGAATTTCCACATGAAATTCCCACCTCTACACATGCATAATTCCATTTTAACTTATTTTCAAAAGTATATTCCCCTCCATTTCTGTCTAAGAGGTGATCTTGTCTCTTTTACAGTAATTCCCCAAACATTTCAGATAATACAACTCCTTTAACTCATTGCAATAGAATCACAGAATCATCCAATGGTTTGGCTTGGAATGGACCTTAAAGATCACCCAGTTCCAACCCCCTGCCATGGACAGTGACAGTTTCCACTAGACCAGATTGCTCAGAGCCCTATCCAACCTGGCCTTGAACACTTCCAGGGACGGAGCATCCACAGCTTCTCTGGGAAACCTGCTCCAGAATAATGTTGGGGGGTTTTTCTGTACAACCAAAACATACATATATAATTTTAAGACTCTGTAAGATGAATTCAAAGAGCTATTGAGAAGTAACTTGTGGCAGATTTCACTCCCTACACTTATGACCTTGTGACTCCAGACAGTCATTGCTCCTGAGAATAAGGTAAGTCATAAACAAAGACAGAACTGCAGCCATTGACTGGCTCATAAGGAAACATTGTTGTCTCACCTATAAAAACAAGGAGTAATTAAAGGTGGGTGTGCAAATTACTGAAGGTCACTGCACCCATCTGGCCATGAGACATCAGTGGCTGTTAAAGGCAGACATAGGCAGCACCTAATGCTCTGCACAGGGGTGCTGTGGGAATATCTGAGATGCTAAAAAGGGACCAGGGGTAAGTCTCCTGATCACTCACCTGCTCCACCAGCTCACATCCCTCCTCTTTTTTCTGATTGCTCTGACTAGAACTCTCCAAAATAAACCCCAGCCTGGTTGTGGGGCAAACCCTGTCATGGGCCTCTCCCAAAAGGCAGTACAGTGCACAAATAAATAAATAAATAAACATGACACTATGCATCATTTTGTCTCCTTTCAGACCTGCAGCTCTATCCCAGGAATCTTTGCATCTTGTAAGATCCTTGCACTCTCTTGTGCCATATTTTGGGGCATGTAAGACCCCCTCAGCATCATACTTTGAAAACACCGTGCCAGAGGGCAGCAATCCAGCCTCCATTGTCTCTGCAGATATTTTGTACTGCTTCCAAATGTGGTGATTATACATCCTCCACTCAGGTGGACACCAGCTGAGATCCAGGTCAAAGAGCTGGGAAAAGGAGGGCACAGCCAGCCTGGTTTGGAAACAGCTCACCCTGTAAATATTGGCCAGCCCATATGGCCTGGTCTGGTGGGAGATTGCTTCTTGATCCCTTGCATCCATCAGCACAGACACTTTTGTCTTCTGAAAGAAAGAGATTAACCTCATAAAACACACAAAATCACACCCACACTCCTTACCTGATATAGGCCTCTGTGCTGCTTGGCCCTGTGATCTGGTCCTCCATGAGATAGGTGTTGTGTGAGGATGACACCAGGTAGTGGCTGAGAGGCTGGGTCATGTCCTGGTAAACTTTCCGGTGGGAGGGGTTGAAGATGTTCCCCTCATCCGACAGCAGGTACATCAGGAAGCCATCCTTGGTCATGGCGTTGCCCCTCTTGGCTGCCAGGCAGGCAAACAGACAGAAAACCCACAGTGAAAATGTGACCAGGTCATGCCACCACCTCCACCTCAATGCCTCTGCTCTCCAGGAGATCCCAGAGGCAAAATGTGCTCCCCAGGCGTTCAGTGAAAGCAAAGACATTGATGCTCTCCAGACAAGGATGACACCTTCAGCTGCCTGAAAATGCTTTTAAAGCCCCTTGGCAAGAGTGGCTTTTTGTGACACTTACTGTCCTTGATAATATCTTGAAAGTGTCAAAGGCAGACCTTAGCTCATCTGTCTCCAGAGATTTACAGCATAAAAATCTCTGTTGGAGCATTTCAAGGTTTCTTTATGCCAACCCAGAGAAGCTGTCAGATGTCTAAACACAGCCAGATAAATCCTGTCTGGATTATCCAATGAAATACGTGATTTACAAAGAGGAAATACAAAATTCCTCCCTGTTTTGAGGGACTGAGCTAGATCTCAGTCTGATCCTAAAGCCTGACAGTCACAAAACCTTGTCCCTCTCCTGAAGGAATACCAGGACAGTGGAAAACCAGCCCATGGTTCTGAGCTGGTTCCTTGAATACGTCCTCCAAGGTGCTCCAGACTGATGATTCACCCACATTCTGAGCAGACAGACACTTCTGTGTCTGCCTCCTAAACAGCTGCCACCTCCTTGGCCTCTACTCAAGAGATCTCATCAGCAGATGGCTTTGCAGGTGCCCACCATCCAGAACATCTGCCTCCACTCCAGCTTCTGGAGAACACAAATATTGCCACATTCTCAGCCTTGAAAAGCCACATGAGGCCTTGGCATTTGATAAACCCATCTGAGTCTTTCCCTCAGGATTTTCATCATCCCCTAGTCTGTATCAACGCCTCTCCTGCTGTTCAGTGCACCCAAAATAAAGCTGAAGAGAGAGATTTCCCAGCCTCTCTTCTCCTAGAGCTGCTAATGTTCCCCTAAGAGAGAGCTGTTTTAGATGCAGCTGTGGGGAGAAAATACTACACAGGACTGCAGAAAAAAAAAAAAAAAAAGCAGCAGCGATGCAATTCACAGTTCATCAAAAAAAGCAAGATTTTGGAGCAAGCCAGCCAGGGTTTTCAACCTACCTCTTTCGTTGGGCTCATATCTCTGAATTAAGGCAGGGGCAGCAACGACAGCATCTTCTTCCTGCTGCATCTCATAGAGGAACCTCACCAGGTTCTGGCAGGACATGAACCCTTGTGGGTCCGAGTACCTTTGGAAGATGCTGTCTATTTCCTTCCTCTCTGTCAGTATCTTGTAAAATTCCTCTATCTCATCATCCTCCAGAGCCTCTGTTTTGGACTTGTCACAGTGCTGTAAACGTAGAGGGGAGAAGGAGTGAAAACCTTCTTTCCTTCTGGCATAGGCCAGCCGTAATCTGCACCAGGGCTACACAACGCAGAACACAAAATAATTGCAGAGAGTTACTGGCCAGTGAGTGAGGAGCACGTGGGCAGTGACAATGGTTCTCATGGACAAGGCCAAGAGTCATAAAAGAGTTATCAGTTACAGTTATTAGTATTTATATATTATCAGTGTGTTCAAAAGCACCAGCCTTGAGTTCCATGGCTTGGTGTGCTTCGGTCAGGACAGCTCAAAACAACCCAAGCACAAATCAAGGGTCAAAGGAAATGTAGTTCTTGAACCCAGGAGGAATAAAGTTAAACAATTAACTCTCTTAAATAATGATACAGAGTGTAGCCAAAAATCTAGTTAGTAAAGTGAAAAGAACCCTCCCTTTGACCTCAGTGGCTCAGACCTCAAGAGGCTATCAAGACAGGATGTTTGTAAAGATGGCATGAAAACCAACTTTAAAAACCCACAACTGCTAAACATGTGCATGCTTAGGTATGAAAAAATCCACCTCTCCATGGAAATTTTCCATTCTCATCCAAAACCTGCCAAGTAACAAAATCCCCACAGATTTCAAGTCAGATACAACCTTCTCACAAGGAACTGTAATTCAGATTCTCCATCTTCCTCTGGGGTTTGAACTTTTCCAGCAGATACCGTCTCTGACAGAGCACCACAGCCAAGAACTTGATTGACCATGAAAGATTGGGAGCTTGAGATATGCATGTTAATGTCTCCATGAAGGACAACAGCTTTTCCAGTAAGAAGTATTTCCAGTTTATTTACAATACTCCCAGGTTCAATTTTTCATCAGAAACAACTTCTTTCTTTTCCTGAGTCAAATCCTGATATTAATTTTGTTGTTCGTTCGTAGCAGAATTCTTCAACTTGTCAAACCAGAAGAATTAAACTGCTTTCCATCTTTGATCCCCTGTGACAGATAGAGCTATTTTCCTGGCTTTTATGATGAAAAAGCATGTCTTAGTTTAACCATTCACCACACTAATCTCAACCCAGCTCTGCCAGTGATCTCAGTGGTGGCCATGGTGGCTTTGGCAGTGTCCCAAGATGATAACTAGGGACTTTTATCCCCTTTAAATCCTCCGCTATCTGTTTATGGAGCACAAATAAAACCAAAGAACATTATCATGATGCCCAGCATTTCACTGGAGTGACAGAAAAAAAAAAAAAAAAAAAAAAAAAGTTCAACTTGTCCTGACTTCAGAACCTGCTGGGGAGAAGCTGTGGGCTCATCTCAAGCATGGGACAACCTGTGCCATGCTCAGTACAACAAACACCTCCAAATCAGGTTTCAGAGTTTACGAATTGCCTTTTCCTTGCTGCCTTCCATGTCCAGGATCCTGTGCTGAGCCTCTGGCACATCCCTCAAGCCAAGCTGAGCACGATGCTTAGCAACTGCAATGGGAATATGAAGAGGGAAAGCAGCTGGTGGAAACAGCAGGGATGTTGTGAATTACAAATGTTCTTTCCTTTAAGACATGACAGGGAAAATGACAAGATATTTCTTCTAGAAAACTGGCATTTTAAGTGGTGTGCCTCGGGAAATTTATTCATTAGCTGCCATTAAAGGCTGTGATGAATACAGGGCAAAAGCACTGGCACCAGAGTCAAACTCCAGGACAGAGCACATGAATGGAATAAAAGTGGGTTCCTTCTGCTTTGGCTACAAATTAGAAAGAGAATCTCAACCCAAAATTCTGTGATTTATCTCCCACGGATGTCTTACAAGCCGTGAGTCCTGAATGGCCCCTGGCTTACAAAAACACCTTTCTGATGCAACAGAGTGAATATTCAGGCTGAAATGAAGTGAGCAATGAGAGGAGCTTTGCATAATTTCTGGTTGCATTGCAATTCACTTTACTCAGGTGTCTCAAACCTAGATGTGGACACGGAGTCAAGTGATGGAAGGCAAGAATAATGTGAGAACGTGCCCTGCAGTCCTCTCTTGAGCCCTGATCACCCCTCCTTCCTGTGACTAAAGGAAGAAAAACTCCCCAAGACAGAAAAGATCACCCTTTAATAGGCTGTAATGCCCCAGTCCATCTAAGCTGAGGCAGGATGCAAACTGAAAATGTAATTGCTTTAGGAGCAAGACAGACCCTCCCTGGAGGCAAATCAGCCCTCAGGAGATCTGAATTAATCTCCAAAGAGCCTCTCTTCCCAGTGGCTATGCAGCAAACTTAACAATTACTTGCCTAATGGTAGTACTTCAACTTACTCCCTGCATTTTGATGGGATGAATCAAGGTTTAACAATTTCTCAGAATCTTTAAGCAAAAAGGACTAATTTCATCGAATTTCCTCTCCTAGAGCTCCCTTGTAACTATTGTGACATCCAAAGAGAGCCATTAAATGAGACTGTGTCTCTAAAAAAAACCAAAAATTAAAAAAAACAAACCAATGGTGATTTTTTCAGGCTGTTGATGTCTGGAGATGTGGGAGTGATTCATCTCCTATGTGGGAGTTATCCTTTAGGATGAGGAGATTCACACCCTTGTCCCTGCTGACTTCACCTGCACAGACTGCAAAGGAATTGCTGGCAACCCCTTCCAGTGGAGACACACAACTCAATCAGTGCCTTCCCAGCCTGATTTCCACTCTTCCAGGATCTTCCTGGGCAGGGAATAAAGGATGGGATACACAGCCAGAGCGGGCAGTACAGCTGGAATATTTTGCAAGCTGAAATTCTGTAAGATCTGCTGATGACCTTGCCCCTAATTCCTGATGAGCTACCAGAGAAATGTCTCTAAAGCAAAGATAAGGAAATTTGGCCCTCCTTTGAGGGAAGGCTGCCTGCTCACAGGGAGGAGTAGGAGAACTCCTGCCCAGTGCCCAAAACCACCCACATGTTTACCACTGAGCGAAAAAAAAAATTTCTGAAACTGCACACCCATTATTTCAAATCCTGCTTCAGACAGGATAGAAGTTTGGAAATTATCCAGATGTTTTATCTCACCTCAGCAGGATGGATTCTCAAGAGAGAAAGCAAAAGCTTAACAACTGAGAAATTTTCAGCCCTTTCTTATCTTCTGATAGGCTCAGCCAGCAAGCTGAATCTTGAGAATTTAGAAGTGTACATCCCTGACCAGATTAAATATGCCTTGGGAGTATTAAATAAACCAGACTAGTCCAGGCTTGGGTGCAATGTCATGCATCTATCATGAAACTGGAAAAGTTTTTTTTTTTCTTAATTTGCTTTTGTTGTTGTTTGTTTGTTTATTTTTTGTTTATACCTGTCACTTGGCACCCTTCTCCTCTGAGAAGGTGAGGGTCTGGTATCACAGCTGTAACCAAACAAATTTCAGCCAGACTTAGGCATTGACATGCAGTTGTGGCACACAAAACTCCTGAAACCCCTGGGACTTGGAACTTTGCTCCCCTTTTTCTTTCATTATCCATGTTTGCATCTCATTTTCTGCTTCATAGCAAAATTAGGAATTTATTATGAAGAATAATCTTAACACACCCTGATCAAAAATATTGTGCTGGCCTGACTTAGTGGGAATCAATTATTCTGAGCCATAAATTACTGAGCACCAAAGCCTGAGAGTCCTTCCTTGGTACAAGAAAAGAAGGCAGGAGTTCACTTTAGGTGAGGTCTCCAACCCAAGCTGAAAGCTGTGGGATCCCTTGACCTCAGCCAGCAGCAAAACTTTTTCTGCTGGAAAGCAAAACCTTTTTACCTGGAAAATCTTCTTGGCATGGTAGTCATCCACCTCGATGTTCACTTCCTTCAGGAAGTCCTTGAGCTCTTTCAGGCTCATTTTGTTGTCTTTGTTTTTGTCAGCTTTCCGCAGGCAGGTGTGAATCCAGCTGCAGGGCGATGTAAGGAAACCTTTCCAGGTCAGTGCCTACACACCTAAATACCTTCTGCTGCAGCTAGCAGGGGGGAAATCCTCTTCTAAAGGCTCTGAGCCACCTCTCCAGCTGCTGTGAATCATTGAGGGCCCCCTGAGCAGCTGACACCACCTCACCTTCTGCTCCCACACAGCGAAACGGTGCCGTGGCAGAAGGAAAATGTGCTGTGATACAACTGATGGTGACCCGGGAAAAGCTTTTCACCATCTGGCCCAGGCTGGATCAGCTCTCTTTACCCTGTAGGAGTTTCTGGCTGCAGCCAGAAACAGTTTGATTTCTCTTTTATGACAGAAAGTAGATTCTGCTCCAGACGGTGAAAAGGGGATAAAGGAAAGAATGAAAAGAGCTCCCAAGAGGAGTTTGGTAAACTCATTGCCATGGATTTGTTCAATATTCAGTGTCTCATGTGAACACTGAACTCCAAAAGAAGCATCAACACTAATTTTTGAACTCACCTGCAGCATGTTTTTAGGGATTTCTACTTATATGTCCTAAAAACTTCGCTGTGAGTGGAGTCAAATCAAACTTTGTAGGTCTTGGCTTCTGCTGATGAAATGCACGGGGTCTGTTAATGTGTTGTACTGTGAAAATATTTCATAAGAGCTTGGGTTTTAATCACTTTAGTGTATCTATGAATCTGGAGTATTTTCTATAAGAATGATCTTAATGTGATATCAGATAATTTGAATTGGATCTCCCATTTTCTTTCAGTCTCTAAAATAATGTTAGACAGTTGAGACATTTTGTAGTTTTAAACACCAAAAACCCCATGTTTCTTTGCATCATGGAACTGATTGTCTAATTTGCTTTACTGTCAAATAAGAAAGGTCATCCAGAAAAATGTCTACTTTTCAACAGGAAAAAAAATTATCAAAGTAAGAATTTGATCTCCCAAAAATAACCTTCCATGTCTCACATAGGAAACAATGCTTCAAACTCCAGAAAAACTTTTTAAAAAAGCCTAATCTGAATGTTAATCAAAGTAAAGCTCAGGATCAGCAAATACCAGCTGAGGCATATAGTGCTGTAACATTTAAACTGAGCCTTTCAAAATGACCCCCAAAAAGGGCATTAACAGCCTTAACGGCTGTAGACAAAACCTGAAACTGTTCACCAGAGCTGCCCCTGCACTGAGATATTTCAGTGATGGAGATATGTGTAAACTGTCAGTGAGTATTGTTTGTCTCATGGAAAGTTGAACTTTCTGACTTTAAAAATCTTGGCAGGTGCTAAGCAATGACCTCACCCCACATCCGTCTTAGCCTGGTAATATTAATATTCCCCTTCTTTAGACATGGAAACCAAAATAAAGAGAGGCTGCATCTCCCAAGGACGCTCCAGAGCCCTGAACCAGGGTCTGGCTTGGGCTGATTCTCCCCAGAAAATCAAGACTGAGTCATGAAGCTCCCATGAGCAGAGGTTGGGAACACACCACACCCACCCCGGGGTGCAGAACAGCCCCTCCACCAGCTCTGCTCTCATTGTCACCCTGGTGCCACCACCCAGACCTGACCTTGCCCCTCAGCTCCCCTTCCCAACCTTCCCTAAAAACAATAGGCAGGAGGAACGCCCAAGCCTGGAAATCCAAGAGGAAATCCAGTCTGCCATGGCCAGAGGTGAGAGTAGGGGTGGACAGAAACTACCCTTTTGTGCACAGAAACTACTGGCTTTGTGTTAAGCACTGTGAAAAACCCATAGGGTCTTTAAAATTGGGCATTCAGAGGGAATTGGTAACAAGTCTGCATAATTCCCTCTGATAATGAGCACCCAGAGGTCATGCACATACCCTGAGTGCTCTCTGGAAGCAAAATGTGGCAGTAAATGCATCTGCAAAAGAGTATGCCCAGGTCCTGCCTGTGAATGGAGGATGCTTTTCTCTTAGATCCCTTCCCTGGAGGCTGAGAAATGCAGGAGGGAAATCAGAGAGCCCAGGAAGAGCCCAGGAAGAGCCCAGGAAGAGCCCAGGCACACACAGTGGGTCCTCCTGCTGCAAGGGAAAGCAGCAAAGAGAGAAAAAGGAGAGTACACACAACTGAGATACCAACCTGTTATTTCAGTAAATAGCAGCATTCTGGCCCCAAAATACCCAAACTCCCCATCCACCTGGGTCCCCTCAGCTTTGGGAGAGCTTACAAGAGCTGGATGAGCTAAGCAGTGCAACTGAAAGTCCTCTCATCTGGTACAAACACCATTTTCAGTCCTAAAAATGGTCTTCCTTTCACCTCTGTGGTCTGGGTGGGCAAGGAAAGAGCTGCTCCCATTTCTGGACACATCCAGGGAGAGCCTCCCTGCTGCCTCTTGTTTTTAAAGGCTATGCCAGCTCCAGGGCCACCAGTTTTCTCTTGGTTTCAATCATCCCTCTTTGGTTTCTATCTGGCAGATATCCCACAAATGTGCTCAGAACAGAAATGCTGCAGAATTTCTGGTAAGTGCTTTCAAACCAGAAGAAAAGCTCACACATAAACCCCAGAACTGAAGCAGGCAGTGACACCCTGCTCAAATGAAAAGTCCTCTGTGTTTTCTGGTCTAAAGTCTTCCCTGCACACATACCTGCAATATTTGCTAAACAGCCTATGCCAGTTTGCTGCAAGGTTGAATCTGAGGATTATTAAAACAGAGCTCTGTGTAAAAAACCATCAGAAATGCTCATCAAGCATGTGGGAGTTTTATCTGCGTAGCAATATGGGACTGGAAAAATACATCAGACACTGAATCCAGTCCCTTTCTACCCCAGGCAACCCCACTGAATTCCAAACTGAACGAGCTCCATCAGACACTAGCGGGGTTTTCTCTTTCAAACCTTGTTTTCAAAAACTTGCACATTCCTTACTTGTTTTGCAAGGCTTTGAGAGGCTGGAAAAGATACCCTGCAAGGCATTTCTCCAGTCGTGGGGGACAGGCAGGGCCACAACACTTCTCCTCTCCTGACTCTTCCCCTTCTGTGCTCACAGATGCAGAGAACACTCCTGAGGTTTAAGATCTGAGCAAGCCCACGCTGCCAAGCAAACCCAGTGAAGGCAGACTAAATTTAAAATCCCAGGCTTTAATTAAACATCATCAAATTTCAAATGAGAAATCATGCTGTTCTGTAATTCCAGGTTACGTTAAATGGCCTGAGACAAGCCCAGATTGGAAGCCAACACTGCACAGTAATTACTCTTCCAGAAATATGGTTTGCCTACCCACCCTATTTAGCTTCGATTCTGCTTTCCAAAGACAGAAAGGCACTTTTCCATGCTGGAAATTTACAGCCTTCTTCCCTTGCAAATGTCATTGTTATTTTTCCCCCCTTAACAATCTTGTCTCTTCTTACGGGCAAGATTTTCAGCAATATATTGAACTTGATATGCTCCAGGGAGAACTTTCTGTAGGCCAGATTTTCCTCTACACACTGTGGAGTGGCTGAGGAGTGACCTTATAGCCCAGAGCTTGAAAAACCATCCAAAAAAGACACTCATAGTGCAGGAGATAAACAGGACATCCCAAGCACATCAGAACTAATGGAGTTTGACTCCTTTAAGTGAACAGCACTGCGGCTGAGAAAGTGCTTCTCAGACTTCAGGGAATCCACAGAAGAGTAAAGCCTGATGAAAACTCAGTGTTTATGCACCATCTCCTTCTCCATCAGTGCATTATTACCCAGCAAGAACCCACATGGAGTGAAGACTTAACTGAGGGCAAGAATTCCTGCTGCCTGCTCAGACTTGAGCTCCAGCTTTGGGATTTTTCCCAGGTGAGGATTTTGCACTTCCACTCCTCTCTGATGTTTGGTGGCAAAGAAGCCATGAAGCCCACTCAGCCTTCTCTCCCCAAGAAGGAATATCTGTTTCCCTCCTTTGGGAAGCTTAAAGGAACTTAATATTTTACGACTGCCGCAGCTCTGTCAAATCAGGGTGAAATCAGCCAGCAGCTTCAGATGTCATGTTTAGAGCCTCAGATACACAGGGACTAAAGAAAATCCATCCAAAACTGCACCCACAGATATTCTCTCTTTTTATGCATGGGATCTCTGTTTGCAAAGCAACTTATTGAGTGAAACGCAGCCCCAGGGAGAACTCCCTGTGAATTCAGCAGAGCCAGGATTTTACCCAATAACCAACCCCTCTCCATTTCATAGCAAATTCCCTCTCCTTTCCTGCTCTGAGCCTTTTCCTTTCTGATCTCTGCACTGCATAGAGCAACTGCGGATTTTTTCAGGGCAAAACTTCCTCCCATGCTGAGGCAAATAAGGAGTAATTTCACTCAAGTCAGTGGAGCTCCCCTGGAGTAAATCTGGCAGTGAGAAGAGGAGAATCAGTTCCCTCTCCTTGTATTACTGAGAAACACGGTAAACAGTGAGGGCTTTTCATGCCTTGCCAAGAAGTGCCTGTCCTGGAGTTTACTGCAATGCAAGTGAAACAAACCCCTGAAGAACACAAAAAAAGTAATGATTGTTTTATCTGGAGCTCCATGAAAGAGGGAATTCTTTGCTTAAGGAGCTACATTAAGCCTGACTCCACTCATGCTGGTATCACTGTAAAACGGGAGAAAAGCACTGGAAACCAGGGAGCTTGCCCGGGTGCAAAATCAGTGCAAGAGAAAACCCAGTGCCCAGGGCCAACAGGGAAAAAAGGAGGTTAGCCTACCATCCCCACCCACAGGGAAAGACAAGTGCATCTTTGTCTGTGATTAATCACTTTATAAGGCAAAGGATACTGTTGGAGTTTCTGTTTCTGGTTCATGGAGTTGCTGTGGGCTATGATTTTCCCAAGGCCGGCGATCCAGTGGTTGGCATCATCCTCTGAACTCGCAATGAGGTCCAGGTTTTTCCGCTGGTCTTTGAAGATGATGGAAAAGCAGCGATACTCTGGGACATCCTTGGCGTATTTTTCCATACCTTCTGTTTTATGGCCTGACCTCACATCCCGAATATCTTCAATGGAGACTGTGGAAAGAAAGCAGAGCCCGCTGTCAGCAGGGGTTCAGTCAGCCTTATCTCTGCTTGGTGAGGGATATTAAAAAATTACTGCTTCTCCCTTTTCCTGAAGCCTCTGGAGGGTTCCCTTCCCTTTCCCCCCTTCCACAAAGCTTTGCTGCTAAAGAAAACTCAACTCAAAAGGACCAGGAAGAGCAAGAAATTTAAAAAAAAAAACCTCTTTCCCCATGTTCTTTATTTTACAAAGAAGCAGAGTAGGCCATAGGTGTCCTATTGTGATGTCCTGTTTATGAGACACAAATCATTGCTAAGAGTTTGGTTCCAAGTCCTTGGAGCATCCCTGACTTGAGCATCCCTTGCCTCTTCCCCCCTGAGAATGGAGAGAGTGGAGCTCTGCCTCCCTGTGAACATCAGCCCACAGGAAAATTCTAAAACCACAGAATGGTTTGGGTTGGAAGGGACCTTAAAGATCATCCAGTTCCAAACCCCTGGAATGGACAAGGATACCTTCCACCAGATCAGTTTGCTCCAAGCCTCACTCAGCTGGCCTTGAACAATTCCAGGGAGGAGAAGTCCCCAGTCTCTCCAGGCAAAATAAGAGGTGACTTCACTAAGAGGGGGTTAACAAACAAAATTGTACCTCTTTAGGTCGCAAAAAAAAAGGGAGAAGGTAAAATTTAAGATCCCATTTGTTCCTCTCCATCAAGGTAGCGCAAAGCTTCAGAGCAGTCTGGTATGGCTGATACTCCACCCTAACCCCTTGTCAAGGGTAGACTTTATCCTCCTTGCTGTAAGACAGCAAAACACTGCTTTCAAGGTCATCCTTCCCCATTTCCATCTCTATTCTTCATCTGGTGAAAATGAACCCTGAAGTGACTCCAAGTTTGCAAAATGCACACACAAGGCACTCCAGAAGGAGCAGTGTTTTAAGAGACTTTTATTAAACAAATACAAGTAACACAGACAACCCTAAAATGTCCTTGAGAGTAATCAGTTTCCTCAAACTGGGCTGAAGTCAAACAAGCTCCCAGCAGCACCCACAGCCTCTTTTTGTCTTTCATGGGTCACTTTGTACATCTACAAAACACTGGTACAGGTTGCCCTGAGCAGTTGTGGTGCCCCATCCCTGGAAATGTTCAAGGCCAGGTTGGACATGACTTGGAGCAACCTAGTCTGGAGTTTTGTTGAAAAGCAATGGATGAGTATAAAACATTCCCAGAGTTTAGCAGAACAGGAGGAACTTGCCTTTAAACATCCATTTCACCATTAAAGTGCCCAGCTCATTCAAAGTCAACACTGTAGAAAAACCCAGCTCAGTGTCCACCTGCACATTTTTGGCGTGGCTGCCTTGGGATCATCCAAAACTCATCAGATGCTCATTAGAGCTTTGAAAACTTCCTTTTTCCCCCTCAGAGCAGTCATGATAATGCTCAATTGCTTAGGGGAAAAAAAATTAAAAACCACTCAGAATTTCAGTATTTAAAAATCAGTAACTTTCCAAAAACAACATTTAACATTTGCTGCCAGTTCTCACCAGATGCTGGGGTGGTCAAACACCTTCCACAGCACTTTGCTGGTTTGGTTCCTATACAAGAACACACCACAGGGAGCTCCCTGGAGCTGGCAAAGCTATTCCCTGATAATTTTGAGCCATTATCTTTGTGTGGTCTTGATTATCACTTCATAAAGGCCAACAGTTGATCAGCTGAGGGGAGGGGAGGAAAAGGTTGGGTTGGGATGGGCTGCTGGGGAATTATATAATCTGGCCAATTTACCTTCCAGTGAAAGTTCATGGGTTTGAGTACTAAAACCAGCTTAGAAAGGAAAGAGGCTGTAATTCCCCCACAGCTGGGCCTTACTGGTGATCTTGCCCTTTAACCAGGGCATTAATCAAATTATGGTGGCTGTGCCTCAGGTGAAACTTCACCTTTAATGTAAGGCATGCTATCATGTTCAGCCAGATTCAGTTCAATCAAAAAGTCTAAAGTTTATTTAGGCTTCTTTTATAGCCAGTGGGAAATAGAGCAGCTTTTGAAACACAACTGTTCTGTCCTATTCAAACAAAAACTTCAGGGTGAGATAAGTCATACCCTTAATCCATGGCCACCCTTGACCAGAAAGAAAGTGCAGGCTGGGCATCTCAGATTCAGACTGTCCATAAATAGGGGATTCTCCTCCTCTCCAGGTCTCTTCTGCTCATGGCAGTGAAGTGGAAGGATCATCCTGTTATTCCTCTTCACCTGCCAGCTGCTCACCACTGCTTGGCTCACAAGAGTTATTGTCCTGCAGAATGGCTCGTTAGTCTGCTTGTGCAATCAATCCCTAAACTTTGGGTTGGCAATGGCCTTGTGTTTCCAAGACCAGAAAATCTGATGTTAAATATTGGAAATTTAGAATGGATTATTTGGAAACCATTACGTGGCTGCATGATTCCACTGGAAAAGAGAGCTGTGTGGGAGGAAAAAAAGATTGAAAACCTGTGTCTGGAAGGGCTGCCTTGATCTCAGGGTGTGCTGAGAAGCGGATGATGGAGATAAAAAGAGCTCCTCAATACAGAAAAGGTACAAGGAAGGCTGAAGAGCAGGACTGGTGTCTATTGTAGTCACACAAGAGACAAGGAGAGAAACTATCACCACAGGAACTGTTAACAAAGCAGGGTAAGGAAGGACACTTTTTATAGCTTTCCATAGCTTGGTTGTGTGCACTGTTTTCATCTATCAATAAAAAAGCTGAAGCCAAAGGACTCGGCCCAAGCCATCTGCTAAAGTTATCTCTTCTCTGGAAAATCTTAACCCAGCATGAGTACTTTATCAGCTGCTCCCAGGCAGCGACTGTGCTCCATTAGCAGCCCCAAACTGTGTGTTCCGCTGAGCTATCTGCATGGAGGAATCAAAAATAACTGGGGGACAGAGACGTCTCACAGCAGAGGAACACTCGCAGCAAACAGCCATCAATCACAGCTCCCTGCAGCCTCCCTGCTCCTTCCCCATCACGCCACAGCGGGGAGATAACCACAAGCAGAAGAGGATCTGGAAAGTTTGCATCTCCTTCGGAGTGCTTGCGTCGGCTGGAGAGGCGGTTTGTGGGGAGCCCAAAACATGACGCAGGGCACAAGGAAGCCTGTGTTCTTCCTGGCCTCCAGACACCAGCTCACACAGGTTACATCCTGGTCAGCCTTCCTGGCTGCTCTGGACACTGCTTGGACAGCCAAAGGCTCCCCATGGACACACAGCAGCGTTCCCTGCAGCCAGTGGAATTCCTCCTGTCTGAACTACTCTCAGGGAGATGCTGAGGGCTTTCTTTCCAACCCTGCTTTCAGTTTTCATCACTGGATCCTGCTGTTGTGCTTTTCCCTTGCTGATTTTCAGCCCAGCACCCCCTTTCCTCTTTTACCCCTGGCATCAGAGGCAGGGATGACTCAGGCCCCCAGGATTCTTCTAACAGCCATGATTTTTTCAAGCAACAACCAACACGTATCTTTAGGATGTCTCTCTTGATTTGGATTTCTCCCTTTGTGGCTTTCAAGGAGCTTGGTGTTACACTTGCAAACTCATCTCCTCATGCAGAAGGAACACCTCTTAAAGTAAATCAGCTGGATGATCTTTAAGGTCCCTCCCAACCCAAGCCTCTCTATGATTCTGAGCCAGAAGGATGAGCCTGACAATGTTTCTAACGATGAAAGCACTTGTCTGAGAGAACAGCCCTGGCCTCTCCATCTCTTCTCTCATCATTGATCCACAATTGAAATGTCCAGACTGTGCTGGGAGCATGAACAGTAAACCCTTTGGTAATCCTAAGGAACAGAGGGAAAGGAAGAACTGAGGCAGAGAAAAATCCCTTTGTTTTCCTCCTGTTTGATAGGCAGCCCCTTGAGAGGAGATATTTTGTCAGAGTATTTGTCAAGAGAGAAAGTGAGAAATTGAACCTGCGCCTCCTGCAAACTACTGAGCATGTGAAGGACGAGGACTGACACATGTTTCTCTTTTCTTGTACCTGTGCTGATGAAGTGGGAGAGGAGGGTCACTGCACGGGCACTGCCAAAACAGCCTTCCTCGAGTTACTCCTTGGGGAAGAGGGGCAGCTTTTCACTCTGGGGGAAGAACCCCTCAGATCCTTCCCTTATCCTACCCCCTGCCAGTAACAGGCGATCTGTGCAATGTGGCATTCAGTCACATTGAATTACTCCATCCCACTCTAATTGGCTCAGTAAGTCACTTCTGTTTACTGTCAAGAAATGCAGATGAGAAACGTGCTCAGCCGTGCAGAGCCCGCTCACCACCCTGCATGTCTGCAGAGAGGCCAGACCCTCACCAGCTGCACCTGGGCTCGGCATCTTGTCAGGAGCAGATGAAAGCTGCTGCCTGACCCCAGGACCATCCTGCAGAGACACTACATGGATTTCACAACATGCTGAGTGTGCCCCGTGAGCTGCTTCTGGCTTTGGTTTCACCCCAGGAAGATCCTTTAGCTGATTTTGGTTTCACCAGGGGTGGCTGATGCTAATGGCCAAACGCAGCTGGGATCAGGACCTCTGTAACCAGCAGGAGCTGGAGCACTGTCAGCTCCCCGGGCTGGGAACACCAAAGGCTATCCATCACCCCCATCCCTGAGGGATCCTTTAACATAATGACTCAGGGGTGGGTTCAGCTTGAGCCCCGCTGTGCCGAGCCTTCCCAGCCCTGCTGGCGCTGCTCTTTCATCTCCCTGGGTGTGAATTACGGCAGGTCCCAGCTGCTGATTCCTCATCCATGCTCTTCTGCACTCCCCCTTCACCGTCATGCTCAGCAGGTTGTTCTGACTCGAGATCTGCTGCACAGCAGTCTGCCCTCATTGCTGGCATGTGTTCACCAGCTGACAAGCAGTGATACAATGCACATGCAATTTTACAGGTTGTTTGGAAACACCTTTTAATGTAAGGTCTTTACCCAATCTTTCAGTCTACCCATCTCAGCTTGGGGTATGGAAACAAAAAGAGTGATCTCTATTTACATTCCTTCCACACAACAAGAGCCCTGCAAACTATTCTGGCGACCAGTTCCTACTTCCCCTGCCATCACAGCACCACTAAATTTGGATCTGAGACTCTCAACACTTCTGCCTTTGCATTTAACATATGCTAGGGAGAATAAGGTCAATATTTGTCAGCGAGCTGCCTGTGATGAAAACCATCCCAGCGACGCCCGCGGTGGCCTGATTCAAAACTCAATCGAAGAAACAGGCAGCTCTGCATCTGAAATGACGTGTTTTATGGCTTGAGTGATTTTGATAAAAGCTAATGAGACCCACAGACAGACGGTTTTGTTTTCACAGCTGACGGGCCGCCTTGCATAACACACCAGCATCAGCAAATATTTCTTCCAGGGATAAATACATGTCTGACCACGAATGCAATGGTTCCTCAAGAACCAGCAGAAGGAAGCTGTTGGTGCAGCCAGCTACCTGCTGTGTGCACACAGGTGGCTGAGAGTTTCTGTTGACTTTAGACACTCGGCAGGAACAATTTCATGCTTTCGCTCCTTGACTCGAGCAAACACAGAGCAATACTACATCCTTCCTGCTCTTCTGCAAGCAAGTTCAGGACATTAATTCAACAGAGACAATAATATATTTTTCAACAAAAGTGGTATGGTATGTTCAATGCATGGCATTTTAAGGGCATTCATAAATTTCACAGCAAGCCAAAAGCAAAGGGAAAGGTTTTCTGCTGAATGCTGGTCTTACGCTATAAACATAAACATTTTATACTATGTTTAAACCAAGCAAAAACATCCTATAACTATGCCAGAAGTCAGAGGAACAGGAACAAATTCTGTGCCTTTTTAATGATGAGAATAACTAATCACCAGATCAAAATATCAATTACATGACTTTAAGTAATAATACAATCATCCCTTGCAACACTCAGTAGTATGACTGAGTTTAGCTCACCTCCCAATACTGATTATTTTAATCAAAAAACAGAAAAAAAAATTTCTAACAATAGTAGTTTTTACGTAAAGCTGTTGGCCAGAAATGGAAACATTTCAGCTACAACTCCTGACGTTCTCTCTTGACGTCACTGCTCGTGACTCAAGGATGCAGCCCCAGTGAGTCATCCCTGGTTCAGTGTGTGAAACTCATGGAAACGTCACCTCCCTGAGCCTGCAGGAGAGACACAGTGCAGGAGGTACCAAAGCATCCCTGGAGCCCCACTCTAGCATCCCTAAACCTAATTGACTAATTCAGCCTTTTCCTTCTGCCTTTGAATGTTCTGTTTCTCCACCAGCTGCTCAAAAGGATGATGATTCACTGGAAAGTTTTCAACCATTCTCACAAATCCCCGAGTTGAGAAAGTTTTTAAAGGGATTGAGTCTGGCTTAAGTGAGCTCACACTAGGGATTACAGATGGTTTAAGAAAATGCTTTCAAAAATCAATTTCACTGAAAGCAGCAAATGCCTTTTTGCTCTTTCTTTTCTTCACCTACACAAGATCTGATATTTGACCATGGCTAAATGAGACAGTGCTACTGACAGGCTGCTGCTCCTGCAGATGAGTCCCTCTGCCCCCTTTGGCTCTCCTCCCTCACACCACAGTGATGCTCAGCACTGAATTACCTCAGAATGAACTCTTTCCCAGCTCCCTTGCACAAATCTTTTCTTTGCCCCAAAACTGTTAATTCTGCCACTTGAACTCTGTTTTTGGAGGCCAGGGAGAAAGCACTGTAAGAGCTTCATGGGCCAAAAAAGCATCCGCCCTCCCATGGCCCTACACATCAGCTGAAATGAGAGCAGCAGGGTGTTTATGGACCTGGTTGTAGCTCAGACACAGGGTGGAGCAGGCTGTGATGAAAAATGGATTTTTAAAGGTGCTTTTGAGCAGCCCTTGGTGCCCAGCACCCCTGTGTTCCTGCTGGAGGCAACCAGAGAGTACAGAGAGGGCAGAATGTGCTTGTTGGAAAACTGACTTAAGATGCTTCAAGGGAAAAAAAAATAAAATAAGTGCCCTGGGGCCTAAATGGAACATACTGAAAACTAAGGAATTATTGACAATAAGGAAAAAATAGATTCTTTTACCTGCTCAGAAACCATTTTGGAAGGACAGATTATCCCCAAAGCCCCATTTGGATAACACAGCTATGAAGGCAGCATCTAATTTAAATTCCGAGTTGTTTAAAATAGAGTCAACAGAGGAAGGTACTGGTTGTACCCCGTGTATCTGATCCAGGCAACATCTGTTCCTGTCACAACCCTGATATGAAGGGGTTTTTTGAACTTCAAACATCTGAGATTCTCCTGTCTAACCCTGGCAGACCCCAGTTTTATCTACTGGACTCCACCACACAATGGTTTACAAATAGCTTTTCCACATAGTTGTAAGAACATCAACAGGAATAACAAGAAACTATCCAAACAAAAACATAACCCTTGGTCTACCCAGACTTTTCTCCTCTGAGGTGCATCCATGGCTGTCAGCAATGCTGCAGATAAGATTAGAGCTGCTGCTAAACCTCCCAGTTTCCACTCTGCTCATCCTTTTTTCCATCCTGAAAAGGGAGCTTATCTGCAGCTTTAGAAAGGCTTTGTCCTGCAGAGCAAAGTCAGTGTCTGTTAACAAGGAACAGACCCTGAAGTCCCTGATTTTGGGTTTCAAATCATGACCCTGCACTCTTCCTCTGATGTTACCACCTTCACAGAGGACCAAATGAGAAGACAGCCATGGTGACAGAGCCAGAGGCCACAACACCCAAAGCAGCCTGGGGAAGTTAAAAGCTCCAGAGCAAAACTCAGACACAGCAATCACTCTGAAAACTCAGGAACAGAAGGTCTCAGAGGATCAATAAAAGAGAACGGCAAGGAGAAACACCATCAGAAGGTTGAGGGAAGTGATTTTGTCCCTCTCCTCTGCTCTCATGATACACCTGCAGTACTGCAGCTCTGGGGCCTCCAAGGATGTGAACCTGTTGGAGCAGGTCCAGAGGAAGCCACAAATGTGCTCTGAGGGCTGGAAACCTCTGCTCTGGGGACAGGCTGGAGAGCTGGGGGTGTTCAACAGAAGAAAAGCTCCAGAACTTAGAGCCCCGTCCAGTACCTAAAAGGGCTCCAAGAGATCTGGAGAGGGACTTTAGACAAGGGGCTGGAGTGATGTTACAAACGGGAATTGCTTCACACTGCCAGAGGGCAGGTTTAGATTAGCTACAAAAGAGTAATTCTTTACTGTGAGGGTGGGGAGGCCCTGGCACAAGTTGCCCAGAGATGCCATGGCCGCCTCATCCCTGGAAACGTTCAAGTCCATTCCAACCCAAACCATTCTATGATTTTATGAAAATGGACATCCTTGGTTTAGGCCTGGGACTTGGCAGGAAACAACCCAGTCAGTACCCATCTTTCTCACTGACTTCCAGGCTCAGGTGTGTTCAGAGCACCTGCAGGAAGCAGCCCAAGGTGTCCCTCCAACCCTCCCAAAAGCTTGGCACCACAAGTGCAGGCACAGGGTGACATCCTCCCCAGAGCACGTGGGACACAGCCTGTCCCAGCTCCCTCAGCCAGACAGGTGTCAGGTGCAAAGCCAGCCTGGCCAGAGCCTGGGAGATGATGACAGGGTATGGTGAGGTCTGGAACAAGACAGCAACACACACCATCAGTGAGCTCTGCAGTCTGGAGCATTGGGTGTGAAGCCCAGTGATTTTTTCTCTGGGAATGAGTGTGTCAACAGCAGGGTCTGATATTCTCCTAAAGCAAGGATTTGTTAAAAATGAACAAATTTACTGCGCCTTCACAGAGCTGCAAGGACTGACTTGCCTCCATTGCTGTTACCCTGATGACATTAAAAAAAAAGAATCCTTCCCTGGAAAAGGTGTGTGAGGAGTGTCATGGAGCAGGCACGTGCTGTGAGCCACAGGTAGCATGGCTGCATGGCCACGTGTCCCTGGGGACACTCCCAGGGCACAGCAGGCTCTCCTGCCCACGGTGGCACTGCCTGTCCCCAGCAGTGTGGCAATGCTGGCTGTGCCCAGTTGCCCAAGTGTATCTGGAGAGCTGTAAACCCACACCCACGCAGACACACCCCCAGCCTGTGCCCAGAGCCCAGCTCTAAGGATTTGAACTCACTCTTTTTTTATAAAATAGTCCCGGCCTGCATCCCCTGCCACTGCCGCAGCCACCAGGGCTTCTCCAGGAAAACACCAGGATCCCTGGAGCCTCAGCACAAGGATCCCTTCCCATTTACTCCCAAGGCCTAGGTGGGGTCAGGGCTGTGGCTGTAGCTGCTCTCATACCCCATAATCTGGAAACTGCTGGCTCAGAGCTCAGGGAAGGGAGCTCTGAAAGTCATTCTTCTCAACTCATGTCCTTATTTGATTTAGAGTGAGATATATGAGCAAGACATATTATATAGAGAAAGATATGTATTATCAGGGAAAGGACTTTGGTTTCATACGGGACAGAGCTCAGCAGAACAGGAGTTCCCAGGACAACAAACTGTTTGTTGTGGCTGTGATGGGTTATTGCACTGGGAGACCTGAAGAGCCCAGCTGAGCTCAGGACCCTGCCAGGCTGGGCATCCCAACACCCAGGAGGGGACAGACTCCAACCCAAAGCCTCAGGGGAGGTCTCACTGCAGCCTTCCCCTTTTATAAAAAAAAGGGAGAGAGGGGCTTTTTACAAGGGCAGATAGTGATAGACAAGGGGGAACAGTTTTAAACTAAAAAAGAAGAAATTTAGAGTAGATGTCAGAATGAAATTCTTTACTCAGTGTGACAGGACACTGGCACAGGGTGCTCAGGGAACCTGTGGATGCCCCGTTCCTTTAAGTGTTCAAGGTCAGGCTGGATGGGGATTGGAGCAACCTGGTCCAGGTGTCCTTGCCCATGGCAGGGATTTGGAACTGGATGATCTTAAAAGTCCCTTTCAGCCCAAACCTCTGTGATTCTATGACTCGAAGCCTTTTACAGTTAGTTAGAGGGAAGAGAAAGAAAACGTGTGGAGAAGGATCCACAAAGAGATTAAATGAGGTGCCCAAGGTCATGTGAGAAGAGTGTGGCCATCAGGGTTACAAACCAAACATATTTCACTCTGCTACTTTACTCCTCCTACTGAAAATCTTATCTCTGTTTGCGGGAAGAAGGGAGGTAATTTGGAAGACCCACCCTTCATTTAGTTAATTGTGATCATTACCAAAAAAATTTGTAATTAACACAATTTCAACATGCCATAAAACACATTCCATGTTACTGATTTATCTCCTGGATTTACAAGACCACAATGATTGGTGAAATATAAGAGAAAAAATGTCAGAAAATATGAAGAAATATGTCAGAAGAATATAGAATGAGAAGAGAAAAAAAAGATATGAACAGATAGATGCCTGGTTCCATTTTGACTGCACAATTGGGTTCAACTGGGGTCCCAATTATGGTGTCAAGTTGGGTGCTGCTGGAATAGAATGGTTTTTACTTTGCCATATAATGGTGATTGTAGTATCTGGATTTTTTACAACAGGGTGGATCCTGGGTGTCCAAGATAAGGATGAGAATAGGCCTTCCCTCCCAGAGACATCTCCTGTCAGTCCTTGGATTTCCACATCTCTGCAGTTCCATTAAATGCCAATTTACCCTGGGGCTGCAGGCAGGAAAGGAGCAGCAGCCACACACCACAAATGCTCACACCATGCCTCACACTGAGAATTAGGGCTTGGGCACCTGAGTGACCTGAAAAATTTGGGGAGGAAACGAGCCAGGCAGGGCTGCTGAGACCAGCACAGCCCACCCCAGAACCATTTGAGGCAGCAGCTCTTGAGCTTGGGCAATGTGGCCATTCCTGACACGGCAGATTCCTCGTGGCTGTCCCAGAGCATCACTCAGTTTTTGTGTGTCACAGGAGGAAAGAAGGACCTGCTCCCAATTCTCCAAACCCTCCCTCCACACCCCATAATGCTCCTGGTTCACCCCAGGCACATCTGACAAAGCAAACTTGACTCACAGATCTGTGACTCTGGGGATCTCAGCACCTTCTTTGACTCCTGCCATATGGTTTTGCAGTCCTCCTGGAGCTTATAGAACCGCTCCTTTCTCCAGGAGCTTGACTTCACCTTTAGCAGCTGGCTGCCTTTCAGGAGGAACTTCAGGTCCTTGTCATCTTTGAGGCCTGTGGAGAAACAGAAGTGGTAATGTTTTAAGAGACTGCCCAAGAAACGATGCTCAAAGAGTTTTCCCTTCCACAGAGGCAGCCAGGTATGGGGAAGAGAGCAGAGCAGAGACCCAGAAATCTTCCACACCACTTCATGATCACAAAAGAGGCTGAAGCCTTGGATGCTCCTCAGAGTGAGTCTGAAGACTCTGTGTTATAATTCTCAGGTGTTTTGATGCCTTTTTCCTGGTGTTAGGAAAATGAAGCCAGACAGGGTTAGAGGGTTGGGGGTCGTTACCTCGGTATTTTAATTAGGATCCTGTTGGATGCATCCACTTCACCCAGGTGACACAATGCACACACCCATCAATCACATACACAAGTTACAGACCTTACACACCAGCAGATCCAACAAGGGAGCCCAATAATGGGGCTGGGCTGGGCTCAGTGCAATTTTACAGAATCTGTCCTGCCAGGGACCCTTGGCTTCCTGAGCCAGCAGAATGTTTGGTGTCCCTGGCTCTGCAGCTCTGGGCTGTTCAGTCTCAGGGCCTGCAGGGCACTTACAGAACACTGAGCACCAGGCTCAGTGAAGGGTTACAAGTGTGCATGCCAGTGCTTGTGGATACACAGAGCTGTGTAAAAGGTATATAAAATAAAAGGCAAAAATAATGTTGGCATCAGTTTTACAAAGATAAAATATCTCTTTCCCAGCAAATACTGTTAGGATGCAGAAACTACAACAAAAGCAACAACGGAACTGTAAAAGCAGAGAAAGGAAAATTGCATTACTTGTAACTGGAATGCTGTCAGGAACTTTCAAGTGATTTCAAATCTATTCTGCAACAAAATTTCCTTTGCGGAAACAGGAATACACAAAGATATCTCTCATCCTCCTCTGGCAAGCAGTGATTTCCTATCCACATGGGAATTTTGCAGATCAGATGAAGCTTAGGAGAGAGAAGTTTTTGGTGACAGGCAGCAATAGACCACTAAGGCAGCAGTAAGGAGCAGCCACATGGAGCTTTCCTCATTGCTCAACCATCCAAAGGGGCTTTGTCTTTCTGACACTACAAGGCCAATGCAATGTCAAGTAATAACAACCAGACCTTCTGGTTGTGGGAACTTTGGATTTCACAACTTAGCCTAGATTCAGGAAGGCACTTAAGACATCCAGAGAGGCAGCAGGCACCCACTGAGACTCTAAAAACACAGATTTGGCATTCTACATGGTTTTGAGAGTCTCAGCAGCGCAGTACTTCCACATACCTAAACACCTTGGAGAATCTGTCCCTCAAACCAACCATTAATTACAGATCCGAAGCGTGTGGGCTGAGAAGGGTGAGAGCCTGAAACACGAGAAACACATCCTGAGCTTTCTGTAATGGGCACCTTGCAGCTCTGACACTGCATGAAAGGCAGGATCAGAGCTGGTGAAGCAGCATTAAACTCTGCAGTGCTGACCATGCACATCCAGCTCAGAGGAAACTTTTCCAACCTTGACAATGCAGGTAGCCATTTGGCCACCTGCAGCCACCTGACACTCACCTCCAGGGAAATTCCTCAGTACACAAACATAACGTGGGGTCTCACAAATTACATTCTCAGTCTCCTGACATTCCATACAGGAAACTGAAGCACCAGGTGCTGCAAAGCACCAAGTTGGGTCATAGTGGCAGCAGCAAAAACCAACACTGTGAGTTTCTAACTCAGATACACCAGCCTAAAGAGAGCATTTTAGGTTGCCAAAGTCTGAGATTTACATTAGAGATAAATGCTAGGGGTGTCCAGGGTCCACTTTGTGAGCTGCTCACACCATTTACTGGTTTTGCAGAGCTCAAGGATCATACCCAGAGCTGAGCCAGGCTGAAACATCCAGAGCTGAAAGCATCTGAGTGGAACCTGGAGATCCTGCAAAGGTGGCTTTGGCCTCTCTCTTTCCTCAACATTAAATTAACGAACTTGTTCATTGTCTTATCCTGCTACAGATCACCCTGGGCTTCTCAGCTCACAACTAGTTTGGAGGTTCCTAAGAGGGGAATTTGAATGCTTCCCCCACTGAAAACCTCAGAAAAAAAAATCACGGGGAGAAGAAAAAAAGCACGGAAGGGTGACAGGTTGAGGCCAGGGATGGTACCTGGGACAGCATTCCCAGGGGATGATAAGAGGCCAGATCATCCAGAGGAAGGACAGGAACCACAACAGCTTCACAGGTTCTTGTTGTCCTGAGTTGTGCTGAGTTGGCTTCTGCTCTAAGGCAGAGGTCCCCCAAGTGTACAGACTACACCAGCATCCCTTGGGGTCTCCTTAGGGCTCCTGGAGAGGAAACCAACTTCTCCCTCCTCCCTATTCACCCACATTTCTATTCTGGCTCCCAGCTCGATTCCTTCTTTTCTTCAGATCCCAACCACCTGAGGCATCATTATGGGCTAGGAGGAGGACATGTCATGAGGAGAAAAGCAGGAAAACCATCAAATGCTTTGGATGCCTATGTCTGTAAGTGGGGAATGAGAATCCATTTAAGCAGGACACATTCTGCCCCACAGACCCTGAGTGCAGCCCCTGTAACGTGTCCTGTCACCAGGACATCCCAAAAAGCTGCACCAATGTAATAAAGACAAATCTGGATGGGCACAGGAAGTGGCCAAGGGCAGATTTCCCTGGACACAGTTGAGACACAAGCTCTTCATCCTGCTCACCAGCAGTGAACAACATGGTCAGAACTCCCCTTCTTCTTCTCCAGAGCTTCCAGCTCTGCCTCCTATGCCCAACCAAACACTGGCACAGACTCTTTTCCTGGGTGAATCACTTTTGTATTCCTACCTGCACCAGCATTTTGTCAGGGCAGAGATGCAGCGTAAGGCACTCCGATGTGCTGATACAGGAACCACAAACACACCCCTGATGTGTCAGTGGGGCAGCACTCTCAGCAGGTTGCTTGAACTGCTTTTCAGAAAAAAAAAACCCACCTTTTCCGAGCAGAAATAAGAACATTTCTTCCTAACAGCCCCATGGAGAATCATGGTGTGGTCTGGGTTGGAAGGAACCTTACAGGTCATCCCTCTCCACCCCCCAGCCATGGACAGGGACACTTCCACCAGACCAGACTGCTCAAAGCCTGAGGCTCAGGAGTTTCTGGTCCAGAGCTCCATCTCACAGCAAAGAAAACTCCTATCAAAGAAACCAGAGTCATTGTACACATACACCATTTAAAAGTTAGAAACACTGTGCAGGACAAGGATATTGATTCCCAGCTATATAACAACATTTAGCATGAGAAGCACAATCACTGCACTGAAATAGATGTGCAAATCCTGCCTGAAGCATGTGGCAGGACTGGGTCTTACTCAGCATCCTCAGTAAAATACCAAATACACACTTGGCATGCAAAATTCCAGAGTGCCTTTCAAGGGTCAGGACCCCCTTCCTTGCAAAACATCAATCACACACTTTCTGAACAGAATATATTCAGCACACAGTGATGTTAAGAGCAAAAATCATGTTTGGCCAAGGTAGGAGTGCCTTGAGCACACACAGCACTGCAATAACCATCATGTTAATACACTGCACTAGGAAGCTTTATACACTGAGACATCAGAAACGTTAACCTTTGCCTTATCTAGCTCAGGTTTACAGCAAGCAGAATAAAACAATAGCTGTCACGGTAGGAGCCAGGCTTTGAGTCCACTGAGGAGATATTCAGGATAGCAGTGATAATCCATATTTGCTGCACTGTTCTCACAAACCTGCTGATCTGATAGAACTTAATTACAGTCGCTATAAAACAAGTCTGCTCCTGCCCACTCTCGCCCTCCCACCTGCTCATAGACCAGGCTGAGCTCAGGTGTGCTGGTTTTAAAGCACAGAAAGCCTTTCTGGTAAAATCTAAAGAGCTCAGGTGGGAAAGTGGCCATTTCCCACTTCCATCCACCGTCTGCATCCACAGGAATCAAGGAACTCGCATCCACTTGGGCTGTGCCTCCCGACAGCTGTTACGAGCAATGAGTTCATAGGCAGGCACACAAGTTATGAAACTCCCCGGGTTTCCTCTTTCATCGTAAACCTCTGCTTGGTTCTCTGGGCTCTTACAGCAACTGAGCCGGGCTAAAAGTGGGCAGGAGAAGGGCACTGCCCTCCCCAAACATCCTCAATCAGAGGCAGTTCAGAAAGCCCAGCAAGAGATTTGGGAGCCCGCATTCTTTGACGCCTCCAACGAAGCGGTTCGCACATCTGGCGTGTGGCTACAGGCAAACGAAAAGAAAGGAAACCTCGGGAATTTAAAAATAACTGCGGAGTTCAGGGTGGAGCAGTGCCTCTGCGCAGGGAAAAGAGAAAGGAAGGGCTGCCAGTGCCGAGGGTGTGCCCAAGCCGCCCCTTACCCAGCCTGATGCCATTCAACGCGGCCACTCTACGGCTCTGCTCCAGTAGGATGTTTTCCTGGGACACGGTGCGCTTGGGCTGCCTTCGGATGCACTGCATGATCCAGTGCGGGGCTCGGGGAGAGGTGGCGGCCGTCGGGAGGGCTGGGGGGCCGTGCCACCCCTGCAGGGATCCCTGCTCATCCAGGAGCTCCGGCGGGCGCGGTGTCACACGGGGCTCCGAGGAGCGAGCGCACGCAGCGGGACAGCGGCAGCGGGGCACGGCAGGGGAGGGCAGAGTCCGCCTGGGGGTGGGACTGGGGGAAGCCTCTCCTCCTGCTTCACACTCCGGATGCAAAATTAAGCCGAGGAGCCTTGCCGGCAGCTGCCCAGGTAGAAGGAGCAAGTTTTCCACGGGGCGCACGCCAGTGGGATTTTACGCGTCGTTTCCAGCGGCTGGAGAAGTCCCAGATATCGTTTGTGGCTCCTATCAGTGCCTCGGGCTTGTCAGCTTGTCCTGCCCACGAACGCCTGGATCCCAGCGAGCCCGGCTCCACCCTTTCTCTTGTCGGCTCCGTGCTGCTCCCGCTGACAGGCACTGCACCCGGTGCCCAAAACACCTCTTAGCCAGGGCAGATGTGACACAAACGATGCTCGGAAACTGAGTTTTAATGCTCTTCCTTTTCCAACAACAGAATAGTATTTTCCTAAGTGCACGGAGTGTCTTCTCTGCCACCGATTTCCTGTGTGACTTGGGTGAGTCACTGACCCCTCGTTTCTGCATAGCTTTGCGTTTATTCTTGTAATTCAGATCTGTCCTGCACTCTGGAACAGGAATAAGCCCCCTCAGGGGGTTAACAAGTCACTGATTACCCAGAATCAGGGAATAATTCAGACTGGAATGAACCTCTGGGGCTCCCTTGTTCAACCACCCATTCAAAATGAAGAGTCACCTTCAAAGGTAAATCTGATTGCTTGCAGCCTTGTCCAGGTGAGTTTGGATATCTCCAGGGACAGAGACTCCAAGGCCAATTTAGATCCCTATACAAGAGCTCAGATAGTCTCAGAAGAATTTTTTTGTTATGACCAGTATAAATTTCCTTTGCTGAAATTCACAGTGATTCCCCATTGTTCTGGCAATGCTGGGACTAAAATCCATCTCTTCCCTAGCTGTGACCTTTTCTGAAGGGAAAAACAGCAGTTTTACACATACCTTGTCACAGACTACTTTTTTTTTTTTTTTTTTTTTTGGTCATTGCCTTTGCGAGCTGCTGCTGCAAGGGTGAAGGTGCTGCAGGGACAGGGGTCAAATTGGGGTGAATGTCCCTTACTGCAGAATCTGCACATACCCAAGAAACTTGACATCAAACCCCACGTCATCATTACAGCCATAGAACTAAATGAAGGCTCTCCATCTCCAACCCCTCATCATATTCAACACAGGTTTTACAAACATTCTCTGTGTTTCTGGTGCCTGTCAATCCAAATGTCTCCCCCTTCTTTCTCTGAAGTTTGAAGGAAGCCCTCACAGGGAAGCAGAGAGGACGGGGTTGTTTGAGCAGCACAAGGACAGGGTCAGAGCCATTAATCACTGCCATACACTGCAGGTGACAAACTCTCTATGGACAGGACAGAGCCATTGCATGGCCTTGAACAGCAGTACATCTAATAACTCTTTATTTACCCACAGCCATCACAGATCACAGGCAGCAAAGGAGAATAAAGGCAATTTCCGGATGGGACATTGCTGAACATGTGAGCCAGGCAGTCTGTGGGTGTTTGGGAAACACCTCCAGCCCTTCTGGGCCCCCTGCACAGGCAGGGGCTGTAAGTCAGAGCTGTAATCTCCAGAGAACTCCCCTGGGAGCTTTGTTTCTACCCTAGCAAGGAGGTGAGCACCATGATGTAATGGCTGGATGGTATTTATTAGTGATCAGTCTCTGAGCACTTCCCATATTTCACATTGTGCTGGAGAGGACTGATCTAATTAAAGGAGTGGGGAAGTCTCCTGTAATTGCCTTAGCAAAACAATTTGCTTCTACACACCAGCTCTTCTGTCCAGCAGCAACCAGAGTACCATGGGGATTGATCTGGGAACACACAGAGCCCCTGTGCTTCATTTTCTCATTAATTTCTAAGAGCAGTGTCAGTGACAGCTCTGCTCAAAGCTTTCCATGCCCTTGGAGAACATTTTACTACTCGTAGCCCTGAAGTTTGCTCACACAGAAAGCACAGGGTCAGCATTCAGGGAGTTTGGATACCCCTCCACAACAGCAATGTGCGAGTTTTGCTGCCGTGAGGGCTTCACAGATGCAAAGCTGTTCAAATCAGCTTGTTTTTAAAATGAAGATGAGATAATCGGGCCAGAAATTCCCTGCTTTGGGAAACAACTGAGCTGGAGGTATTGTGGTCTTGAGGTCATTTAAAGACAATGTCACAGCTCAGAGAGGAAGCCTGACAGGTAAGTGTGACACTGGGTACTGATGCTGCCGTCACACTCCGGCACGGGAGGAAGTGATTCCTGCAAATGGCTCACAGAAAAATTCTCCAAGCCTTATTCACTGCAGGTAACTGCACCTCAGTGAGTCGTGCAATTTTACCCACATGACCAACCCCAATTAAATAAATGGCCCTGGTCACATGGGGGAAGTTATCCACATCCCCCTGCCCAGGATTTGGGCTGTGCTCATGGCCTTGTTGATTCCTGCTGGATTACTCACAGAGGAAATGGAAATCAATGGGAACGAGGATGTCAGAACATGGCCCCAAAGTTAGCAAAGTGCTTGAATATCCAGGAAACAGGCACTTGCAGATGGAGTGGCTGTAGTGTCTGGTAGGAAATGAGCTATGTGAGAGCACTACAGCACACAGGCTGCTCTTCTGATGGTTTTCCAAAATTAATTAATCTCCATCACATCCTTTCACAAAGGAGCTAAGGATCACTGTTACCACTTCACACTGGAAGAAGCAGGTTGGCTTCTGAGTTCTTTATTAAGGCTGCACTTGTTCTCCCATCATATTTAGGCAACAGCAAAAGTGGTGCAACCCTAATTCTGATCACAGCCTCTTTAGAGCACACTGACAAAAATGACGTGACAAAACTCAGCTGCTGATTTGCCCAGACTTGTGATAATTTAGAATTGGAATAAAAATACCTGTGCTGGTGATGGCCTCGCCACTTCCACACCATATCATGCACATGATGCAAATTATAGCTAATAATGCCTATGGGAACTGCATAACAAATAAAAAATGTCATGTTCAAGGGGGATTTTCCTACTGAAGAGGCCAAAGTCTGTGCTTTGCTCTGTATTTGTTACCAAGAAGAGAAAACAGGTCTATTTTACATGTGACAGAATGTGACAGAAAGGTGCCTTCCACATCTGCAGGGTCCCACCTGCCCTGTCCTTCACTCTGGAGTCCTTTCCTCACTTCATCCATGCCATATCCCACCTGTGGAAATGCTCTTTCCTCCTTCTCTGCTACCTCCAGGACACCCCTCACTGCTCTCAGCTTATTCTCCCCAGTGACACCTCACATCCTCTGAGGACCAGGCACAGCTTCTCTCCTCCAATAAAAAAAGCCCGTGGATCCTCCACACCAGCACTCCCCTCCTTGGTCCCTGTGGGAAGTGGGGATCAGGGATGTCCACATGCAGGGGTGCATCCCCGGCCAAGGATGCTGCTGCTTGTTCCCCGTGGCTCCTCGGAGCTTGTGCTATGTACCAAGTTCCACCTTGTGGTCACACTGAGAACGGGCTTCTCCAGCAGCAAACCTCCTCCTCCTCCTCTTCCTTACACTGGCTTTTCTTGCTCTCTCCCCTCTCAGGGTGCTTGAGAGGTCCTGCTGAGCTGCGGCAGAAACCATATACATTAAACCTTAAAATTTCATGCAGGAAATTCTCCCAAATTTCATGTTGTCTCCCAAATTTCATGTTGTGTTGTCCTCTAAATCACTGCCTAAAGCCTCCCTCTGCCTGCTGGCTGGCCAGGAGCCACGTGATGGGATCAGCACTGTCACCCCACCCAGCTTTTCTCAGCCCCACTTTCTCCCTGTATCCTTTGGCTGTCTCACCTTGTCTGAATGGTCTCTGGGAGGAGAACGGCCCTTTCTCCAGCTCTGACAAGTCTCTCAGCCCACCTTTCCCAAAAACAGGCTGGTTATACCCAGAGAGCTCACTGGGAAGGGCTGCAGGGCCATCACCCAGCCCATGCCACCTGCCAGCTTGCTGGGGATCAAAACCAGCCCGGGGAATGTGCTGGAAATTAAACAGTGCAGAGCCCTGGCACTGCTTTGTGTAAACGAAGCCAGGCTGCCCTCTCAGACATTTCACAGACAGTCCAAATCATGACCTTTATTTGTGAAATCTTCATACATCTTCCTGCCAGTCCAGGTTCCTCACGGGGAGCCTGGATCAGAGCAGGGAACAGGCTGTGACCCATCAAAAGCTACTGCCCTGAGCTCTTGATGAAATCCAGGTAAAACAAAACATCCAGCTAAAGTTCATTGCACTTGGGAACCCAAAACTGGGCCGGAGGTTTGATTTGCTCCTTCCTTGGTCCCTTCACCACAGTACATAGAGAGACTTGACTGCAAAGAGAGTGAAAAAAAAAATACTGGCTTGCAATAAATTACAGATTTCCAGTAGCTGGTGTGGAAAGAAAGTAATTGAAAAGAAGGATATCAACTTCATGGATAGAACCAGGATCAACAGCCAGGAGCACTCGAGCAGCTCAGTTGCCCAGCTCCCAAGTAATGTTTCTGGGAAGGTGCTAATGAAGATGTTCTCTTCACAAACCCAAAAGCAATCATAGGTGGGTCCCAGCCTCAATTTTTAAAGGCCACTTAACAGCTTTTCTCAACATTTTCTTCAGGAGCTGAAACTTCTTCTATAGGCAAAATGCAGGTCATTCTCAACATTCTGTAGCAGGGCAATATCCATGCAATAATTGAATTGCACAACTGAATTATGCAAAACTAGGGATTTTTTCCCCTCTAAGGGATTTATCTGGAATTTCTGTAAGTCTAGCCAAACCCAGCCATTGAGTCTTGTGTGGTACCTAAATACAGGGCTTTAAAAGGTACCATGTGAGGGGAAGCCTGAGGTGTGAGAATTTCCCCACACACAGTGTTTAGGCTGGCTTATTTAAGGTGTGGAAATATTTCAGTTTAGAAGAAACTGTGTCAAAATCTTCTCTGCCTGCAAAAAGAAAGAAAGAAACCTCTATGTCTGATCAAAGTCTGCAGCCTTCTGTTCTGGTGGGCTTGGCTGAGTGAGGACTGAGATCCTCCACCCACCTCAGAGAGACATGGCTGGGGGTCAGTCTGCAATATTTAATTATCTACAGTGCCAACAAGGGGACAGGAGAGGACAGGATAGAATCCTCCTGTCTGGATCCCTATAAGCCTAAAGTTCCTTAGATATTGGCTCAACTGAATCCCACCCTGTGTGAGCAAATCACCAAGTGTTTATCTGCAGCTTTCCTTCCAAAATACCTGTTTAAATATTTTGATGTCCCTGTAGAGGAAATGCGACTTTGCTCCCAAATCCCTGACACCTTTGGCTCCCAGCACTGCCTATCCAGGCAGCTGTTTCCATTCCTGCACAAAACCATCCCTTCCCCACACACCTCTCCCTCTTGTTTTTCCCTGTAGTTGGCTGTATCCTTTAATTTCTGCTACTTAGAGCACTTTTCTAAGTGACTGCATTTTCCTGATCTTTCTTTTTAATACCCTCATTAAAATCTATTTTCCCACAAGCATCCTCCTGTTCTGTCTTAGCTACTTTTGGGCCTGATGGGGCTTTACACACTGGCAACAATCTCAGAACCAATTGTGGGCTTTAGTTTTACTAAAAGACATTGCTCAGATTGGAAATTTAGCAGCTTTTGTGTCAAAATAAAAAAGACACAAAGTGATTTTTACTTGTCCTGTCTGAAAAGGAACAAGTTGACTGTTTATTGTACTGGGATGTGCCAGTATCCCAAATTCCCCTGCACTACAGGGATCACTGTGGCTCACAAAACTCCCACGCAGTGCATCAAGCATCAAAGGTGTGTGCTGGGAGCATTTTGTTGCTAGGAAAGGAGATCAAAGCCACCAGCTGCTCCAGAGCAGATCCCAGCTGATCCCAAGCTGCATCACCTCCACCCATGGAGCCTGAAGTCCAGAAAGAGCCTCCTCAGTGCTGCTCCCAGCTCCCAGGGACAGGTGAGGATGATTCATTTGGAAATTTCAATATAGGTGTTAATCCTGAGGAGTTGCTGACAGAGGAAACAAGGAAATGCCCTGTCTTGTGGGATTTTACAGGCTGATTCTCACCCTGGGCTGTGGCAGAGGGCATTCCCATAATAGGGCTGTGGCATTCCCCTCACAATGTCCACACTGTCTTGGGTGAAAAGTCAGTGTATAAGAATAAGGCATGGCACAAATTCTACAATCTTTGAGGACAAGGGCTCCCAGTTCAGAAACAAACCAACTTCATGAGGCAAGAGAAAGAGTATTAATAGCCCAAATTAATTCTGACATGGTAAATACAGCTGTTGTATCTATTTCTGGGGGCAAAAAAGAGAGAAACTGAAAGAAAGAACCTGAGTTTCAACACACATGCAGGCACAAAACATATCCACAACTCATAGTATCAGAATTTTCTGACAAACTACGAAGCACAAGCCTGATCTTCTAAGAAGTCCACATGTGAGCAACTCCTCTTGTCTAAGTAGTCTGGCATTTGGAGTGACTTTGGCATTTGTGTGTGTGTTATGTGTCAAGGAATTTCAGTAAATACTTCTTAAAATTCTTGGCTCATTCAACATTTGTGTGTTTTTCTACTACAGACAAAAAAAAAAAAATAGATTACCAGCCACTGAATTCTTCTTGGTCCCTAAACCCAGAGGACTAAATAATATTCACTGAAAAATAACCCACAGGCCAAAATGGGAATTGTTTTAACAGTTCCAGATGTGTTTCTTAGCTTTCTTTCCCCAGTGGCTGTATAATGAATGAGATACCTACAAAAAGTATAATATTAACCTCTGGTTCACCCTCCTGTCGGATTTCTACCATCTGGGAAAATCGGAGTGAAGATTTCATCAGCCTGGGGGAATCTTTTCACATTTCTGCTGGTAACACTAAAATTATTATGTCTATGGGCAATCACTTATTGCTCTATCAGTTTATTTTTGTTTATATCTTAGCTGTAGTAAGAAAACATCCATCTCATGAAATAAAAGTACTGGAGGCTTTTCCCATTTCTTGGGGATCAACATAATCCATTTCAGCCTGTAGCTATCACAGCCCTGAGTTGTTTTTGCTCCTCAGAGTAAGTAAATTACAATGAGGGGGTAACAAAGCAATACACAAAATCAGGTGAGGGAATAAGGGGGGGATATTCCCTTACCCTTTCAGACCAGCCTCCCAGACTTGGTACCAAGAGAGCTTTCTTAAATCTCACTTGCTGTGAGGGCAGAGAGAACTTTTTCTATTTAGAAACATTACTTATTTTTTACTTAATATTTCCAGGGGACAGCCCCTGAGCCCAGGTGTTTATCCAGGCTCTGCTGTCTCCAGCGGAGCCCACAGAGTTTACTCAGCAGAGGACCCATCCCGCTCTCAGCTTCCCATAAAGGGGAGGAGATCTGGATCCACTTTCCGACCTTGCAGCTTCCCCAGCCAAGGCACCCTTCCTACCAAAGTTTACAGAGAAAAAATCCGTCATCTCTCTCCGTATCAGCGATGAAATGCCCCATTACATCCAAGCGAGAGAACGGGGAAGCGGAGAAGGGAGGAGGCGAGAGGAGGAAAAACAAAGCACTTGGACAAGATAAGAGGGCTGAAACACGAGAGCACTTCCCCAGACTTACTGTTGCAGGCGAGGAATGTGCCATTGGATTCCATGGCCGCAGCAGGAGCCGCCAGCAGCAGCAGCAGCAGCAGGAGCGCTCCGAGGAGCAGCAGTGCCCAGGAGTCAGCGCTGCTGCGGGGCGGCGGCCAGAGCCGCCCGGCTCGCCCTGCTCCCCGCTCCAGCAATCCCGGACAGCAGCTCCCTCCGGAGGGGCTGCTCCTTGCCCTTGGCTGCAATTGCGTCCGCGCTGTGACTCCTCATTTATCTGTCCCGCATCCGCACGCCGCTGCCTGCCCGGCGCACGGAGCGCGGCCAAGCTGCTCCGGCCCTGGCTCCTCCCTGCTCCGCTCCGGCGTCTTCGCCGCTGGCCCGGCCTCCTCCTCCTCCTGCTGCTGCTGCTGGAGCTTCCCAGAGATGCTCCTCTTCCTGGGGCTGCCGCATTTTCGTGCTTTCAGCAGACTCCGAGTGCTCCGAATCCATCCTCGGTGGTCCGCAAATCAAGGAAAGGGTCTTAAGCGGATGAACGGGTCAGAGTTTAGGGCTGATGAGCTTTTAGATGCTGGTGGAGGCATAATTCTTTTCACAAGTTAAAAAAAAACAAACAAAAAAACCCGGTCTGAACTTGCCAGTGTAGAAATAGAAACCGTAACCACAAACGCTGGCGAAGGCATGAGCTTAGGGCAGAAAAAAGTTATGAGCTTTGCATTCGAGACAGTGAGACAGAAAAAAAACTGCACTGTCCTGAGGCTTTTACTGAGTGGAACTGATTTCTTCCACTCTGTCCCCTCCTCCTGAATTCGGTATTTTTGAAGGGTAGAAAGGTGATGATGGCAAACAGGGAGAGGGAAAGGAAAGGAAGGCAGTGTGGGAAAATAAAGTTCCTCTCTACCTAAATCTTTTTTAATAATTGGTTTCTTACTGTTTATGATGTTTCTGGTTATTTAGGTTATCCTGATGCAAACACTTCGATGGAGTTATTGACACATTCAAAGCCCTCTCTTCTCAGCAGCTCCACTGACAGACGTCCCCCTCTGATGGGGACAGATAAAACATGTGGTGAAAATACTTTGGGACAGTTTGTCCCTCCCTGCCAGGAACTTGGCTGCTCCTCTGAGAGCCCAGACCTTGCTCTCAGAGAGTTTTACAGTCCACAAATACAAGGTTGCTGCCACCACCCAAGGAAAACAGCCCTAATATAGCAAAACTCCTCATGCTCGGACAAAACTAACAAAACCAAACTAGTGGAGCAAAAAATAGAGCAGAGATTTTACCCCGTGACTCCTCCCAAGTTCACTCCTCTACCTCACAGTCACCAGCTTGGCATGGGGAAGGCTCATCTCCTGCTAGACAATTTCCAAAGGACCCAGGAAGGAACGTTCCTTTTTCAAACCCACAGACATTGATTCAGATGGGGCAACCTGGCAGCTGCTGGCAGGAAGGACAGCAGCTGGAAGCTCTCAGAAGATTCCTGGTACAGCCCTAAAACGCCTCAAGGTAGGGGGATTTGGGGAGGATATTCACAACCTATCACCTTTCAGCTGATAGGGAAGAGGACTGGAAGGAGTGCACAGGAAGGCTGCTGGAGGAGCCAGCCAGACTGGAAATTCCAGTAAAGATGAGGTGGTGAGGCCACGATGGTTTTTACAAGAGAGGAAAAGGAGAGAAGAGCAGTTTGAAAGTGGTGCCACAAAATGGCCTTGTAGGAACTCCTTCCCTGTTCTCTGTGTCACACCCTGTTGTGTCCTCACACTGCCTGGCACAAGTCCTCACTTGGAGATGGACTGGTCAGTGTCCCTGTGCCCTCTGTGAGCTGCATTATTCCCAGAAATGACATGGACTATACTGTGGTTAGAAGCTCTTCACAGCAGCGTGGGGTACAATGGCACCATCACCCTGCTGTGAACACAACCATCACTGCCTCAGGATGGACAGGGCTTCACCCAGAAAACACAGCTGAGCTTCTCTGCCATCATCCCTTGAGACTTAAACATCATCCCTTGAATTTACCCCGTCATGAGAGCCCTCTGTATCTCCTTGTGCTTCCTTCCTCTTGTGCTGCCTTTTCCATGGTCTCAGCTGAAGTGGAAGCTGGAACCACAGAACCACTAAGGGTGGAAGAGACCTCCCAAGATCAAGAAGTCCAGTACCCACCATGTTCCCCACTTAACCATGTCCTCAAGTGCCACATCCGAACAGTGCCTGTCAGGAGATCTCACACAACCTTGCCTGACTTTTCATTTTTCACCATTTTCACTCTCCCTGCTTCTGTGCACATCCAGAAGCATCAGCAATTGGACTGCGTGGAGCACTTGGGGACCTTTCTGCCACCCTAAGCTAAATCATCACCATTTCTAAATCCTCGATGGACTTGACATGCGTGTGTGCTCAGAGCAAGACAGGCAGTGACAGACAGTCTTGCATTTCTTGCATTCATCAGAAAGTACAGCAGTCACCATCAGAGCACTGATATGCTGCAGCAAACACCCAGAATCTGAGATCCCACAGCACAGGTCTCATGAGAGCCTTGTTCCAGAAGGCTGCAGTCCTTTGAGTTGCATTTCTGCATGTAATTGAATTCTCTTTCCCTTTGCATTGCTGAAGACAATGTACATCCAGAATAACAATGAAACCAAAGGGATGTGAGGAACTACCGGGCTTCTGTGAGCTGCAGAAATCCTACCAATAAAAAATATTCTAAGAACAATATAGCAGTTTAAGAGTGCCATGTGAATATGCATTTTTTTTCTTGTCCACACCATCACTTCTGTGCTCATAAAGAAGGAAACTCAGGGCATTTCTAGGCCTGGAGACAGGCTGGGAGGGTTGGCACTGCCTTCCCAAAGCAAAGCTGCCACCTGAAGAGTACAAGGTCGGAGCTGTGATGTTTTACTGGGACAAGGCCCAAAGCCAGGACACATTTTGATTATCCCCTTTGCTCTCCAGCCACAGAGGGGAGGCTGGAAGGAGTTAAATGTCAGGCAGGCTGAGTGAGAAACCTCTGTAACACACCCTCCAACACAGATGTCTGTATGCAAAGGTGCCAAGATCATCAGCTGAACTGGAACCCTGCAAAGTCAAGGATATCTCCCATTTCCCTCACTCCTACACCCCTTTGCATTCTCCTCCGTTGTTTTGCACACACAGCCCAGCCCAGGCAGCAGAGAGCATTCCCCAAGCTCAGAGCCAAAAATGTTTGCAGGGTTCAATTCCAGAGTGAACCATAAATCACAGCAGACCTAAAGCAAAGCAGTTTACCTGTCTCCACTCCGAAAGCATGACTCAAGTGTTGACTTAATTGCACACAGTGGAAGGAACAGCTTTTCATCTTAGAGGAATGCTACACCGCCCCAACACCGAGTGTTTCCAATGGAGAAGATGCCTCCTGACTCCCTCTGCCCTTCAGAATCTCACACACACCCTCCTCACCCCGCTGAAACCAAAGGATAACAGCAAAGGGCTTTGTTAGCTTTGCAAAAAAAGGACTCAGGATTTCTGCCACGGTTACACAGTGTAAGAAGCATTTGGGGGGTTACATGGCCAGCAGGGAGCTTTGGCAGCCACGTGGGGCTGTTTTTGTCAGTGGGAGAATTACAAAAACCAACACAAAAGAAAATGTCATATTAAATAGAGTTCATGTCAATGCAGAAGCAGGACAGGAATTCTCAAACACTTTACTTATGGTCTGGCTGTTCACTGAAATGTTTTTTATGTCTTTTCCCAGTCTGTTTACTGGTTTAGTTGGGGTGTGCTACAACCCTCAGATGATCAGGTCTCTCTAAATCCTACTCTCACATAAACACACTCATGGAATCACAGAATAGTTGGAGTTGGAAGGGACCTTAAAGATCACCTCATTCCAAGCCCCTGCCATGGGCAAGGACACCTTCCACTAGGCTGAATAAATAAGTCTCCAGTTGATGGACAGCAAAATGTCAAATTATGAGTTGCCTTTTACGTTTTGGGAACTGCCAGAGCTCTCACCAAGGAGCCTGAACACCCCTGTGGGAGGGCAGCTCCAGTGCCCCAGTGACTCACCTGCTGCAAAGGCAATCATCACTCCTTGGTTATCAGTGCTGCCTTTCATTAGGTGGACACAGCTCTCGTTGCTCACACTTCCCTGCCCATGCAAGAGCTGGGATTCCTAGGACTGATCTGGCCACTGAGCCTGCTCCACCCAATGTTTACCTATCAGCCCATTTTCCCAGCACTTGCAGCACCTGCTGGTCCCTCACCTGCAAGGAACACAGAAGTAGGATTTAACTCTGTGGGATTTGGTTATGAGGGTAAAATAGAATTGAGAGATCTCTAAAGATGGGTTTAGAGTATGGGAATTTATTGTGAAAGAGCGTGGGTATGAGAGGCTGCTGAGCTGCAAGACACAGCTCAAAGCAGGCCAGAGAAAGAGACAGAAAGAGGCAAAAAGAGTGAGTAAAAAAAGGGCCAATTTGCCGTTTACAATACAATTAATCATCTTCTCTGTTGAATATTCTAATTCTCTTTAACCAATCTGAGACAAGCTACAAACTCTACAACATTTACATGTAACCTATAAGAATCATCACATTACCATACGGCGTTATATTTTAAACCTTAAAAAACTGCTTTTGGGAATCTCTGCCAGGCAGGCAGGGTTTGCTCTGCCCTTTGGACCTGCCTGGGCAGAGGGCATTGTTCTATCAAGAAGGAGGATTCCCTTCAGCCAGCTCTACCATTGTTTCTTAGTTACTCTTCAACTCAAACCTTGTCTTCATCTCAATTTCGATTCTACTTTCCATATTTTCAGCATCTTTTGCAAGGCAATCATATCTATAAGGCTTTCCTATTTCATCTTCCCCAACACACATTGAACTGTGGGGAAGAGCAGCCTCGTGGCTCTGCAGGAGCTGGTGGAGATCAGCACCTTTAGAAATCAGGTTCCCTTAGGAGATAAACTGGAAAAAGCTCAGGAGTGGGATTTATGAGTGTAAGAACAGTGAGATGATTTGGTTTATGGACAAGTCACTGGACAGATTAATTCCCAGTAGTTTATAAACTAGGCTGGAATGGAATTAACACCAGTATCATGCAGCTCAGGGAATGGGAAGGGCAGCCAGCTGCCTTGTTTATCACCATGGACAGCTGTGCCAAAGTACCTTCAGAGTAAATGATATCCATGTATACATCTGCATTTAAACCATTAATTGCAGCAGTTACTCCCATTTAGGAGAGCTGTACAGGGCCACAGGAAAAGGAAGCAACAGATGCTGGGATGTGTAAAGCCAAACCTGCTGCTGGCAGAATCCTGTGTGAGTCCCATTAAAATTAATGAGGTATTTCTGCTTGAGCAGAAGATAAATTTGACTTGCTAAGCCAGAAATACGCCTACCTGACTTATTATATCTTAAGTATCTCTAAGGATTTTCCCTCCACTTAGACTAAGTAATCAAGAGCAGTTCTAACCACAAAATAAAGCAATAAAACAATCAAAGGAGTCATTTATTACTGCATGGTCACAACTAAAGGCTTAGAGAGTTGCCAGTTCAACCCATTTCACATTGATTTCAGGCTGCAAAATTATATGAAAATAGAATTAAAAGCAAGATTATGCATAAGATTTAGAAATTAGAGTCCTAGGTTCCTCTGCTTATTCCAAGGAGTTCATGATAACTCTTGGAATTTCAGTATAAAGGAGACAGTTAAATAATTTTACCTCAGTTTGACAGTGCTTGGTATTTGGACATCTCACCAATTTTGTCTTCAGACTAATTTTGTGCTGAAAGTTTTATTTCACATATGTTTACCTAATTTCTCCCATTACAGGACAGATTTATGAGTTTCTGAGAGCAATTTTTATGCATTTCCATGCTTTAACAAATGTAGGTTTAAGCAGGCCCTCTTATGTCAAATTCCCTGATTTAAAATATTTTGATTCTGGGAGAACAAAAATGTCTTTACCAGAGAGTGGTCAGAAAAGTACATTTAGTCTAAAACACTCACAGCAAGATTTTTTTGAGAGGAGTGGACCCCAGAGACTTCTTTTAAAGCTCTGAAAAACTCATCTATTAACGAGTGAGAAACTCAAGGAAAACACGGTGCATACACTTCATCAGCCTCTCAGTTCAGTGCATCAGTAAACACCAGGGATCAGCCACACAAAGCTATCATTTATAACTGTGTGGATGATTTTGGGAATCTGACCATTAATATGAAGTTACTGTTGAATGAATGAGAAACAATAACCTAATTGGGGAAACTAATGATGTACTGGCCTTGCTGCTATGAAAACATTACATGGAGTGATTATCTCTGTTTGGAAAGAAGAACAGCAGGAGACAGGTCCCAGGGTCCTGCCACTTTTATCCATTCATGGCTCCTTCTGGTATTTGACAGGATGAGAGGAAATGGCTTCGAGTTCCACCAGGGCAAGTTCAGATTAGATATTAGGAAAAAATCCTTCACTTAAAGGTTGGTCAGGCATTGGAACAGACTCCCCAGGGAAGCTGTGGAATCAGCATCCCTGGAAGTGTTCAAAAGCCATGTGGATGTGGCACTGGGGGCAGGGACAGGGTTTAGTGGTGGACACAGTAATGATTGGGCTCAATGATCTTGGAGGTTTCCCACCCTTAAGGATTCTCTGATCCCAGATAACACCTGAGCACAGATCCCAAGTTTCCCAACCACTGATGTCCAGGTCAGCAAATTAATTTTTAACTTTAAGAGACCACAGTCCTTAGGCCAAGTCATCTGCTGACAGGAATGGCTGACATGTCTCTATTTCCTTGCACTGTTGCCTCCTTCCAGCCCATAGCACTGGGATATACAGGTTAAGGATGGGGGAGGGTTGATGATTAATGTCATAATGGCTCCTTTTAATATACTTCATCTGTCAGCTTAATTCCCTGCAACTGGGATAATCACAATAATTAGAAGCAATTGTTCAGATCATTACCTAATTGCAGCTTTTTTCACTCTAGCCAGTTCATGTGACTTTTAAATGTGCAGGAAAGATGGAAAGTCTAAATTCCACCTATATTATAGAAAATCCTACTAGATATAAGAATGGCCCACAAGTTTAAACTGTACATGAGCATCTTGTGATTCCAGAGTGTGCAATACAAATAATCAGGGATGTTACAAGTAAGGTACTTCTATTTCTGATCCTAAAGAGTTAAAACTGTGCTTCACATAAACACAAGGACATCAGACTTCCTTTCACCTCCATCTGAACAAGTCATGCAGAATCAGAAAATGTTCTTGAACTCCTAACATCTCCAGAGCAGATATTTATGCAGAAAGTATGCAATGAATTCCTGTGTCTGCCTCATCCTAATGGACAGCCAGCATTTTTAGTGTTAATTTATAATCAGCCATGCTCTTTGAACAGACAAACATGAGATGAAGAGAATGACACAAATTGAAACTTAGGGCCAAGGGAAAAAAAAACCAGGCAAGATGGCAATTTATTACTAGATTAATTTTTAGATTAAGATATTTCCTAAATTAAAAAAAAAGGACGAACTTGTAAAATCTCATCAATTGTATTCAATAAGAGTATTCATCACCTCTGATTAGCTTCTTATCGGATCTAGTTTCATTTCACAAGATGAAAGTTAGGAGCACAGTTCAATAAACTGTCACTGAAGAGAGAGGAGCCTTTGAGAAGGATGAAGCAGACCAAATTAAGATGCTGAAGTATCTCAAGAAAGAGTAAATACCCTTCAGAGAGGCAGTGATTCAAGTCTGAGATCACACTCGAGCTCTTGCTTACAAAGGGAATAATGAACCTTTGCTTTAAGTGCAAAGTAGAACTCAAGTTTACATATAAAAGTACAACTGCCACTTCCAAAATCACACATTTATACACCTGACAGAGTCAAATGCAGCCACATTCCTCTGGCCAGTGGGTTATTTGGGTTTTAGAAAAGAAAACACCAAGGGGATATCAGGATGTAGAAAGAACCACACAAATTGCCCACTGAGGAAGTATTTTATTGGGTTTTGGTGCCTCCTCATCAGTTTTGCAAGGCCGGTGCAGCCAAAGCAGAAAGGTTGAATGAGTCATTTCCTTCCTGCTCCTGCTCAGGCACCTCCACCATGGAAGCCTTTCCACAGACACGTCCCCGCTCCGCCCGCAGGAGCCGCGGTTTGTGCGACTGCCTGGGGAACAATTCCCGGAAAGTCACACTCAGAGCTGCCCCTCTGCTGTGAGCATTGCTGGTGGGATCCCAGCTCCGAGCATCTGTGTTGGGGAAGATGAAATAGGAAAGCCTTATAGATATGATTACCTTGCAAAAGATGCTGAAAATATGGAAAGTAGAATCGAAATTGAGATGAAGACAAGGTTTGAGTTGAAGAGTAACTGAGAAACAATGGTAGAGCTGGCTGAAGGGAATCCTCCTTCTTGATAGAACAATACCCTCTGCCCAGGCAGGTCCAAAGGTCAGAACAAACCCTGCCTGCCTGGTTAAGATTCCCAAAAGCAGTTTTTTAAGGTTTAAAATATAACGCCGTATGGTAATGTGATGATTCTTATAGGTTGCATGTAAATGTTTTAGAGTTTGTAGCTTGTCTCAGATTGGTTAAAGATAATTAGAATATTCAACAGAGAAGATGATTTATTGTATTGTAAATGGCAAATCACTCTCTTTTTTTACTCTCTCTCTTTGCCTCTTTCTCTCTCTTTCTCTGGCCTGCTTTGAGCTGCTTCTTGCAGCCCAGCAGCCTCTCATACCCAAGCTCTTTCACAATAAATTCCCATACTCTAAACCCATCTTTAGAGATCTCTCAATTCTATTTTACCCTCATAACTAAATCCCACAGAGTTAAATCCTACACATCTGGGCTGCACAACAATCAGGGAATACAACTCTGGAGCTGTCTCGGCTTTGCCTTTGAGTTTGTGGCACCTCAGGCGCCTCCCTAAGCTCCTCAGGGCTTCTCTCATCCACCTAGTCTGAATTAAGCCATCAGCTACTCTTGTGCCCAGCATGTGATACTTAAATCATGAAAACTTCACCCTCCTACTTGAATCATGAAAACTTCACCCTCCTTGCTGTCTCTGGCCACTTGCTCGGTGAAGCAAAAGAGGAAAGTCCCCATCAAGCATCTATTTTTCTACAGAAATAGCGGACAGACTCCTGCTTTTTATCGTTGTCGTATCTCCTTTGGATGAAAGGTTAAAAGGGCTGCTCTGCCAAAACATAAGACAACCCAACAAACCGGCTTTGGCTGCTTAATGAACAGTTTCACTTAAAAGTGTTGCAAGCCTGTGAGTTTCAGCACACAAACACACCAGGAGGATGTGATGGGACATGCTCTTACTGCTTTATGCCTTGTATTCTTCAACTCCAATCAGGATGAAGACCTGATGCATTTCATTCCAAGGTGCCAGCTGCAGTTCGGGTTAAAATGAGCTTTTGAATGGGTCTTCCCCACTTTCTAATGTGTCAGGAATAATTCTGTGCTGCTGGAGGGATGCAGGAGCGTGTACTTGCAAGGCCAAGTACAACCAAAAAAAAAAATTGCCCATTCTGCTGAATTTAAAAAAAAAAAAAAGGGAAAGCCCCCAAATGCAAGCATTTCTTGTATTATGTAACTGACTCTTTCCAGGTCAAAATCAACACTAATGAATTTCATGCGAAAGTGCAGCACTTCAGGTCATAATTTGATTTTTAATTGGTTGCTGATAGTTTTTGGCTGCTCCTGGAGGAGGGAAAGTACTGCTCCTTGAATTAAACAACTGTAAAAAAAGTACTTGGCACGATAAACACAGAAGTCTCCATGTAATTTCAAGTGCTGCAGGTTGTCCCAGCTGGCCACCTGTTTTTACTCCTCAAGGTTGCCAGTCCCTACAGATCCTGGATTGATGTATGGACCTGCCAGACCCTAGCACATGTATTGTGTATCCTTGGGCATCTTATATGATGTAGCAGCAAAACCTTCCCTTGGGAGACCTTTCCTTACTCAGAATCCAAAGGAAACTTCCATGTTAGAAATAAGCCCTAAAATGTTAAAATATAATGTAAGTAGCTCTTAGAGTAGCCTGCCCAGAGATATGTTCTGAAACAAACATAATCAGCTTAAGAGATGGGTTGTTAGGTGAAGTTTACAGCAGGGCATGTTGGGGGGAAAACCAGTCATTTTGGGACCTCCACACTGGGGCTGATCCTTGTGGCAGTGGCTGCAGTGAAGGCCAGTTAGATGGCAATAAATGAAGGTAAATGGAAACAACATATATCTTGTTTCATGATTTCCTGGGCATGGTAAAAGGATACCACTGATTGTGTCCTGCTATCCTGAGCAGGAAAGAAGATGCTGATTTTCTGGGCAGGAAAAAAGATGCTGATTTTTCTAGGCAGGTCCCAGTTCCTCTGGCTGGTGAACTCACTGCCTTTGATCCGCTGCAGGGCTGACTTGGAAAGGCACATTCAAGCCTGATGGTTTGGCTGAGGCAGCCTTATCTTTCCCTACCAGCAAAAATGAAATAATGCACTGGGAAAGTGAGGTGATAACACAGCTGTGCATTTTGCTGATGACAGACTCTGTGTGCCCTCAGGACATCTCCACCTCTCACACTCTCCCATCCCAGTGGGACAGATTTTCTTTCTCTCATACCGAGTTATCTTGACTTCCACAGACACGATTTCCAGGGAGATTCCTCCCAATCCCCAGGAGCTAGGGAGCAGTTTGGAGCAATTAAAAATGAGATCAGGCCTCTTTAGTAAATCCAAATCGCTTCTTTTTCATTTTTGTCACCAACACCACGTTGCTACAACTTCATGCCCTCTCCGTGTCCTCTCCTTGCACTCCAACCCTTTGCAGCTGGTGACATTGTGTTTCCTGGGATGAATTTATTTATGTATCAAACTACCCTTGCAAGGGCTTTTGGAGGTAGCTCTAGCAAGCCATACTCATGTTGTCCCAAAGTGAATAAATAGTCTCCTTGAGATAATGTTTTGGAACTAGAGTAAGATATTCTTGATCAGTTGTGCAGCCATAACTCAGCTGGATTTCTGGGTCATCCATCTATGCCCAAGTTCCTGGGCATAAAGGGATAAAAATCCATTTAAACCTACCCCATTCATCACCCTGAAACAACAGAGCCAGGAAAAATATTGTTTGGAGCTTGGCCTAAATTAGCAGTTTCAGAGAGGTGAACATAACTCAGTGTTAAGGTAAATTGTGAAAAGCATTTCTCCTGATGTTCATCTTAGGAGTGTTGGGATTCCTTTTCCTTCTGAGTCAGGTGGCAGTTCCTCATTGCTCTGCACTTTACAGGAGGAAGATTTTGAGTCTTCTCCATCTTCTTCTCCAAATATTCAGACCTCTCCCCATCCTTTACCAGCCAAGGGCCTTGCTCAGCACATCCTCACACTACAGGCACTGGGAGCACAGGCAGGCATGGAAGAATGATTTGCATTTTTCCCCGTAACTAATTCACCTGATTCACTCACCCAAACCGGGAGAGCAAGGGAATATCTGCAAATCCATTGTGTCTGACAGTTTGCTGAGAAAACACTTGCCACATAAAGGCAAGAAAAAAAGCAGTTTAATTCCTTTTGCACAAGATTACAAGACACAAGGGGAAATCTGGTAAAGTACTGAGGCATTGGCACAGCACAAGACAGGCCCAAGCCGTGGTTTTCTGACAGCCATGGCTTGGATGAATGAGCTCAGACAGGTAAATCACAAGGGGATAAAAGGTAAGCAGCAGGGTGATCTCAGATAGGAGCTCCCAAGGGTGGCAAAAAAAGCAGAAGGAACAGACTGAAAGTTTCTCTTCTTCCAAGATTTATTTTTGCATTTATAGAAATCCTGGCTGCTGTGTAAAAAGAACTTCCAAAAGAGCTGAAACCCAGAAGGGAAGAAAGAACCATATTTCCTACTAAAAAGTGTCAATCATTGGGTTATTCCCAGCAGCATAAATTAGCTGTTGTGGAGTTCTGCCATGGCATGCCAGATTGCTTCCAGGACAGAAGAGACTCACACAAACCTAATCCATGTACATGTATACGTTATTTTATATATATATATATATATATATTTATATATATATATATATCTCAAACCTGGAATCTGCAGCGCGGGTCTGGGGTACAGACATCTCCCCAGTGATGCCCCTGAAGCATCAATTAAACTTTTCTGTTACTGCAAAATCTTTAAGATTTGGAGAAATTAAGGCTATGATCCACTACCATGTGCTAAGAAATGCATTTCTATCATAACTAGCGCTGAGTAGAGCTTTTATGATCACAGGGGAAAATATTCTGGAGTGTGAAAATGCTAATCTTTTTCTTTAATTTGGGGACAAAAGGTAGATCCGTACGAATAAACCAAATACTGATTAGTAAATCTATTTCTTTGTTAGTTTTCATAGACTCCTTACAAATAATTGGTGGAACTAGTTATGGGAGCATAGAATGAAAATCACTAATTTTAACCAAATATGTCACTGGATTAAACCATTTTGGGTTAGAGGTAATAACTTTTGAGAAAACGAGGTCAGACACTGTAATCCAGTAACCCTCTCTGACCCAGGGATCTGGGAACACAACAGTAGAGGGGGAGATGCTGGATCTCTTTGTGGAGAATCCCAGGATCTCTGCATGGAGTGGTTTCATGGAGAATCCCAGGATCTCTGCATGGAATGGTTTCATGGAGAATCCCAGGATCTCTGCATGGAGTGGTTTCATGGAGAATCCCAAGATCTCTGCATGGAGTGGTTTCATGGAGGATCCCAGGATCTCTGTGTGGAGGCGTAGCCCATTTCCAGTTTAATTAGAGTGATGTATCTGCCCAGACACTGCCAGAAAGGGATGACTGGTCCCTTTGTGTATGCATTTTCCACATGCTTCTGCTTGTTGGGTGTGTCTGGTTTGTAAATCCCATGTGGCCGGAGTGAAATTACAGTGTAACTATTTCAGTGGGAGCACGGCAATACCCACTGGCATGATTTAGAGAAGGGACAGACTTCCAGGTACAGGAAAAAAAGTCCAGGAAGCAAAGAAATGCATAAAGGCAGGAAATGTAAACTGGAAGCAAGTCGGAAATAGGTGACTTATGTCAGGAAAGAGTCATAAAATATCTCCACACAAGATGTTAAGAGAGAAAATATTGAAAAATATCCAGCTGGAACTGCCAGTCGCAGGTTATTTCAAACTCTTTTCAAGTGGAGATGATCACAGCACATCCAGCAAGGTCAGATCTGTAAAAGATGGACAGTCTCCAAATTAGGATATTTGAAAAAACAACTTTGACAGGACAAGGAAGCAGTGTGATGGGAGAAGCCAGCTTTTAGAAACTGAGCTCTTTAGCACTTTTCACCTGGAAGCGAAAGGTTATTTCTCCATTTTCCATATCTGCAAATTTTACTGGTGCTTTACAGTAATTTTGTGGATGTTGGTTTTAGCTCTTCTTCAAGAAGGAGTTACTTCCACGGAAACATGCAGAGGAGAGCAGCATACCAGTGATTCCTGTTTGGCTGCATCTGCAATAATTACAAGATAATACTTAGTTTTGCCAGTGAAAAACATTTTACTCAATACACTGGTAAGAGAATATGCCCGATTGCATAAGTGGAAATATTTATGCCTGCTCAGTTGCCTGATCAAAACAAAGATTTAATGCAATGTTTGCTTTTAAAGGCTTTCCTGAAAACATGGAAACCTTAACAAGACCACTGGAGGGCAGCAATGTCAAAGTGAATCATCCATCACTACACTTTTGGGAATTATTTCGTGAAAGCCTCAAAAAAAAACTTAGTAAAAAATATAAATAATTAGAAATAATTTTCTGCTACCCTCATGCAAGTATGAAAATCAGGGCAGTTTCTCCAGGGCCAAAGGCAGCACTGCAGTGTCAGATCCTTTGCTTTTCCACATCTAAAGAATGCCACCTAAGCCTGCATGACTTGCCTTGTTGTCAGAAAATGCTAAAAATATCAAAAATATGTAGACTCTTGATGTATTCTCAACCCCAAGAATTCGTGTTCTTTTAAAAAATCAATACAGAAACAAAGGATATTTTTTATATCTTTGTGTACATATATATGAATTTGAATTATATTTACACCTGAGATAGGTACATATTTCTAAATTAATCCATACTGTTATATTAACACAAGGGGGACAAATTCTGATTTTTTTAAGAGTGTCTTCAATGTTAACATTTCAAAGAAACCTTTCAAACACCAAGTGTGGAATCACTATAATGAGTGCTCCCTCTCTAAAGACATCCACTGATATTAGTGAAGATTTTGGGATCACTATGAAGATAAATGTCTGAACTTTTTTGTGAGCATTGAAAGAATGCTACTATTAGTCAGTGTTTGCACATTTAAGAAATACATGTAAGATTATAGTCAGACTCTGTAGTCCATTGGTTATAAATATAGAAATAATAAGAAATGTACTGGCTGACTTACAGACCCAGGACGTAACATCTGACTCTCTCTTTTTGACAAAAGAGGAGCAAGGTAAATAAAACTGGTATGGAGCTTGATACTTTTGTACTTACATCAAAATGTAAGATACAGTTCCATTCTGCAATTTTGTTATGTATTTGTAACCTCTTACTTGGTAATTGAGCTCCCTGTTTGCATTCAAATCACATCCAGCTATTTTATATGCAAAAACGTTCTGATACTGTCAGTCTTAGAACAAGGAGAAAGAAGGAGCTGGGCTTGTCCTATCCTAGTTTCATTTATTACCTGGATGCCTGAACAAATCACCTCCAGGACTCTGATTTTGTCAGATTAAAATGGGAAGGACTTTTTGTGAACATGTTGCTGCCAGAAGAAAGAATGGGTTTGGACAACAGCAGAACTTTGAACAGTCCCCATGGAATAACAAGGAATGTTTGGGGACCACCTGGGGAGTGTGAGCAAAATAAATATAGAAAAGCAAAATGATCCTGACAAGACATGGAGACTGCTTTAAAAAGTGGAACAATCCATATTTTAGCAGAATTAATGATTCCTCTAAGGTCTGTGACAGGCATTTGGGCATATTTTATTTCAGATTAGCTTGTGCCTGATCCTGTAGACTGAGAGCCCATGATCTGATGGAGCAGATCAGATGATCCCAGAGAGTTCAGTTTCAGATTAGTTGCCTCCAAGAAAAATCCCCCTGTGCTCCACACTGCACACAAGTGTCAAGGTGGGGCCTTTGGGAGTCTCTTCAGATCCATACACTCAGTCCAAACTAAAACCCACCAAAAAATTCAACTTTACATGGTACAGAGGGGAAATCCAAAGTAGAACACCCGGCAGAAGTCATCCATGGCTTTTAGAGAAAGTGTATACATTTACACAGAGAAATATTTATACTTGTATGTTTATAGCTATAAATGTAAGATAAAGTTGATGTTTGGGGTTTTTTTCCCCATTCCCTATGTGCATGAGCCTCTCTTCAGCCTTTGAAACTTAAATATCTTATAATGGTGATAAAGAGGATTATATACATGCAAATTGTTCTTAATGCTCACAATTTATATGGAAATACTGTGTCTGTAGATATATATATATGAATTAAACAGTTTTACAATGGGAACTGTGGCATTTATTTTTTGAGTTTATCTGAGTAAATGACGATGGCATAAAAATGGAAATCTAAGGGAAAATATCCCATTGTCATAAGGGAAACAATTGTGCATTGCTCTGGAACAGTGGTTTACACCCCTCCTTCTGATCCTGCAGTTGGCTTCTGGGTAGATGGATCTCACCTTCACTTCCAGATTTTATGGGCTGTAGTTTGAAAAACAAAATCCAGCTTCTAAGCTGAGATGATGTGCTTGGCAAGTTACTGAAGGACAGTAAAGATGAAAGTACAGAAAGTTTTTTCCACAGTCAGTTTTCATGTGCTTCTATATACTGTTTTAAACAAAAACATCTGCTTTACTGTCACCATTTTAAAGGCTGGGAAAGAATTCTTTTTTAAAATGCTGGATTTTACTAATGTTCCAGTTAGCAAACAGATGTTAAAATCAATTGTAATAGCACACGATGAGAATAGTTGGACTTCTAATATGGAAACATGCTAAAATATGGTTGCAGAATTTTAAAGGCAAGAACCTCCAAGCCTGCACAGAAACAAAGCTGTTTGAGAGCACAAAGCTGATGAGGAGCAGCTGAGAGAGCTGGGGGGGGGGCTCAGCCTGGAGAAAAGGAGGCTCAGGGAGACCTTCTGGTTCTGCACAACTCCCCGACAGGAGGGTGCAGCCAGGTGGGGGTCAGGCTCTGCACCCAGGAAATAAGGGTAGGACCAGAGGAAATGGTCTTAAATTGCACCAGGGAAGGTTTAGGTCGGATATTAGGGAAAATTTCTTTGCTAAAAGGGTTATCAAGCATTGGAATAGGCTGCCCAGGGCAGTGATGGGGCCACCACCCTGTAGAAGCCTTCAAAAAGTGTGTGCATGTGGCACTTGGTGACAGGGTTTAGCAGTGAGCTCAGCAGTGCTGGGGTAATGGTAGGACTCGATGATCTCAGAGATCTTTCTCAGCCTTGGTAATTCTGTGATTCTGTGAAAAGCTGTGATGCTTTTCTATTGGAAAGCGGAGGTACCTGGACCTATCCTTGTCAGACATCTGTGATTTCTCTGCCTTAATCTTTGGAACAGGATATTGCAGATTTGCCAAGCTTTCTCTTGGGCAAGCTTCCCTTTTTCACAGGGAAATGAAAACCACAGCAGTGCCTCCAGCTTTAATTTGTTGTTTTATCCCAACTGCAGACTTTGGTGAGCTGAGGACTTAAAGCTCGTGACACCCTGTAGTCTCAAAGCTGTGTGACACATGCCTAAAAAAACAAATTGCATTTCAACCACCCCCACGGTTGCCTTGGGGTTTACACCCACAGCTTTTGGCTTATCTACTGGTGCAACAACACCTTAGGTGATTTCTAATTATTTTTGCCCTGGTTATTTTCCTCTCAGGTTTAACATTGCCCAACCTGTCCAAAACCCTATTGAGCCAAATGACCCTGAGAGCAATGGAAGAGCCCGGGGAACACAGGTTGCTTCACTCTGAGCAGTAAGAGTGGAGGAGGAGGAGGGAAAATTAAGAAATAATAAGAAAGCAGCAGGACAAGGAGAAAATCTACACCGGGACGGTTTCTATGGAAAATATCACCGGATTCAGCGGAGCCTGTTGTTAGCAACCAGCGTACACAGCCAGGGCGCCGCAGGCAGAGCGGGGAGATGGATGGCTCGGGGCTGGTGATGAATATTCCCATCTCCCAGCCCGGTTCCAGCAGCAGGGATGAGCCCAAACTCCTCGTCCCACATGTGGGGAATCAGGACAGGATTTCGCCTCTTCCCTCAGCTCCAACCCGCGATCTGCACAGCGGCGGAGGGGTCCCCGTGAAATCCAAATCCGAAGTTTCAAGTCAACATTTTATTTATTAAATCACGAGGCTAGTCGTCCTTAGAAGATCACAAGTACATGGCAGGGAAGAGGACGGGGTAGCACCTCCTCAGAGACTCGGGGTGCCGCCCTCAGCGCCCCGGAGCGCCGGCCGGGCTGTGAGGGGCGATGGCGCCGGGGAGAGGGAAGGGAAAGGGGCACCGCCATTGCCCGGCCCGGCCC
>JAHLSL010000022.1:3557277-3599782 GCA_025920805.1 Petroica traversi
GACATCCCTGCACACGAAAAACCCATACAAAAAGCCTCACACACACAAGACAACCTTGCGCACACCCTGGGGTACAAACACATGCCTTGCACAAGGACTGACACACACACATATCCCCTGTACAGTGCTCGTATTTCTTGTCACACTCCCCACTCACACAGCCCTGCACAGCCCCATCTGTGCACAAACCATCACACACACTGTGTGCACACAGAACCGTGTCCATCACCATCATTACAGGTCCAGCCAGCCAGCATAGACACACTGTCCACAGTACACACTCAGTGGTCATGTGCACACACATCCCCTTTCCAGGTACCTTTTTCCATTTGCTAATTCCAGCAGTTTGTATGCAACCAGTGATCTCTTCCTATCCTATCTCAGGCTTTAAGCTCTAAACTTAATTTTCTTTCCTCAGGATATCTCCCATGTGCTGGCTAGTGCCTTTAAGGACCTGTATACTGGGGATGTTTTAGAGGTGGACATGGCAACAGATTTGATTGAGTCACAAGAAGGAGACAGTGTTTATCAAGACAGTTATACAGAGGAGCTACAGAAGGTACAAGTCCAAACCAAGTCAGAGTTTGGAGTTCTTTAATTACTACTTAGATCTTATGTAAAATAAAATTTAAAAGCAGGTGTTGATCCTGCAATTGACATTTTAATGGAAATTTACTTGAGCACAGTTTCTTACAGAACCTTTCAAGTTAATACTCACATGGTCCTTCATGATACTGTTATCTCTAGTTGGCTTTCAGACACAGTACAAACAGTAAAAGGAGTAACCCTTTAAATGCCTATTGTACTGGCTGAAAGCTTTTCCCTGTACCTGCTGATCAGTGGCCCAGGTTTCTTACCTTGTCATCACTCCAGTAGCTGCTGTCAGTGTATAAAAGTAGAGGCTGATGCTGGATCATTTGAGCCACAGGTATTTTTTTCTGTTTTGTCTCATCATGGAATGACAGTGTTTTAGCAGGCCAGTTGATGCTTGTAAAGTAGTGATGTTTTACCAATCTATCTCTGTTTACCTCTCAAAGATAAATAGAAAACATCTACCTGCAATAGCTCAAATTTCTCTTTATTTACCCATGCTCATGGCAGCTTCTTGCTGAGTACAAGAGCCGACTGACAGAAGCTGACAAAGCAGAAGAGGAGATCCTTCGGGCTCAGGCCCGAGCAAAAGATGAAGAGGAAAGGGTTCTAAACCAGATGAAGATTTATGCAGGGAAAAATTTCCACAAAATGGGGCTGCCACCAGGTGAGGATTGTGGAATGTTGCTCCCCAGGACATGCTTATGCTACCTGGAGACCAGCTTGGGGTTGGCTTTATATCAACAGAGCAACTTGGAAGGATTTTATGCTGAGTTCAAGTAAAATAACATGTATTTAACACTGAGAAACTCAACAAACAGGTCATGTTCAAAATTTGAAATTGAAGGGTTACCACCTAAATATTACAAGTATTCATACTTTGATAAATAGCAGCAACAAACTGTAGGATTTAACTCTGTGGAATTTGGTTATAAGGGTAAAATAGAAGCGAGAGGTCTTTAAAGATGGGTTTAAAATATCCGAGTTTATTGTGAAAGAGTTTGGGTGTGAGAGGCTGCTGGGCTGCAAGATGCAGCTCAAAGCAGGCCAGAGAAAGAGAGAGAAAGAGGTAAAAGGAGAGTGTAAAAAGAGAGAGTAAAAAGAGAGTGATTTGCCGTTTACAATACAATAAATCATCTTCTCTGTTGAATATTCTAATTCTCTTTAACCAATCTGAAACAAGTTACAAACTCTACAATATTTGCATGCAACTAATAAGAATTATCGCATTACCATACAGGGTTATATTTTAAACCTTAAAAAACTACTTTTGGGAATCTTCTTCCAGGCAGGCTGGGTTTGTTCTAACCTTTGGACCTGCCTAGGCAGAGGGTATTGTTCTATCAAGAAGGAGGATTCCCTTCAGTCAGCTCTACCATTGTTTCTTGGTTACTCTTCAACTCAAACCTTCTCCACATCACAATCTCGACTATACTTTCCATATTTTCAGCATCCCCTGCAATGCAATCATATCTATAAGGCTTTCCTGTTTCATCTTCCCCAACAACAAACAGATTAAATGTTTCTCCAGTGGAAGCTTAGCTGAGTTTGAACTTAATTTAGAATTAAGTGGAGATAGGTGTCCAAATCTGGGAATTAAAATACCAGATAATAATATCTCTATAAAAAGTATTAGCTGACAGGGATGAGGTGTAATGATGAAGACAGTGTGTTTAGGGGCTAATATTTTGCTTGTTTTGATTGTCTTTTGTTTGTTGACTTTACTGATTGCAGTGGCATCCTCTTTTCGGTGGATTGTAAATAATGAACTTCTCAGAAAAAACAATTTGATCTGTCCTGAGGATTACATCACTGAGAAATTACCTCTTGCTAAAGCACCAAAAGGTAACTTTCAAAGCAGAAAGTAATTTAGACTTTTTAGAACACTCTATAATTGAACTATTGGAGGATGTAGCAGATTTGAGTATCTTTTTATAGTTTCCTGCCAAAGCAGAGGGACTCTAGTGTTTTAAGCATAAAATTCCATTAAGGACACATTCTCAAAGTATAATTGATAAACTCAAAATTTTTGAGTTTAAATATGCATAAAGATGACATGTAATGGTTGTTGCACATTTGTTTGCATTTCTTTCCATCTCACACAAAAACTGTATTAGTGAGTGTTCTGTCTCCATCCAATTTCATTAGCACAAAAGCTGCAACTACATCTTGTATATAGAGAAGGGAAGTAGTTACAGTTAAGTAAAAACTATTTTCAGTGAAATAAAATCTTATTCTTCATTTAGGGTTTAAAGTTTCCCAGTTCTGGAAATATATTGGTTTTATTTACACATGAAGATCAGTAAGGAAAATATTTTGGTCAATGTCAAGACTTCTTTACTTCTTTTATTTATGTGAGAGCCAAGATGAAAGGTTTTAGGATCACCGAAATGAAGTTTTTCAATCAAGCCAAAACAATCATTTCAGAGTAATCAACTTAGTCACAGATTTCAAGATCTGTGTTTTGTTTTTTTCCATTGTAATTCCAAACAAAGTGAAAAATCTCACATCCCTTATAAGGTTAACACATCTTTCTGGGAGTAATATAACTATATACAGCCTTTTAATTAGTGCTTCTAAAAGCTTTCTTATTAAAATACTAAGCTTTATTTGTACAAAATAAGTACTAAAAGTACTTTCAATTCTAGAGGATTTTTGCCAGCAACAGGCCTTAAAATAAACTCATAAACTTATGCTTAGACTAAATGCTTGTCCTTCATGTTTTCCTCTTACAGAATTAATTTTTTTCTTTGAATTGCAGGAGAACCAGAACCTGGATACCTGAAAGGGACTCATAAAAAACGAGCTTTTTCACTGGATGAGACTATCTACTTATCTGGCAGTGGGACAAGTGTGTCTTCAACTCTGTCCTCTACTCCAGGCTCTAGCCATGGGGGTAAAACCATGAGTAAGGTACATTTTACAAGTCAGTTCTAGTTTGTCTGATCTGCAGGGCTTGTTGCTGGTCCTGCAGCAAAGGATGAATATCAAACCATTGCTGATTTTACTCCAGTACTTATTATATTTACTCAGTTAAAAAAGGAGAAGTACTGTATTTTATATATCCATTTTTATTGCTGTGTATAGCTTTAATTAGACATGTGTAGCTCCCTTTTTCATCATTCTCAAAATCAGTGTTTAATGTTGCACTGTGCACTCTTGTTTTTCAAAGAAAACTAAAGCCTCACAAAAACAAGCCAGGAAAGAGTCCTGGAAAGCCGAGGAACTAAATGAGTACCTCACCAGACTTGAGAAAAGACAGAATTACTTGAAGAACCCACGCTTTTTCCCACCAAATACTCTGCATGGAGGCAAATCTCTTGTAATTCCTCAAGAAAAAGTGGAAGAAATCATGGCCAGAAGAAAAGCAGAAGATACCAAAGGGTATGCAGTGTGTACAGTTTCTGGATTCTGGGCTGGAGCACACAGAACTCCACTATAGAATTGCTGTGGATTTACCCAGAGATATTTTGAGCTAAGTTTCTTATATAGTCTCTTAATAACAATGTATGTCTGTATGATAAGTTGGTTTTGCCAAAGGAGACATTTTGCAATTTCTCATTTTATCAATATTTAGAGAACCAGGCAGTAAGATAATGTCTCCTTTATTTTTAATCTTTCAGAGATACCTCATTTGTTCCTGTGTTTCATGCCAATCCACCTTTTGTCCTGTTTTTGTATGATAAGGCTGGGCAGGTTTATGAGGTGAGAAAGTTCTTTGTAGCAAGTTAATTCTGCCTCCCTGAAGAATTATGTCCTATCATGATCTACATATTTTACCCAATCTTTAGCCTTTCTGTGTTTTAATAAAAGTCTGAGTTTCTTCTATATATTGAATTTATAGCCCTTTAACTTCCTTGAAGATACTCCTTCACACCTGCCACTGACACACAAACCAGTGAATACTAAATGGGCCCTTCTCAGTCTCTGCTTTATTTTGCTAGTCTGATTCAGCCTTTAAGGAATAAACTGGGATTTTAGGGTTGGTTGTGATGCTAGAGAAATTACTACTAGCAGTATTAGTAGTACTAGGGAATTGAAAATATTTTCATGAGTGATGATAAATACAATGGAGCATTTTATTTTTATTTTTAAATGAAGATGACTGTAGAGCTACGGAACATCACTTCAACAGGTCAACATGTCAGACTTATCCCCCCCTCTACTTCAGTATTTTTCATTTGGCCAGGTAAGGGTTCTTTTTCTGCTTTGAAAATGTTAACATATAAAAAATCTAATTTACCTGCTATAACAAAGATTTTTCAGAGGTATTCTGTTTGGTCCTGTTATCCATAGTGCCCAGTTCTTTAAAAACTGAAGCTGACTTAGGGCAATTCACATGCAGCTCATAAGCAGATTGAAATGGTTTAATGAGGAATTCAAGAAGACTAAATTGAAGTGTTTGATGTTAGATTGAAATGTATCCATGGAATACCTAGATTGGGTCATATCCAAAATTCATCTAGGAACAGGTATAGTTTCCACTGAAAAAATTGGGAGGAGAGGGCAAGAAATAAGACTGCAAAAAAGAAGGGTAGGTTAGAGGAAAGTTAAGAAAATTATCTTTCCTCCAGTAGGATAGCCAGACATTGGGATAGATTGCCTAAGGAGATTGTGATACCCCAGGAACTGGAGGAATATTTAGGAGAAGTTAGATGCTTCGCTTTTGTCCTGTGGTAAAGCAAAACTGGATAAAATCTCTAAGCTTCTCCTCACTGTTTTCTGTGTTTGTGAGGAGCATATTTCAGACAAAGCAATCTTTGAGCTCCCTGCAACATGTGCACATTCCCAGAGTGCACTGTCAAGCCTCTTGTGCTCATCCTTTTTTATCAGCTTGACTTAGGCAATAAAAGGGGGGAGTTTACAGGCACCTTTCCAGAGAAAGATGTGGTCATAAATAATAAATACTCCTGCCAACTTGGGGAGGTTTTATTTTTTCTTTGTTAATTTTCTGCTTTTTTTGTTGTTGTTGTTGTTTTATTTTTTCCCCCAAGGAAAATATCCAGGAAAGGGAGGAATGATTGCTCCTGGGATGGCATGCCAGTATACAGTCCAGTTTATTCCTGAGTATCTGGGAGAATATGAAGACCAAATATTAGTGGAGAGTCAAGTATCAGAACCTTTTGTCATCCCAGTCCAAGCTAAAGTATCACTTCCAGTATTAACATGTCAGTAATGTCCAGATCAGTTCCAGTATTAACATGTCTGTAGTGTCCAAATACTAAATTTCTCTAAAGTTAAGCAGATTTGTTTTGTTTTTTTAATTTGACCGTCTTCAATTTTGTGTCACAAAACAAATGTGGAAAAAATTGGCAGTGCAGTTTTTACATTTTGATATCTATCTCATTTTCACTTACCATAGATTTAATAGTTATTAAAATGTAATCGTGTTGAATTTTTCCTCAATTATTTGTTCTTGCCATCTTGGGCTCCTTTTTTTCACTATATTAGAGGAGTGAGTAGGAGCCACATTTCCAGGTTTGTGTTTTGTTGAGTTATGAAGTCACAATTGTAATTACTAGTTCTAAATATTATGGAATTATGATTTAGTTATAACTATTTGATGCAGTTAATTAATATTTATGGAATGTGAAATTAATTATATATGGATATGCTGTACCTGCACCTCTCAGATATCTAGCCTCAACTATAACAAACAGGGTTACTTTTGCATACATTTGCTTTGATATTTTATAAATTCATCTTTCCTGTTACACTGAGTCTTTAAAAAAAATCATCTTGATTTTTATGATTTAGTAATCTTTAAGGAGGAAGCATTATTAAAATGTAAGGTGAATGTAGAAATATACATCTCACACTGTCCAACTTTCAAATGGAAAGAATTTGAGGGGGTTTAGGATTGCAAAACCTGGCATGTTCCCATGCAGTAATGTCTGTAAAGAGTTATTTAATCAGCAGCCCTCGCTGTCTCTGGAGTCTGATTTTCTGTGTTCCTCATTGCAGTGCCTGATGTTATAGACTGTGGTGCCTGCCTTGTTGGAGGAATAAAAACAACAGCAATTCTGTGCAGAAATGAGGGAGCTCGGACTGGGAAGTTCTCTATAGTGCCAGAGAAAGCCTGGCCAGCTCCTGACTCTGGGGTGAGTGATTGCAAGGGAAATGCTGGCCCCAGCATGGTGTAGATGCTAAAGGCCTCTTGAGGCAGTCATGGTGTATCAGCACAGAAGCCATAAGGCCTTGCTGGAGATACCTGCACTGTGCCATTCCTTCAGGAGTTCATTTTTATCCTCAAGACCAATCTCCCTGGATGGCTGTAACTTCTTGTGCTCTGGTTTGCCTGTGGAAGAGGTTCTCTTGCTCAGGGGAGAGGTAAACTGAGGCATAGATGAGGGAAAGGAAGACCAGCTCAAACTTTAACCTTGCCCTTAAAGTAAATAGAATTCACTCAATTCTAGCATTGCTTTAGGTAATTTCCTCTCTCTCCTCACCAAAAACATCCCTTACTGAGCTTGCTGCACCTGTAGACACAGCAATCCAATCCAGTCCTGCTCTGTCTTTAACTCCCCATAACAAAGCAGGGCCTAAGTGGGATGGACAAAGGATATAAAATGGCACAGATAGACTGGCATTTTTGGTGCTGGAGAAAAGGCAGATGGGCCAGGTTGTCGTTCCAGAGACTTCACAGTTCCAGCTCAAAGTGAGTTTTAAGCATGGAGAAACAGGCAGAGCCCCTCTCTCAGGCAGAGCTGTTCTGCTGTGCACATGAATATTAGGGCTTCTGACACTGTCATTTGTCTTTAGACACTGCACTTCCCCTCCTGCCTTCACCAAGGTCATTATAAAGAAGAGAGGTTTTTTTTTTTTTTCTAATTAAGGCATATTTATGAGCCAGATTCTTTTGAGAAGAGGGGGGGAAAAGCATGATAAGAGATAAAACTGCCTGTTTCAGGTAAATCTGTGTTTTAATCACAACCTGATCAATTTATTTTCTTTTTTTGCTGTAATACCTTAGGTGGCTGCCATGGCTGATTTTGTGCTACAGGAGCCTTTTGGGATCAAACCTGCTGTTTTGGAGCTAGCTCCAGGGCAGAATGCCACAGTAGAGGTTAGTGCCAACTCCTACTGAAAGGATCTTTTACTTCACCAAATAAATTAACAAGCACGATCATTTTAGAAGATCATTTTAGCAAAAATCATTTTAGAACCTTGCAAGTTTGGGTTTGTGTGAGCAAAAAGTGACTCTGACTGTTTCTTGCAAGTGTAAGTTTTAATTACTAATCACTAAAACTGTCCTCCAGGGAATATTTGCAAATTGAAGGGTATTACTTAGGGAAAGAAATCAGTTACACACCTTGCTATTTCCCTTATCTCTTTCAGGTAGTGTTTTTCCCTTCTTTGCCAGAAGTCTTACAGCAAACATTCATCCTTTTGTGTGACAATTATCCAGTCAGTTATGTTACAGTCACAGGTTTGTAGCACCTTTCTTGTTCTGTAGATGTTCAGATAATGTGAGTGGTGATTGATGGTGTGAAGAGATGGAAACACTTTATATCACTGGATTAAGCAAATACTATGTCCCTCGATGGCACAGCACTGTTCTTTCCTTTTTTTAAATACTTTATGTGCTGCTAATTTTAATTTTAATTTTAATTTTAATTTTAATTTTAATATACTCCTGAAAACATCTGGGAGCCACATTGTCAGCCCCTGTAAACACCCTGCTCACTTCAGTAAACCAATGCTGATGTAAGTGAGCTAAGGCCGTGGCCCTGAAATCCCTGTCTATGAAATTAATGAACAGAAGGTCTCTGTTAGTATAAGTTGATAATTCAGGAAAATATTGAACAATCAACACATTGGAGTTTTGAAACCTGAGGAAAAACCAGCTATAATCAGTAATGGCTGTTACTGACCTTTGCTATTGATGATGTGAACTATGTTAATAGGCAGATGGTAAACAGTAATACCTAATTAATTCTTCCAGGGCTTGGAGAGTTGATTGCTCTGGAGCTTTTGTTTGTCATGGGTGGAGAGAGCAAACCTGAGCTGGGTGAAGTCACTGATGTAACAGCCAAGCATCTCATACGATTCGAGCCCCAAAACCCACACACCAGTAAGGAGAAGAAACTGCTTATAAAGAACTGCACGTATGTAGCTGCTGTTAGAGTAATCTCTGCAATCTGAGTATACTGGTAGGGATCTCATTTGTTAAACTCTGCTATCTCAAGCTGGAGAAATCTTCATTCCCTTGATAAACTTTGTGCAGAATCTTTGCTTCTTTTTGCTCCTTGTTTTTGGTGATTAAAGTTCAAGGAACATTTGACATAGATCAGACATTATGGCAACCTCTGGCCAAGGTCAATATATTTGCTTCAATAGAAATAAATCTACAAAAACGTCATAAATATACATGGTTGCAGGAGATACTTATGGGGTGATCCAGGTGAGATATATCTAACTTTAAATGTCTGCTATATATGCTTGTGCAATTGGGCCAATCACTCTTTTCCTTTCATAGTGCAGGGAATAGATGCTTCCAAGGATATAATTCTGACTGTAGATATCTCCCATAGAAAAGTCATAATACATCCTGGACTCCACTGGATTCTCCACTAATTAAAATGGGAGCCCAGTGTAATTAACTCACATTAAAACTCTCACATGGTTCCTGCTTTTCATCATAACAGATTTAAATATAAATTCAATTTGAAGTTAACAAATATGTCCTTATGGACAATTACACCATATTGAACATAGTGACATCCCTATTTTGCTCAGAATCAGTCAGACTTCAACAGAAATACACTTGTGCATGATTGCAGCAGAGAGAGGCTGCAGACCATCAAAGCAGGGAGAAGATCATTGCTGGGTTTAGGACCATTAATGTGAATTGCTGTTTGCAAGCAATTGAATATCTGGCAGCTTGTTTTGTGGCCTGGAAATCACACATCCATAATGCCAGCACAGGCTGATGTTTGGGTAAAGAAAGTGTGATTGATGAGCTGGATATTGTAAACTGACAAATTATGTGTCTGTGCCAATTTCCACATTTTCTCGGTGCTATAATCACTACAGCACTCCCTGCTCATCTGGTGTCAGCATTTGTATCAAACAAAGCTGGCCAGGCTGAGAGTCAACTCCTTAGAAGCAGGAAGAAAAAACCTTATTTCTGCTACAGAAAGTGATATAAGAAATTGTAAATGTCCAGTTTTATCAACGATACTTTCGAATTGCAGCCTCCCTCCTCCCCCCTTACTAAGGCAGAATTTTTGAGGTCAGGATAAGCAAGGTTCTCAAACCCATGAAGACATCCCAAGGAATACAATTCTGCTGAAACACCTAGTTAAGAAGCCTTTTCTGGATTGCAAAGAGTGGGGCAGAGCCATGGCCATAATTTTAGCTGAAGCCATTGTGTTTGTTGACATGTTGAAGACCACATCTTGCACTTGGATTAAATTCAGAATGTGATGTAGGTCATCAGCTGAGGTCTGAAGCAAACATACTGGTGTCAGCAGGAATGGTCCTGTTCATCCCAGATCCCTGAAAGAATTGTAGAGTTGTCAGAAATCTGAATTACACAACAAGTTCAAATAAGGCAAGAAAGTGTTAAGATATCTTGCACATTTATAGAATTTACTTTGACATATTAGCATGTTCTTTGTATGATTTATATACTCTGACTCTACACTGCCTCAGCAGCTTTGTGGCTCACAAAGACTAATAAGTCAAACTCCTGTAATGTGTAAAGAGAGGAATTTCCTATCTGGAAAAAGGAGCTGAAAGTTTTCTTCATATATTGTACTCGAAAATATCTGATTTTTTAATCATAGTTTTTCTGTTGTTTATTGATTTCTTTGCAGCCATGTAGAACTTCCCTTCTTCTGGCAGATAACAAAGCCTAATCTGCAGCCATTCATATCAGAAGAAACTGCAGACTTTACGGAGGTCAAATACAATCAAGACCCAGAGTCAGCCTTCTCCCTAAATCCTGAGCAGGGAGTTTTGCTTCCCTGTGCAGATCATGAGTTTACTCTCACTTACACTCCACAGGAGGTATGGCTTGTGATTCCTTCCTATCTACAAACTCCAGCTATGTATTTCTATGCAAGTCATAAAATCCTTGCTGTGCAACTTTTCTAAATTAAATTTAATTAGCTGGTACTATGCTCTGATAAACAGTGCTCAAAATGTAGAAAGTTACTGAAAGAAAACATGTTTTGACTGCAAAATGTGAGACAGTTTCTGATCTCATGGAATTTTGGGGACTGACTGGACACAGTTAATTTTATGCTGAAATGGTGAACACATCCTCATAGCTGCAGCTGTGCTGGCTGGTGAAGTTGCCACCCTCACCCCTCTATCAGCTCCTCCACCAGCTCCTGACCCTTCCCCCTCTCCTTTGGGGATGTGCCTTGAACCTACTCCAGCCTAAATAAGTTGGTTAACAAACACTGATTATTTAAACTGTTTCCAGCTGTAGTTTTTTTGGCTTGAAGTGGATCCTATGAACAGCTGAGTGGTGAATTAAGGGGATAGCAGGAGCCTTTGGCAGAGAGATGCTGTGTGCAGCTGTGGGTAAAGAGGAGTGCAAGGATGTTGGAATGCAGTTGTCCCAAGGACTGTTCTCTCAGTTTCTGCTCCCCTGTCCCTGTAAATGAGGAGTGTGAGCTCACTGTACTTAGAGAAACCTGATCCAAAGAAAGCCCAAGAGTGGGAATGTCCCATGCTGTGTTGACTGACAGACATAAAAAATACCTCAAACATGCATGGAAACTACCTGGCTTTTAGAAAATAATTCGTTCATAGGATGTATATTGAATTAAAAGATAAGTTGAAATTAGTATCTGTCTGCAAACAAATGAAGCTTTTGCAAAGCCCTTCAGATTTAAGGCCTGCTTCTCTGTTTTCTTCCCCCTCCATTAGAATATGGAAGGCATTCTCTTCCCATGATGGAGAAGTCATATTTCTTATTCAAGATCAGATTGATGGTCAATTATGCTGAATACTCTGGAGCAGTTAGAAGAAACTCCTCAATTAGCAGTCCTGAGCTTAATTTGGGGAGCCTTTGCAGATGCTTGTGTGTAGTATGCAATATACAAGGGAAATAATAACAGGCATGTCAAAAATGAGTATTTTTCTTGGAACCATACACCATGAGATCAGAATCTGGCTTAATGTTTTGTAGTCAAACATGTTTTCAAACTCTGGAGTTTGAATATTGTTTATCAGAGCTTAGTACTCCAATGATGATCTTTCATCCTTTACATGTAAACCACTTTTCCATCTTTTTTTGATCCTCAACATAACTGATTACTTGTCACCAAAACCCTTTTCTCCTTCATCTGTGCAGCTGAAGAGTTACCACAGTGTGATTCAGATGGTACTGAGGGACATGCCAGAATCACCTTGGTAAGCTGAGAATCATTTCCCAGTAAGACATGTGGGCACAATTTATCTGTGCTGTTACATTAAGTTACTGTGATTTTTCTTCTTTCTGGTGATGATGGATTGACAAGTATAAAGAACATTATCTGCACAAGTAGTTGTGGTACAAAGAGCATCTCTGATACCCTCCCCCATGCCTGGACACATGCCTGACCCTTGCTTTTCCTCTCTTGGAAAAAGATAATACTGGCATTTTGTCTGCTTATTTTCCAGGGTTTCCTGGAATTACTCTTTGTCTCAGCAGTCTGTGACTTAAATACTTGTTACTGGACAGACTGGGACAGCTGGAATACCTTGAAGAATAATGAAGTTTTTAATTGCCCCTAGGCTGAGCTAATTGCACATGGGCAGTTTGTACTTGAGAAACTTTCAGTGGTTATCAGTTTTGATCTGGCAATTAAAAGACAGGATCCAATTTAACACATTAACATATTTAATGATTCTACCATATTTTCTCCCAAAGCTTAGTGGAAGAGAGGATGCTTCAAAACATCCCAGAATGCAAAACAAAGGATGTAACAGCACTGGGAATAGAAGTCAAAGGATTAACAGTACCTTTTCATCTTCTTCTGGAGCCATATGCCATTATTATCCCTGGGGAAAATTTCATTGGTGTAAATGTCAGGAAAAAATTTAAGGTTTGTATGCTTTTGACTTCACTCTTGTCATGTGTTTTGTGTCACTGGATGTCATAGGTGTTATTAGAAGATATCAGACAGTCAGTGTTATTTTAGTTTGCCTGAATTGTTTTTGAAGGAGGCCATGACTCCAGGAGGGTCTGCACTGAAATGCCCTCCCCTCCTGCTCAGCCCTGCACTGCAGGCAGCAGCCTTTGTTCCTTTTTCATCTCTCCAGTTTGATACCACAGAGTTTGACCTTTCTCAATGTTTTTCTGGGTCACTAACCTGTTGCTTATCACTTTGTCACTCCTGTAGTGAAAAAGTTTTCCAGCTGGGAGGAATAGTCAGTGGATGATTAAATTAGTTCATAACAGAGACACTGTTCATGCAAAGAACTACAGGAAGCACAGAAGAGCTACAAAAATCACATATACTGCAGTTTACTAAATGTTATTCTTTCCTGCAGGTTCTGGTAATTTCTCCTTGGCCAGTTGCTGCAATTGTCCCCTCACACAGCATCCTCTCCACTACAGATCAGGATCCTTTTGATCTTAGACTCACTTGGGAAAAGCAGGCCTCTTAGCAAGAGCCAGGCAGGAAGACATTTCCCAGTTAATGGTTTTCCCATTTTTTCTTAGAGATCCTGCTAATCAGCATTTGGTTTTATGATTTCTCTTCCTAAAACTTTATTTTTTAATTTAAGGCAGCCACTTAATACTTCCCTGTAATCCAGTATAGCTACACATGTGATAGAGGCAATTAAGCCACTTACTGATGATACAATGACATCCTTTGCAGTTTCCAACAGTTTTTTTAGTCTTAAAAAGATAAGAATTTGAACTGTGCTTAGAGAATTATGCATCAGAGAACAAATTTATTTGCTGTAATTAAGAAATAATAAAAGTTTTGACTAGGCCTGAAGAGCAGGCCAAACATTTTAAGGGCTTGGATCTCCCTGACAAACAGAGCCTTTGGCAAAAAAAAATTTAAAAACCTCCATTCAGAAGATTTGCAGTTTAAGTTTAGAAAGCCTGTTACATTTTTTTAAAATGAGGGGAAAGTTTAGGAGTCTCAAATATGATGTTCTTGGAATTAATTGTTAATGGATTCTCTTCAGGTGTAAAGGAACACCTTCACCCATGTGAAGGAGACACTGTTAAATAAATGATGGCTCACAAAACCTGTTTCCCAGTGTGTCAGTGTTCTCAGCAAATTGACTTGTTGCTGTGAAAGCTTAAAGTGCATTAATTGTCTCATTGATTTTAATTGTTTCAGCTGTGGAACAACAGCACAACATTGATCAAGTACACGTGGGAGAAAATCACAGCCTGTGAGATCATGGAAGTTGAACCACATACTGGTGTTATAGGTAAAGTTCCTGTGCCTTCCAAGCAGCAATTAATGGAAGACATGACAGTAATTGATTATATCAATTTATGACAGTCACAGAGCATCATAATGCAAACTGAAAAAAATACCTGATCCCCAGCCCACTGCAGCCAGCAGGAGACTAAATTTGATTCCAGAAGCTTCAGCAACATGCCTGCAGCAGGTGATTTCTTCACAAAAACAGCAGCCTGGTGTTTTCTTTTCTAGAGGTGAATAAATGCTGTGAATTTGTACTGGCAATTTCTGGGAGCAAACCTGGGCTCACCAGCCGTAACCTGCTGTGCCACGTTGAGCCATGTCCAGAACCAGTGGTGCTGCATGTTAAGGCTGCTTTTAAGGTAAGGAACACTTCAGTCTTGCAGGAGGATGAGCTGTGTGGCCTGGCCATTGTCCAAATAAAGCTTTTTTTGCCTCTCAATGGCTTGAGAAATCTCAAGTAGTTACAAACAGGAGTTATTTTTGCTGCAGTAACTATTGAGTCACTGTTGATACTCCCATGATATTCAGGATTTTTCTGCATTACACAGTGCATTTGCTTTCTGATATTCCCTGTGACATCAAATGTTAATCTTAGATAATATATGCTGCTTAATGAGGAAGTTTTGGCAGAGGTGTCTGTCCTGATGTCTGTTTCCTGGTGTCCTAGGGTCCACGTCTTCGTATTGATGTTCCATCACTCTGGTTTGGTTTGACTAAGCAGGGTGAGACTGTGTCAAGAACCTTTGAGATTGAAAACCTCTCTCAAGTGCCAGCACAGTGGAGGGTGCAAGAAAGCCAGGTTTTTCTAGCTGAAAGGAATGAGGAGGTAAGTCACTGCTGCAGCTGGCTGTGTTCCCTCTTTAGCTATTTTATTCCTTCTGCTTTGGGGTTGTATTATTCATTCTGATACCAGAATGATTTTTGTCTTTTCTTTTATACCCCTTTTTTCACACTTCTCTGTATCCACAAGTATCAGTATGCACACTTGCAATCTTTCACTTAGTTTAGTACTTAGTGTTTTGTAAGTGTTCTGCAGACCCTGAGACTGAACAGCCCAGAGCTGCAGAGCCAGGGACACCAAACATTCCTACTATCTCAGGAACCCAAGGTCTCCTAGCAGGACAGGTTCTGTAAACTACAGGTTAGCCCACCCCAGCCCCATTATTGGGCCCCCTTGTTGGATCTGCTGATGTGTAAAGTCTAGAACTGGTGTGTGTGATTGACGGGGGGAGTACATTTTACCACGCATTATCTGGGTGAAGTGGATGCATCAAACAGGATCCTGATTAAAATACTGAGGTAAAGACCCCAACCCCTTTAACCGTGTCAAGTTTCATTTTTCTAACACCAGGAAAAAGGCATCAATTCCAGCTATCAGAGGTTCTAATTTTTGTGGCTTCTTATGAAACTATTCCTACAGAGTTTCATAAGTGCATGAGTTCTTTTGAGATTGAATGCTTCTTTACAGTTTTTCTCTGTTTATTACAAATCCCCTGCCAGCATGATCCAAAGAGACATGGAGTATTTCCTGAATAACAGTGATTTCAGCTCTGCTGATATAAGTAAGAGGTTAAGGCTTTAGTAGAGCTGAGGCTGCTGAGCACTCCTCCCACACACCCACATCAGCATCTCAGACAAGAATCTGAGCCCCCACTGATCTTTTCCTGTTTCCACTCTCCCAACCCTCCTTCCCTGCTCTTCTGTCCAAGAACCTTTCCCACTTGTGGCCCTTTGCTGCTGCCTGGGAGCAGGTGCTGCTGCTGGGGCTGATGGCTTCTCCTTCATGTTCCCTGCCAGTCCATGCACAGCCAACCCTGCTGTGCCTTGGCTCTGACTGCCCTTCTCTCAGAAGCAAAGCTCTGCCTCCTTGTGTAGCCAGCTTTCACAAAGCTGGCACTGCACTTCCTCACACCAACCCAGGTGGGACACGAGGGGCAGAGAGAAAGGAAACATCTGAGGAACAGTTAGACATTTGGGAGCCCTAATTAGATTGTGTGCCTTCAACATTTCACCCTTGCTTCGCACATGTCAAAAACATTTCTGTTCCCTCTCTCCTCTCCCAGGTATCCCCCTTCACCATCCAGCCTTCAGAAGGAGAAATACCTCCTTTGGGTCTATGCAGGGTTTCAGTTCAGTTCACATCCTTGCAGTGCCAGCGTCTCCAGACAGTGCTGGAAATGGAGGTAGAAAATGGAGAAGGAAGGTAAGGAGGAAAAGCAGCCTTTGTTTTGTTTTTCCTGAGATTCACATCTGGTTTTCACTTCAGGTAGTCTTCTCTTCTACAACAAAATTATGAACTCAGAGTGGGGTTGTGTAACCTATCAATGAACTATCAAATTTCTAATATTGCTAAATAAACATAAACATCATTCTTCCCAGCATGCTGTTTTATGTCTAGCACGTTTCATTAACAATAACAATAGACCATCTGTGTGTTTATTTCCAGTCATCTTCCTGTTTTTGTTGAAGTTCAGACCCCCCAAGCGTGTCTGATATCTAGTCATCTAGTATTCACTGAAATTTATACTGGAGTTCCTGTTAAAGCAACCAGTAAACTTTTTAACCAGACACGGCTGCCAGCAAAATACTTATGGGGAAAGGTAAATGCTCTTCTAATGGGTGAAGCATACAGCAGGGATGGGAATTGCATTTTCTGTAGAAAATACAAATAATGAGTTTTCTTAAAAGCTTTTCTGATCTATCTTTTGAGTAGTCATTGCTTTTTATTGGCTTGGGAGCAGAACTCAGCTTTAGACCAACCTTTATGAAAACATAACCATCATTATGTTCTTACTGTCTGTGGATCCATAGGATGTATGGGATCATAGAATGTAAATCTACCCGAATATTAAACAGAGTGCTATGGCAGTTTAGGGTTTGCACTGAACTTAGTAAAACAAAGAAATTATGGTGCTTTTGAATTGTCTGAATTCTGCCTGAATTTCATATTCTGATTGGGATTCAGTTTACAGAGTAGGAGCCCTAAATTTAGCATCAGTATTTAAGCTGTGGTCTGAACTCTCATTTCAGTCAATGGAAATTTGTCAGTGCCTTGGTCATTCAGATCTACTCTGACATCCAGGGTCCTGCTCCGTTGCCTACATAAAAGCACTCAGTGCCATCCAGCATGTCCTCAGGTGCCCAAAGGATCCTAGCAGAGCATGTGGATGGTATTGGACTTACAGGAAAGCATTTTGGAGCATCTGAAGCCTTGGAGGAATATGTAGAGCATTTTTCCTGATATGTGAGGTTGATGTGTGAACAGATGAGTGGAAGCCCTGGGTACATTCCATGTACCACTGATCACATGGGGAAGGTGCCAACACCAGGATTGTCTCTCCCCCACCTCTGGAGTGGATAGAGGTGAGACACATCTGGGGTCCTGCTCTGGTGTCAGACAGCTTGACTTCACCCTGGCTTGTGACTGTGAGAGGGCTGACAGTGACTCTGCTCCCAACCCAGCAGCCTCAATTGGGCACCTGAAGTTACTTGGAGTGACTCTAGGCATGAGGATCTTATCACCCATGGGGAATTGTAAAGTCAGTCCTAACAAACTGTAGGTGTTGCTTCCTAAGAGTGTCCTAAGCCTGAGAACAGCTTGGTGTTTTTAGACCTCTGTGATATGAAGGGACAATGTGAGGGGATCAGCATGAGCTGAATGTCCTTTCTGTTTGGCAGCTCATTGGAAGCCAGGCAGCTTCCTGCTCCATCGTGGTGTCCCCTGCCAGTGGCACCTTAGGCCCAAATGAAGAGAAGGAATTCTGCATGGAGCTGTCAGCTAACATTGTGGTAAGTTTACAAACTGATGCACTTTTATAAAACAGCAACACTGGCTTTTTCATCTCGCCTCCATCTGGCAAAAGGAAGGAATTCTATGTACAGAACCATGTGCTCTTTTTTCCATACAATATCTCAGAAGTAGTTTTGCTTTAGAGGTACCACAGCAAGAATTAAAGAAGTGCACACAGTGTGCATTTTCTGCTCTGCCTCTTTCTATCTCAGCTGTTCCTGTTTTCTTCCTTTCTTGAAGTCCTTACAATTGCTCTTAATGCTTATGACTCCTCTTGGAGCATACATTGGATTGTTTGGAATGATACAGAGCGGAGTGGTACATATAGTGTATATTTGGATTTCTGAATGCAGCTAGGCTGGTGACATTTTGATATTTGGAAACTTAAAAGGGGCTGGTGAGACTGAGAGTGTGCAAAGTACAGGAGCAGAGCTTACAAACTCCAGGAATTCAGAAACAGAGTTTATGAGGGCATTCAAACAGCTGAGCTAATGCAGCTAAATACAGGATCTTCCTATAGATATGGTGTCTTAGTTCTCATTACAGTCACTGGAGACCTAAGTTTCATTTATTTGATTAAAAGTAGCTGTTAAGTACTATCACAGTTAGTATTTAAAAATTATGTAGCTGTGGCACTTGGGAGAGAGTTAAGTAGTGGCCGTGGCAAAGCTGGATTAATGTTTGGACTCAATCATCTTAGAAGTCTTTCCAACCTAAATGATTCTATGATTCAATACTTAGAGTACAGGCATTGTGTCAAAAATCAGTAATGGAGTAGTTTTAGGTTCATGCACTTCTGCAGGTACAAAGAAGCAGTCACAAATTTTTACCTCAGTACTGCCTTCTAAGCAGCTCTGATGCTGCAGAAAATGCTCTGAAAACATTTCAGTAAAACTTCTCAAAATTCTGTGGTTCTGGGTTTAATCGAGGGAAGTTTGCACACATTTTGCAATATTTCCTTTCCTCTGTGATATATGCTTCATTCACAAGGAAACTTGATTCTTTGCTTTTCAGGGTGAGCTGAAAGACCTCACCCTTTCCTGTAGCATAGAAGACATGGATAAACCCCTCTTTCTGAGCATTTCTGGAGAAGTGAAGGGACTGCGTGTCACCTACTCAGTACCTTCTGACAGTAGAGCTGACAGGTAATATCTGACTGATTTTTATTTTATTTTTCTGATACATAGAATGATTACTGGATTTGGAACATGCTGATCTTTATATCTTTTCATATAAGTAAATATGTCTTTAATTTTGTAGACTGGCATGTTATACACAATAAAAATTTGACCCCAAATAAATCCTTGTATGAGTAGAAATAAAGAAATGAAAAGCAGAAAATGCTGATGACAAAAATCATAGACTGCATGGTCCTTTCACACTGTGCATCACAACCACATTGCATGTTGCACACTTTCAGGTCTCCTGATATCCTCTGTGGCATAAGAAAATAAGATCCATGTCTAAATACTACTGTTCTTTTTTCTGGCAGTGATGAAGGACAAATGCCACAAAGCCCATGTGAGCTTCTTTTGGACTTTGGGTCTGAAGTTGCATTCAAAGATGTTGTGAAGCGTCAGCTGATTCTTAAAAATCCCACTCCAATCAGTGCTCCATTCACACTGGAAGCTGAGTATTTTAGTGCCTGTTTGCTGCCTCCAGAGCAAGGAGCCTGCCCGTGAGTCTTGCTGTTCTGCATAATGACTCAAATACTAATGTAGGTCTGGATTAAAGCTGAAATCAGGTTTGTTTTTTTCACGCTCTTCAAGCTACCCAGTGAAAATAAGAGGGCCTTTGGCAGAACATGCAGCCAGAAAAGCAAAGTCAGGTAAGAAAATAGCTTTAATTCCTTCAGTGGAGAGAAGGTGAAAGCCAACTGTCTGCCATATTTAGCACTAAATGTACCAGTCAGGCACATCTTTTCACAGTTGGAGTATCTGGGGTATGTAAACTGTTAGATTACTTAGTTCCTCAGTTAATTCCTGAGTTTGAAAGCCCACATTTTATAACCATTAGGTCAGTCTCTCTCTTCTCCTTCTGCTTTTTTCTCTTTTCTCCTCCCTTTCTCTCTCTCTGCCTTCTTAATCTTTTTCTTGCAAGCAACAGCATGAAACAAAGTTGGTGATTCTGGTGACAGTTCTATCCCAGAACACTCCCAGCACACAGGATGGATGACGTGCAGAACATTTGGCTCTTTCTCTCCTACCCAGTTTCCCAGTACCACTGCAGCAGGCTTTTCTCCCTCAAACCCTTTACCATACCCTCCCCACTGTGGAAAGCTGCAGCACAGCCCATCTGTCATTTCTGATGTGTTGTACTGAAAAATGATAATATTTAGAGCCACATGAGACTGAGGGAGGGAGGAAATGGGAGCAAAAAGCTGTGAAGTGTGGATGTGTCTTCTGTATCCAAAATAAAACTTGCACATATTGGTATCTTGCCATAGAGTTTGGTATCTGTTCCACAGACAGAGCTTTTCAGCTGTTGAATTAGTGCTTAAGATTAGAAAAATGCTGTTCTGACAGATTCCATGCAGGCCTAGGTGACTCAGAATGTGGAAAGGCTTCACTCTTTGTAATTAATTCTTTGCATGGAAGAGCACACAGAGGTAAACAGGCAGCTGCTAATGGAACAATAAACAGTCAACAGAAATCCCAGCCTATTTTTCTCAAATTGGAAGTGTGTTTTTGTGTAAGCAGTTAGAGCCTTGCATATCCAGAGAGTCCTGGATCAGGTTGTTGGAAGGGAGTCCTGCTGTAAAATATGCTGGACAAGCACTAACTCTGAAAAACATGAGTAAGACCCCTGCAGAAGGGAACTTGGGTACAGTGGTATAAATGTGAGTTTTGCAAATGATCCCAGTTTTTTTAGGTCAGTGAGGTAAAGCTGATTAACAGCAACTAAAACCATGGTCCTGTGTATTCTTTGAAATACTAACTTTGTTCCATTTCCTTACAATACATGAAATGCTTCTTTGCTGTGCTCCTTCAGAGTTTGCAGCAGCATTGCTGTCTCAGGGGAAGGGAGCAGCTTTCTATATCCAGCCTTCCACAGGAACTCTGAAAGCTTTCCAGCAGCTTACCATAGAAATAGCAGCTTACAACAACATGTGGGGAGAGTACCAGGATAATCTTGTCTGTAAGGTAGGTGGGGTTTTGGTTTTACCATGGCAGATTTTACACCCATTTTATTTCCCAGATGCCTTTCTGTTAGAATAACTTTTTCAGTATTTTAGGACTTCTGTAAAAATTCAGGGTGGCTCTTGCTATTATTCCACTACCTCCAATTACATGTAAGGAACTATTGTTTGGTTTTGGAGGGACATGTTTATTCCTTGGGAGGTTTTCTTGTGCCTTGAAAATGACTTGAGTAATTTTGATTTATAACATCTGCTTGGGAGCTGGCCAGTGCACTGCTCTGCTCTACCAGTACCATAGATTGTGTTGTGTAGAAAAGCAGCAGGAAAGCTGATAAATGCATGAGGTATTGCATTCTCCTGCTGAGAAGAGTTGTTGTTAGCATATGAATTACAGGCTGTCAAAAGAAACTAGTCAAAAATATTTGAAAATCCAAGCAGTTTGCAAAACAAAATCTTGTAATACAGAGAACTAAGGTGTTATCTTGATTCTAATAGCAAAAATTCATTTTAATAGGTGGGAGACCTGCAGCCTAAATTCATTCCTATGCAAATGACTGTGAAAGGCTGTCCAATCTTCCTGCAGGTGACAGGACCACAACCAGAGCCACCCACTATCAGGTATAGTGCAAAATACTGTAGAGCAACCAATGGACTGCAGCCAACATATACACCTGTTCCATCTTGTGATATGATGAGAAGGTCAGCAAATGACTGTCAAAGTACAGTATTTGCCTCTAGATCATCAATAGATTTGTCTCTGCCAACAGAATTAGAAAATAATCTGCATACAAGCCTGCTCAGGTTTGCCAGCATTTGCTGTTCTGGGTTTGCAGTTGTAGAATTTCACCCAGTGCAGCCTCATCTGACTCTGTGGAGATGGAAATTGGAACATGCTAACAGTTCTTACTGCCCACAGCTCATTTCTCCCTGGCCCTTTACCTGGACCAGGAGAAATGCAGCCCCAAGGTCACCAGGGGCAGGGGAAGGTTTAAACCCTCTCACACAGCAAATGGCATCTGCACCTCAGGATGAGGGATAAGGGTTGGTTTATGGGGAGCACAGCACTGCATGGTTACCCTGAAATGTCTGAGACAACTGAAAAAACTGGGGAGTCAAAAAAAAAAGGAGACTGAGAAAATAAACCAATATTGTACTTCACAGTGTAGGCCTTACCTGAGAGCCACTCCAGTGCAGCCAGATCTGTTCACACTTTTAAACAACTCTTCAGTGATTTCAGACACTTCTGTGCTCTGCAAGCACTGACAGCAAGGTTCCCTGTCCAGGTTTGGCACTCGAGTCTCAGGAGGCTCCCCTGTGCTCCGGAGGGTCCAGCTCAACAATCCCACACCCTTTGGTAAGGAGGACTTTTGTATAGCAAACATTGGCACTTTCATTTGTGTTCCTTATAGAAACACAGGTAGAAGGACCCATTAACATTTTAATTAACAGGCATACTTGTTTCCTAATGAAGAGGTTTTTAGTAAAAAAATATATATATAAGAGAGTGACTCAGTGTGTTGCTAATATGCATTTGCACATCCTGTCTTGATGTAGCTAGGTTTTCCCTCAGTGAGATGGTGGAATTCAGGATTTTCCATCCTGTTTTTATGAATTTCTCACACCACTACCCCTGGTCAATCAGATGTGCTCCCTGCTTTGTAGTGGTATCACCTGGCTCTTGTTTAGTCTTTTTAGCTCTTGAGTGAAATTTTAAGCTCTTCAGAGAAAAGTCATTCACTTTTTTTTTCTAATTCTACTAAATGGATTTGCTTAAACTCATAATGTGTTAATTATAGTTTAGGACATAGAAAGTGGCCAAACTGTAGCAAGATCTTAAACCACCAGTGTATAGCAAAGGTGGGAAACCTAAGAGATACACTTCAGTACAAATCCAGTTGCCAGATCCAAATTTGTTACTTGATCTTCTGGTTCTCTGATACCAACCAAGCTAGAGTCCTCTCACTGACTAGAAGTAATTGTCCTTTTTTCCTTTCCCACTCAGACATCCGCCTGGATTTGGAAGTTTACAATGAAGAGCCAGCTGATGAAAAGGTGGTGGACCTGCTGGTGCTCTTTGGAGACCCTTTTCCTCCAATGGACGTGGCTGGGGATGAGGCTGCATCAAGTGGTAGCACCTCAGAGTCAGAGGTTGTGTTAAAGTTGGATCCAGCTGCCATTCCCTGTGGAAGCATTTATCCAGCATTGGAAACCACAGATGAGGTCAGCTCTTAGGCTGTTTCTTATATTGCTGCTGAGATACATGATTTGGTTTTTTGGCTCATAGGGTTGAAAACAATAACAGGAGATAGAACTTGTAACTAAGAGCTGGGTTGTTAAAAGAAGTGTCAGCTCCTCTCCCAGTCAAACATGCAATGTGTGGGTAGGTGGCTGTGGGGATCAGCAGTCTGTTTTCAGAGTGAGCTTTAAGCAATTAGCTCTCCCTAAAATTGCTTAAAAAGCTAAAGAGATAATATTTAAAATGCTGTCATTGACAAACTATTGCTGTTATTACAGGAAAGAATTAAAATACCTAAAATTCCTTAATTTGGCTCTGTTTCTCATGGGTGCTTTTTGGTGTCAGCATGTGCTGTAGTCAGGGAGCAGAACCTACCCTGCAAATTTCAAATTGCAGCTAATGATATGGAGGTATTTATCCCAGTGCTAAAATTAGATTGGTTCTGTTAGAATATGTAATATCTACTACATGTGAAGTTTGATTATAATGTGGCAATTTACTGTCTTGAGGGGCTGGGAGTGACAGGGAGAAGGTATCCTCCAGGATATTGTATATTTCTCTGGCAAAAGCTTCACAGAAAAGATACTAAAATCACATTTTCTCTGCTTCAGCTCAGCATGCACAGTTGTTTTGAACACAGCTCTAACCTTTCTTGTGCACAAAGTGAACAGTACTGCTCCAGAGTGCTGGTTTGTATAATGGGCCAGAGGTGCCATGGTTGGGCTTCTATAGGTAGAACAGTACCCAAGCACACACATTTTCCAAGGAATTCAGGAGAGCTATTTTGTGGATGAGAATATTAATGTACAGGACACATCCACGTGTCCAGTCTTTGTGCCAGAAAGAAAGTGGAGCTGGCCATGCTTCTTGACAAGTGCAGCAGTTCCCTGTGCATATCACTCACATTCCTCCCTTGCAGTGTAAGTTTTAACCATTCCCCACCCCTGTGTCTCTGCAGCCTCCAGGTTCTGACAGCAAAGAGAAGGAAACCAGCAGTCAGGAGTCTGCACAAGAGAAAAATATCTCTGTCCTTCTCCGACCTCATGAGGGGGTGCCTGCAGACAGCCCCTACTCTATTGCTCCAAGGCAGATAGTAAGCTTTTACATTTTCTTGCTTACATTTATCACATTTTCTGCAGGGCAGAGGGGATAGAGAAAGAGAAGGAGGTAGCTTTGAGCTTGATTTGAGGTAGACTCTACTAAGCAGTGAAATATCAGGCTAGAAGGCTTTGGGGTCCTGAAGATGATCCTGAGAAGAGTTTGCAAGGTCAACAGGAGGTTTCCTGCCTACACCTGAACAGTGAACTGGTGACTGGACTTAAGTGTTAATTTTACACCAGAGTGGCATCTCTGGTCTTGTCACTTGGGTTGGCATGGTGGAATGTGGGAGCCATCCAGCCTGAAGCTCTGGAAATATGCAGAGCTGGAAATCAGGCTGCTAGGAAAGGATACTCTGGAGACAACTCTTCTGGACAACCTATTGTAACCCACAGTGCTTCACAAGTAAGTTGTGCTAATACAGGTCACAGTATCACAATCCCTTAGAAATATCATGAAGTAAAGACAACATTGGAAAGATCTAGCTGTGAGTGACAGGGTTGCCCAAAACATCAGTGTGGCAAATTTATTTTTAAATATTTTTTTGCCAAAGGGTTTCAGTTACAAGTTAAAATGAGCTAAAGATTACATAAAAGAAATGATGACAGAAATGAAGCTGCAGTCAGCTCTGAGGTGGTTGAGACTGAGAAAGGTCAGACAAACAAGTGCCTCACTATGGAGGCAGCTTTTGTGGGGTGTAGCCAGCAGCAATATCAGGATTTAACCATAACCTGCAGAAAATGTTTATGTGTTTCTTTATGTGATTCTGCACATAAAGAAAGCAGAATCTAGTCAACCTGTAAATCTCAGAAAATCCACTGCAGCTGGCTAGTGCATGTGATTCCCTGCTGTCATGTAAAGTTAAAAAATAGCAAAGATTAAACTGTAAAATACTCTTAGTTCACACTTGTAACTCTTAAAAAAATGTTTCATATATATGTAAATTGTGGAATAATCACCTGAGGTAGCCAGGGAGTAAGAGTGGGCAGAATTGGGTATTTTTAAAAACAAACAGATGCCTACATTTGTTTGTGTACTGAGATAGTTGGTCTGTGACTGTGCTTAAACTCTGATGCTAAAAAGTGGCCACCCTGATATTTGTAGCTGAAGTAATTGTCGGTTTTGCTGTCACATGTTGGCATTTTCATGCAAGCCTGAGCATGGCCCGTGCCCGGGGGATTTCATGCTGCTTGTGCAACTCAGTTTTGGCGGCTGAGTGCCGAGGTTCTTGTGCAATCCCCTCAGGTCCCTGCACTGAACTCTCTCCCGGCCGCAGGTGGTTCCAGGAGGTGGCAGCAGCGACGTTTCCATCTCCTTCACCCCGCTCGTCCTCCCGGACACCGAGGCTGAGCTCTGTTGTGACGGGTCCGTGCTGGGCTTCATGAGCCTGGACAGCAAGGTAAACGGCTGTCACAGCAAGGCCAGAGGTAACTGGGGAATAATCGTTTCCCTTCCTGTAATTTATGTACAGGCTGCTGTTACCTGGCCAGGCTGTGTAAACAATCCTGTTCCTGCTATCCTGTACATCCTTCCTTAACCAGGGTTGTTCATCTGTTGCATTTGTCTTTGAGCTTGGAAGCATTCTGGGGTGGGAATGTCACCATCTTCTTGCATTGTCTGGGGCAGCAGACCCCAGACAAAAGCCCAGGGTTTGAAATGCTATCACAACATCAGGTTTTATTGATAACAATAGTTAACAATGGGAGTGAGACTTGGGACTGCTGAGTCCTGTTCCTGGCTCTGCATCCACTTTCCTGTGTGAATTTGGACAGCATATCTCTCCTCTGGGAAACTTCCTCTTCAACAACTGCTGCTGTGAGGCTTGAATAGTGTTTAGTGAATGGCTCAGCAATTCTTTGACATGAATCTTTGCAAAGGTGCAAGGTAAACTGAAAGAATGATAATGGAATATTCAATAAAAACAGCCCTAATAATTCTTATTTCTGAAAAAAAAAAAAAAGAAATGTAGAATAATAGAGTCCTGGAACGGTTTAAGTTGGAAAGGATCTAGTTCCCAACCCCCTGCCATGGCCAGTGACATGCCTTTTTAACCAGAAAAGGTTGTCCCACACTCCATCCAACATGGCCTGAATGCTTCCAGACATGGGGCATCCACAGCTTCTCTGGGAACCTGTGCCAGGGCCTCACCACCTCAGAGTGAAGAATTTCTTCCCAACATCTGATCTAAACCTGCCCTGCACATCCATTCAGAGCTCAGCTACTGCTTGGCCTCTGCTGTTCCATCATGTCTTACAAACATTGCCAAGCAGAATCCTGTTTTGGCTGTCAGCCTCTCAGGCTCAAGCAGCATTTCAGGCTTAGTGTTGCCATTTCCCACCTGATTTCTGTTTCCTTGTTGTTGGCAGCTTGCAAGGAAGGTGCCTCACAAGGTGCGGCGCAGCGGTGGCTACGCAGCCCCACCGTTCCGGGTGCACATGGAGGCTCTCCTGAGACATCCCCTGTAAGTCCCACCATGCTCACACCTCATGGAATGGGTCAGCCTGGGACAGGGCTGTGACCAGCCCTGGTTCTTTACACTCAGGTTAGAAGTGGAGACAGATCATGACAGAGGAATGGTGTTTTATTCAGTGGCGAGTGAGCTCCTACCTGCTAAGCCTTTTTATGGGGTAAGTATTTCCCACACTGTTGTTTTTGGTTGCTTTTTTTTTCCTGTGCTGCTGGGAGAATTCATAGCTGTGTGCACATGGCTTTGAAAATGCATCTTTATTACCAGTAGCCTCATTTTCTATATTGCACCTGACAAGAGAGGGACCCAAAAAAAGCACTACAGGTACTTACTAGCCAGGAACAAGAAAAACTGAGCTCAGGCAATACTTGTTTTATTCAACTTTTTCTTTCATTGGAGGGGAGTTTTTAAGTAGAAAAATAAGTTCTGATTTTCAGGACATAAAGGTCAAATAGCAAAATGAGTCACTTCAGTTGCTGTGACCTTTGACATTCGAAAACTTAGCCTTTATTGCATTACATTTATTTTGGTTTTTCACTCAAGAAATGTTGAATAACACAGGTAGAAAATACTGGATTGCTTTGGGGTAGAATCCTTCAGATGCCTGCTGCTGCTCCATGACCAGGCAGAGCACACAGACCTCTCTAGGGAGTTAAAACTGACCAGTTCTGAATCATTTCTCCCCCAGGTTTTGAGAGCTTCAGTAATTACTCAGAGTTTGAAACTCATGAATTGTACCAAGGTTCCTCTGTACTTCAGGCTCTTTCTGTCTACGCCCTCTATGCCCTTCAGCCTCTCCAGCACAGATCCCAAAAAGAGCACCAAAGCATCCCACAGCAAGAAGGAGGAAAGAGAACAGCACCCACAACATGTGCTTTATCCACAGCAAAACATGCTGGTAGGCTCAAAAATAATCCTGTGCCAGAAGAGAGAGTTTAGTAATTGGTGTGTTAGTGTGGCCCAGATGAACCACAGAAAAACACAAGCAGCATAGAGTTTCAGGGGAAATAGTGGTGTATTAGCAAATACTTAATACTGCCATTTTGCCTTCTGTATTGCATATGCAGATTATTTTTCTGCAAATAATATTTTTCTCTTCCTGATATGCTTTTCCTATCAACTCTGACCTGTTGCAAACCCCTGTGGGTTTGGAGCTCACCTAAATCAATAGCCATATATGTTAGACAAATTAAAAGATTTCAAAGGACTGCGCTCCTTCCTCATTTCCTTAAATTAAATACAGACAGTGCAAGGAGAGGAAAATTTGATTAGTTTTGGGTGTACAAATTATATTAAAGGAAACAAAGTCCCATGGCAGAGAATTAGGTAACCTGCAAAGAATGAGTAATTGTTGCATTTTGAAGTGTGTTTCTTATTTTGCTGAGTTCATTTTGACATGGAGACACATCTCAATTCTGCATGTGTGGGAAGAAAGAAAGAGGATTGGCATGTTAAGACAGCTTTGGGAATATGGTATTTGTACCCACAGGAATTCAAAACCTTTAGCTTGCTAGAGACTGTTTCTCCCCTGTGGTTCAGAGATCAGCTGTTCACCTTTACACTCCATCTCCATGTACTGGATTCATAGGAAATAGCTGTGTTTTTTGCTTTAATTGTAAAGCTTTGTTCCAGTGGGAATTTGGCTGCTGGCATGACACCTTTGGGTTCCAGTGGGAAAATGTGTGCCTGGGCCTTTGTGCAATGTGTACTTTGGATTTCCTGCACACAGTGTCTTCTTATGTGATGGTCATCGGAATTCCTCTTCCCGCAGGTGAAAGTGTCATTCCACACAACTCTGGAGTTACTTAGGTATCAACATTTGCCAGAGACCCAGCTGCTTCCTGGTTTCCAAGTGCTCCAGCTGGAGAATGGAGAGAGAAAGCTGAAGTTTAATCAAAATCTGGTCATTGAGCACAGTAACTGCACTACTCAGGTAAGGTCAGGGCTGGATCTCTGGGCCCTGGGAAAGGGCTGATTGAGCAGCATCTCTGCCTCCAGTTAGGATTTACTCAGCCTTGAATTACAGGCACCTCTGGAGTGAATGGGGTTATCCAGGTGAAGTGTGGGGTTTTGCTCTCTGCTGAGACTGCAGGTGACTCCCAGGTGGGCAGTGCAGGCTGGGGTCACACCTGGTGCTGGTACCCAGCTCTCTGCATGGCAGCCCAGGTGACACTCAAAGGGCCACAGCCCCAGTCACAGGATGACTCTGAGACAGGGGTCCAGCTGTCTCAGGGAACAGGCCATGCCTGAGTCACCAGGCTCTGCCTCCTGCAGCACCCAAGGGCTTCTGGAAAGGCTCCTGAGTCCACTGAGCTCCTGTGGTGTGGTCAAAGCCCACGTGCATTTAAAGACAGATCCCTGGCAGTCAGAAATCTATAATCCCCTTCCCAGCCTTCAGCATCCCCAGGACTCTGCAGGCATTTCTATTTTCTTTTCATACCAGGTATTTCTGAGGCCTAACCTGTATAAAACCGAGGACCATATCTAAAATACAGTGAATTGAATCATAATCTTGGGCAATCTGTACAAACTGAGTGACTCACAGTGGGCCATATACAGTCCTGAGGGACCATGAGATGCTGTAATGTCTGAAGCTCCACAGAAAACCCTAAAAACAAATGAGAACGTTCCCTCCATGTTACTTCATTAAGACCACAATGTCTGGTTTGAAAACCTGTCCCAAAACAGTAACACACAAGCAACAACTTAATTCACTCAAGGCTGTAGAATGGGAATTGACAATGTTACGACAGAACACAGAACAGTAATTTTTGATTCAGTGGTTGGAGTTAAGAATGATCCAGCTGGACCAGGAATTACTAAAGCTCTACAAAAATGAGGAGGGTTTTATTCTCTTTTTCCTTTCCTCTGTTTTGCAGCTGGTCCCAGTGAGTGCCTACCTGACAGTTCCAGTCCTGGAGCTCTCCTGTGACGTGGTTGATTTCCAGACCTGCTTTGTTGAACAGACCAAGACAGAACATGTATTCCTGTATAACAGGAGTGGCTGCAGAAGCTACTGGATTGCTTTGCTGGGTATTCTGGTTTTGTAATTTATTTTCTTGTTATACAGTTTCACCATTCAGTGTTTTTATTAAGACTGCATGCACTCCCTCAATATAGAGGCAATGTGTGATGATCTTAGGTGCAAAAATACATGGTTTTCTTTTGTTCTCACTTAAATGGGTTTTTCCCCTCCCTTTTTCGACATTATTGTACCAGTACTGATTTCAGCAGTTACTCCACATTCCCCAAAAAACTGAGTCTCAGCCCTCACAATTCTTGGATGTGCTCTGCTCATTTATAAATCAGTCCTAAGGGGCAACAAGAAGCAGCAACTCCTCACGGGTTCAGTTTGAGCATGAGCCTAATGCTGTTAATGACAGATGGGCTCCAGAGGAAAGATCAGGGCCTTATTATTTCAGTGTGGAGACCACTGATCACTGCCCTTGATGAGAGGATGCAAACAGAGTCTGGGCACATGCACAGAAATCCTCTGACAGTGTGAGGCATTCCTTAGTTGCTCAGCAAAGCGGTGCATTGCTATGAGTGCTACATGCTGAACACACACAAAGGGTCTTGTCTGGCTTTGTTTGATATTTTCCCCCTTCCACTGCAGATGAACAAAAAAAGCCTAAGGCCCTGGAAGGATTTTCCATCTTCCCAACTAAAGGCATTTTGGAGGCACGTGAAGGGGAGGCACCTACCCGAGAGATTCTGCAGATCAGCTTTGCTGCAAGGTAGTTAACAGGACTGAAATTGTGCTGTTGACAGAGAGTTGGAGTTATTCAGCCTGGAGAAGAGAAGGTTCTGGGAAGCCTTAGAGCACCTTCCAGTGCCTGAAGGGGCTCCAGGAGAGCTGGAGATGGACAAGGGGGAATGGCTTCACAACTGCCAGAGGGCAGGGTTAGATTAGAAAGAGTTTCTGTACTGTGAGGGTGGTGAGGCACTGGCACAAATTGCCCAGGGAAGCTGTGGCTGCCACATCTCTGGAATTATTTAAGGCCAGAGTGGATGGGGCTTGGAGCAACCTGGGATAGTGGAAGGTTTCCCTGCCAAGGGCAGGAGCTTGGAACAAGATGAGCTCTGTATCCCTTCCAACCCAAAACATTCCATGATTCTGGGATGACCCAAAGACTTTCTTTGTTCTGATTAGGGAGATGCAATTCCTGTAGAAAAAAAAATCATTTTCCATTACAAGTTATTTTTGGAGTTTATCACATGGGGGCAGGAAGTTAAAATAAATCTATCCCAGTGATCTCAGTGAGCTCTGAAAACTGCTGACAGGGAAATTTCAAGGAAGCCATAGGTGAGTTGTCACGACTTCCATCTCCTTGGAACACAGTGCAGTGATTTCCATCACTAGAGCTACTGATACCTCAGTGGGATGGAGCCTTAAGCAGCTGCACTAAGCTGTGTGGTGGACCAGAGACCTCCTCAGGCTCCTGACTGCCTAAATTCTTCTGGAATTCTGATGAATATGCCTAAAGCACTTCTTTTTGTCTGACAAATACATTAATCAGCATGGCTGAAAATGCCTGGAAGTGCCAGAAAGCCAAGATGTTGCTGTGTAGCAGCCAGCTCATCTGTGGGGCTCCATAGGAAGAATTCCCTACACAGCAGAGTGTGGGATCAATGTGGCACTAGGAGATAATTATATGCAAGGTGTGATTTTAATAATTCACCTCCCAAATCAGTGGTCTTCCTGCATGGGAATGTTTTATGAGAAGGAAAAAACAAAAGCTGTCTGACAGAACAGGCATTTGCCTCAGGCTCTTACAACAGCACTTGGACACAGAGAAGTCCTTCACAGGAACAGTCTCAGGAGCACTAAGTGGCATCAGCCTTGGGCAAATTATGCTCTTCAACTTGGTGCAAAGCTACAGTTGTTGTAAACTTTTTGATGTTAATTTACAATCTGGACTCCACTGACTGCCCTTTGTCTTAGGGGAGTGAGAGAAACTTTTCCCTTCAAACTGTCTGTCACAGGGAGGAGTTTTCACATCGAGGCAGTGCAGGTGTTTGCTCCCAGCAGAGCTTCATTTCATTTATTCACCTAAAACAGCTTTTCACAAGTAGGATGTTATTCTCATGTACCTTTAGGATACCATTCCCCCCTTTTTTTCCACAAAATCATCTCATCCCTAAACACAGACTGCACTTAGCTGTAAGTAGACCTTTTCCTGTGCATTTTAGGAGCAGCACTGACTATGAGGCTGTTGTGACCATTTTTGGAATGCTGGAAGAGAAGCCTTGCAAGCTGCACCTCAGAGGGCGAGGAGTGCACCGTGGGAAGGTGCACTGAGCAAGACAATGTGGGACAAATGTCAAGGTAACAGGCTGGATGTGCCATCAGCTGAGCCTGTATTTTCATCTACTTCTGTTCTTTTAGCAGGGACTGGAATTTTAGCAGAATGAAAATTTAGGTTATGAGGAAAGAAATTCTCATGGTACCTTAACCAGTCGTAATCACTTTTATTGCTGTGATAAGCTTAGCTTTAGGCTCAGAACAAGGTTTTAAACTGCAGAGCAGCTGTGTAAGTCAGGCCAAAGCCCTCTGCATAGCCCAGCATGCCCTGAATTGCAGCTAAAGACTGTTCATACCTTAAAGTAGCTTTTATTTTGCCTCATTTATTTGTTTGACATTAAAATGGACATTGACACATAATAAAAGCAAGAACTGGTGAATAGGCCAGCATTCCCCAGACTGTTTTCTCAGTGCCTTACATGAAAAGGGGAAGAGCCAACTTTCCCTGGTCTCCTTGGAAAATTACCAACCTGTGTGTTTCATCATGCCTGGGTCTTGAGAACATCATCCCCTTCAGTGAGAGAGGGAGGAACCCTTCTTCCTTTTCATTCTTTCCCCCCACATGGTTCCCATTTACTCTCACTTCTCTTTAAATTATTTTGGTATTATTTCAGCTAAAGGTCGCTGGAATTCCCACTTCTGAGTTTGTTAAGTTTTCCACTCCCATTAAATGAAAGGCTTTTGTTAATGCCTCTTTATCCCCTCTAAATAATTCCATTTTTTGGCTCTAACATAGGGCCTGTGTGATTGCTGGGTGAGACAGGCTACAGCATGGGATTGTGAAAATATCAAAGAGCTCTAACTCATTACAACCTTCAACTAAAAATCATCATAAAAAGAAACAAATGTATTGCAAGAACCCACTTGTATTATTAAGTGCAAAAACAAAAGGACAAAGAACTTTAGTTTGTTACAAATTTAAAGCAGCAATGAGTACATTTCTTTTTCAAGCTGAGTTTCAGAGATCCTCCTGTTCAGATAAGAGAAGAAATCAGGGATGACAAAAGACACAGATGGAATATGTTTGTATTAGCACTGAAAGACTGAGCTGTCACTGATGTTCATGTAGTGCTCACAGTAAATTTAATGCTGTAATTTGCTTTATGTTAGGTAAGTAAACATGATTTTAAGCACAAGATTGTCCTTGAAGTCACACAAACTGATAATAAGACATGTATTATAAAAGATGGAATGTCCACGTCCAAATCCTGGCTTCTAGCAATTCAACTGAACCTTTCCTTTCAGGCATTTTCTGTGGAAATTCCATTCCAGTCTTTCACTTTCCCCCACTGGTGGCTTCAGAGCAGCTCCACCAGCAGGGAGCTACAGCCCATCCTCCAGTGTGGGGACAATTTAAGACACAGACAACTTCTGTGCTAGGCCAGACACAGTTGTAAAGGCAAGGATCTCAAGTCTTTGCTTCAAAACAAGCTCTTTTAACTTCTTGAAAAATCATGAAACCTTTTAAGAAAGTGCTGGAAAAGTCTTTTCACGTGGACTGATTTTTTTCATTTTGAGTGACCCTTTTTGCCAGTTTATCATACAAAAATACTGTCCCGTGAACTATTTCTCTCTGGTGATATTCACAGAATAAAGAGATCAGTTAAATTAAAAATATTAATTCATAATCACCACACCAGGGTGTGTAGTTGAATTTCAGCTGAGCTAATTTCTTATTGCAGTGCCAGTTTTGCATTTCCTCACCTTCTTAGCAGAGCTGTATCATTAATTCTACTTGAAAATTTCTGCCTAAAATTCGTAGATCTAGTACCAAATCCCAGAACCCACTTGATTTCAGTGCAAATCACTTGCAGTGCCTTGGGAAGGCAGAGAGTGAGCTGTGGTGTTGTCCTGTCAGCACTGGAGCTCATTTCCCCGGGTACTCGAACACGGCTGCAGCGCCCATGCCAGTCCCAATGCACATGGACACAACTCCATATGCTCTGCAATAAAGGAAATGTGGAATTAAGAAAAAAGACAGTTCAGGTTTACATTATTCAGGGAAAAAAAATGAAGACTACAATATATTTTAGCTGCCTACATCTCTCCTGTTTTACTAGGAGAGCCACAGGGAATTCAGGTTCAAAGTCATTAAAGGGATGGAGAAAGCTTCACCAAAGGGATGGTTATCATCACCCAGGGGATGGAGAAGGCTTGACCCAAATGGATGGTTACCCCATCCAAGGGCTGGAGAAAGCTTAATCCAAACTGGTTACCCCTGAGCCTGTGGTTGCTGCACACCCAGCAGGTGTGAGGCCAATGCTGATGCTCAGCACTCACCTCCTCCCTCTGCGCTTCAGCTCATTGAGCAAAGTGACCACCTGGCGAGCCCCAGTGCAGCCCAGGGGGTGTCCCAGAGCTATGGCTCCTCCCAGGGGGTTCACCTTCTCCATGGGAATGCCCAGCTTTTCAACACAGTACACAGCCTGGAAAGACACAGCAAATGACTTAATTGAGATGTTGTCTTCCTTAGTTCATTCAGCTCTCCTCCAGTTCAGAAGCCTGACTCCAACCAGACCATCCTTCTCAGGGGAAAGGAGTGGAACTGTGCCAAGGCACAGAGAAGGGAGCTAGAACTGTCCACTTCATCTCAAACTGAGCCCACACAAGTTCACCTGACACAGTCAAGTTGTCACCCACACAGATAACCTGACAATGAGTTACAGCCATGATGAAACAGATGTTGCAAGTTGGTATGAGGGTACAATAGCCAATTCTTTTTTAGTGGGCTTCCTTTTTCTAATATTAAGTTGTACAAACAATTTGAAGGGAAAGGAAAAAAGTCTGCATATGTTATTAACATTTGGCTGAAGATGTGGAACAAGTTCAAAATCTTAACCTGGAGACCAAGCTGAAATACATTCAGTTGCCAAGCAATGCAGCAACACAAACATGATGCTTACTCACCTGGCTTGCAAAGGCTTCATTAATTTCATATATATCAATGTCATTCAGAGTCAGACCTATGGGCCAGAAAATTTGAGAGTTAAAAGGAGGTATTTTTGCCTCATGACTGTATCAAAGAGAGTAATTGTCTAACAGCCTCCCTCTATGAATTCCAGTTCTACTCCATCTAAAAAAGAGGAACCTCAGCTCATGTGGGATATCTACACTTGAACAAGTTTATGTACAGCAATGTCTAAAGACTGCAAAACGTCACAGTTCATGGCATTGTGTCACTGAGTCTGCCAAGTTTCCTCAAATTAAGTGCGATTTCTCTGCAGAGGGATTAAGGATTGAAGGGTGTTTGGAGACTGAAAGATAAAGTTACAGGTGGGCATGTGACTGTAGCCAGGCCAGTCTTAATCAGCTCATCAGCTATAAAAGCTGTTTAACCCAATGAGTGTGGTAAAAACCCTAAGTAAGATGACAAAATTGTAACAAGAATAAAACATCAAAAATCCAACACAAAACCCACCCCCTCTTCACTGGCCATAAAAGAAGATAAAACAGCTCTAAGTGAACACTACATCGCTTGCCACATGCCAACTTTTATTGAGCCCATGCAGAGATTTGCTCCTGAGCTTCTCAGAGGTGAGTGAATGACAATTTACACATCAGTACAAGGGGAGAGCATAGCAACAACCCCAAGGCAGGATCTCTTTTAAGGTTTCAGATTTAAGTTCACTGTTCTGGGGCCAACAGCTGCACGTGCTTGAATAATACAACCTTACACCACAATCCAAGGAGCCTGATTTGCTCATGCTCAGCACTGCCTGAATGCCAGGTGGTTCTCACCTGCCTTTTCCACAGCAACAGGGATGGCATAGGCTGGCCCTATGCCCATCACATCGGGTGGGACTCCCACCACAGCAAAGGACCTCAGCACCCCCAGCACTGGCAGTCCCAGCTGCGCTGCCTTGGAGCGTTTGGCCAGGAGAACAGCAGCTGCTCCATCGCTGACCTGGCTGGCATTCCCTGTTGGAAGAGACCCATTTACATCCTTTTTGTTCTAGTAAAGGCAGGTAAACCACAGGAACAACAAATGCAACAGCTGAGCTGACCTGCTGTAGTGCTTCCATCCTCTTTGAAGGCAGGTTTCAGCTTTGCCAAGCCTTCCAGTGTCGTGGAGGGCCTGATTCCTTCATCTTGGTGCACAGTGATTGTTTTTCTGTTGCCATCATTATCTGCAACAGTGGTCTTCACTGGAACAATCTCATTTTTGAACAGTCCCATCTGCTGAGCTTTTGCTGCTCTAGTAAAGAAAAGAGTATAAAGGGTTAAAATATTTTGGAGGTGAACTGCAGGAGAACTAAGGTGAAGGAAACCAGTTAGACAGAGAATGAACTAAGGTGGGATTTGGTATATTATCACTGAGTGGTGGTCAAGACAACAGGCAAATTCTTATTTCCATTCATGGGAAGACAAACTTTTTACCTCTCCATCAACATTATGGGCTTTGTCCCCAAATCTGGGTCACAGGATCACTCACAGTGGAGCAAGATCCCCTTTCTGTTCCCATCAACACCTCTGTGCCTGACTGATCAACACCAGTCCCCAACATGCAGTTTTATTTGTCCAGGGATACAGCCACATCACAACTGTAAGAGAATAAATGAACCCTGAAGTAGCAGTAGTGAACAACTGCCATGAGCAGGCAGAATACAATTAACTAAACCAGAATTAGCTCAAGGCACGTAGATTTAATCTGCCCTACCAACAAGATATTTTAAAAGCCTTCAAAGCAGAGCTGATTTAGATTTACCTTCTGAAGGTAAATACTTTACAGAGAATGCAAATTGGAAACTAAAAGATTGTTTTACCCCTTCATCACTTAGAACTTTTACCAATAAAATGAAAGTATTCAATGCTTCCAGGTAAGCGAGAATTGGAGCAAAGTGCTGAAGGACAGGTCAGTAACTCCACAGATATCCTGAGACCAAGGCCAGAAAGTCACCCTGTGCCTCATGTGAGTGTGAGGATCACATTCACATACCCTTCTGGTTATCAGTTCCATGGCAGTGAGAAAGGCTGGCATGCCAAGTTCCCTGAGCAGCAGGGCCGGAATTTAAAGGTTAACTACCCTGTGCAGTGGCTTCCTGTGTTAGATAAATAATTGGACCAGGCTGATGCTTAAACAGAGCTCTGAAAGCAAGTTTAACTCTTTGATGGCAGAAACTTTACCCTATCACCTGCCACTGCTCTGCCAGTACAGCCCCATGGGTTCCAGGGTCAGTTGACTTTGGCAGTGATTTAACCCAAGAGGAAGGTTATCAGAGGTAGGACTGGATTCACTCAGAGCCAAACACCTGCAGCAAGGACAAGCCACTCTTCTCACAAGCTCAGCAGTTCTCTACAAACAGCCACATTCAACTGTTCCCTCATGGGAAAGATTCCTTCTGCTCCCACATTCAGGTTCCAGTGATCCTGAGCCAAAGCCACTATGAAAATACCTCACCACACACTCGTTCTGGAAACCTCCCTGAGGTTCTATCATAGAAACACAGAGTGGTTTGGGATGGAAGGAATCTTAAAGACCATCCAGTTCCATCCCTCCTGCCATGGGCAGGGACCTTTGGATGCTGAAGCAAGCAGGGCAGTCACTGTTCAGGGTCTGTGAGCTCAGTGATACTTGTGAGGTCAGTCAAACAATCCCAGTACAGCTCTGGACTCCCATTCCCTCCTCACACAGCGCTCTGCACAGGCACTGAATTTCAGTCTGACCCCCTCAGGCTTCTTTGCTCACTACTAAGGATTGGAAGGCAACACAAAGGCTGCATTTCACCAGGAAGTAGCACTGTATTCTACCTGTACTTATTGCTTAACTAAAAGGTTAAAAGACCCAAAAAGACTAATAAAAAAATTTACTTTTGTTGTGAAGCCAAGGCAAAGGCATCTTGCTTCTTCCGGGAAACTCCAAATTTCTCTGCGACATTTTCTGACGTTATTCTGGAGAAAAAAACATCACAGAGTTAATCCAAGGACACATCAAATGGAGCTGCAGTTGGCTTCTACTGAGATCACACAAGGTACAAGCAATGGCTTTAGTCTCAAAGCCAACTGCTGCCTTCTCAACTTAGAACTGCTGGCAGAAGCTAATCCTGAATCAAAATCTAGGACCAGAACAAAGTTCAAATCCATTCTCCTTGCTCAACAAGCCACTGATTTTAAGACAAGAAAATCTTTGATCAGAGTTTGTGATCTCCCCCCATTTCACATCATTAATCTGCCACAACCAAGGATGCCAATACACACACAGCTCCAAGCCCACCACATTCTGGTTGATTTGTAACTACGGTCACTGAGGAGACAGAGCATCTGTAAAACTCTTAAAATTGTGGGAAGGGGAAACACTTACCCCATGGGAATAAGGCAATCTCGAGCTTTGGGGTTATCCATCATGCTGGAACTGATATCACCAGGGTTATTTGCACTTCTGAGGGACATTGTTTCCACACTAAACACAAGAAAAATTTGAATTGCTCCATTAAAACTGATCAAAACTCAGTATCCTGACAACATGCTTTCTTATTATCCCACAGAAATGTAGCTGCTGATTAGGAACTGGCAGAAGCTCTTTAATCATCAATTTAAGAATTATCATGAAATGAAAACAGATTGTGAGATTCAATTGGTTTTTGCTTCACCAGAACAGGATACCAATGTCAGCAGTTAATTTCTTGTGTTTCCACAGCTAGGAAGGAATTGCTATGATTCTGGCACATTTGTCCTCAAACATAATGAGAAACCTAAGGTTCAAGGGCTGGAGTTTTCATTGGGATTGTCAACAGACAAAAACACCACTCAGATCTTAAGAACAGGTTGGCAGTAGAAAAAGAGAAGTATTGAGCAAACCATGGTGAAGAGATTTCAGTGAGTTGCACCATTTGTGTTTCACAACACAAAAAAAATCAGATTCCACAGGGTGCAATCTTTGACCCACAAATGAATTAACACTTTGAAGATACTCAAATTTACTGCAGAAATACAAAGCCATCACTTCAGACTCGTGAGCTTTTGTAAGGTCAGTCTAGATTATGAAGCCCACAATGGGAAGAGGGTTTGAATTCTACTCTGCACCACAGAAATACCCTCATGAAGAATAAATAACAAAGAAACTATTCTTGGAAAATGAAAGGCAAGCAGACAGTAAGCCAGCTTGTAGTAAGTGCTATCAGCAATTTCAACTAGCTCTAAGATGTGACACTCCATCATTGACTTCAGCTGCATCTGCTCCTGAAGGAAGGCAGAGGACTTGGTTTTAAGTAATTGAAACCACAGCTATTGTCTTTTGTGCTTTCATCCAGGTTCCTCCACTCTGTGGAAGAGTAAGACTTGGGATAAACCCAGCTCCCAAAAGCTATTTGTAATTTATGGCATTTATGTCTTCATGGAGGAGCCTGCAGGGTAGAAGCCAGAAAGCTTCCCACAACAAAACCCAGTGTCTGGCACACCCAGGGGTGCAAAGACTGTCAGTGTGCAGTAGTAATTAATGAAAGATTAGAGTCATCAAGGCATAAAAAAAGAGAAACTCAATATTTTAGCCTCAGGATTACTGAACAGTTTTTTTTTTCACTCCTCCTTCTGAAGTCAATGTGTATGTGGTCACTAATATTTCCCCAAAACCAACCTAATATTTACATAATCCTCCAAAAAATAAACACTGCTTGTGTTAGGACTGAAGCACAGAACAGCTCATCTGTCCAGCACAGAACAGATCCTGTAAGTGCAGAACACTCATTAGCACATGTAGGATATTAATTTCTTCATCCAAGGGAGCTGCTGATCTTTCAAGAGGTTAGTTAATTGGAGATCAGCTAAAAAGCTAATTATGGCAGGCTATTACCCAGGGACAGAGTGTTACCTTCAGGAAGCCTAAGCAAGCACTATGAAAATACTTCCTTACCCACAGGCCAAGCCAATGTCATACGATCCATTTCGGATGCCACCTGTAACAGCAGTGCATAAATGTTCTTACTGTCATCAGGAGCACAAGCATTTCCAGCCCAGCTGCAGCTTCCAAACACCTGAGCACCCAGTACAGCCCAATGGGCATTTCCTCACCCTCCTGCCAGCCAGAGTGAGAGCCAGGCCAAGGAGCTGATGGGGCTGAGGGTTAACATTGGGCCAGAGAGAACTGGGGGGGCCCTTCTGGAAGCTGCCTGATATGGAGGTGATGGTGGAACACATCCCCAGAAAACTAAGTTCCTTCTCTAGGGATAAACTCAACCACTCAAGGATATAAAAGCATTTAGCTAACTCCACACTGAAAATTCCCTACAACACAAGACATTATCAGTGTTTTACTGCTCAGAGAGACTGGAGGACAGGAGGAATGAGCCCTTGGGGTGTGGCAGGCATTGACACTGATGGCAGTGCCCACACCACCTACCAGCTATGTTGATAATGGCCTGCAGCCCTGAGGAGCACTGCCTGTTCACACTGCAGCACGGCACCGTCTCTGGAATACCACTGGAAAACAAGACAGTGTTGGCAAAGACTCAGTGATGAAAACCAACAACAACACAAAGCTCTAAAGAATGCATTAATCTACGTGATTAAACTTTAACCCTCAAGTTCCAAGCAGGTCCCTTTATCCACTTCTTGATCTATTTGGTCCTGCACCAAAGGAAAAGCAAAGTTCAAAGATAATTTCCACACTTCATTTGCAAGTGGCTCCAAGTGCTGTTTCCCCATGGGTCTTCAGAAGGCCCTCTGTGAGCAGGGCCTTGAGATCCTGAGCTCTGACCCAGGCTAGAAACCCTAAAAACTCTGTAATATTCCTAATTACTGTAATATTCCAGTGGTAGTTGTGCAGTGACTGACAGAAGGAAACAATACCAACAGAAATTGGCTGAAATATTTGGAATCGGATCCAGCTCAGTATGAGCCATTGACCAACGCTGGGCAGTGACAGAAAGATCTGAGCTCATCCATGGTTTTGGGACAGACACAGCAGAGAGAAGTGCAGCCTCACAGTGCAGAGAGGGAACAGGTTCAGCTGGGAGCCCACAAAATGCTGTGTCCCTTTGAGAGGACCTGTGCCCTTTCAGAGGCAGCACACACAGATTAAACAGCCTCACCTCTGCCTGTCCCTCTGCCATCAGTGTTCTCTGAGCACTCTGATGATCAAAGTCTGGTTTCTAGGCAAAAGGTGATTTGCTGTAATTCCTGGGTGCACGTGAGCCTCACTGCAATCTCTGACCTGTGCTACTCCACGGCCCAAGGAGAAGAGGAAGAACCTCATTCTGGCTGAGAGCTTACCTTAGAAACTGTGCAACTCTTGCAATCAAGGCACCAGCTCCAGGCTGCAGCACATTCCCTGCGTGCAAAGACAACTCCAGTCAATTGGCTGCATTCCTCTCACAGGCATTGAAGGGGTGTTCCCATCACCACAGCTCCAGATCAGAGCCCCAGCACCAACAGGACAGGCATGAAAACCTGATGCTACACACTAACCCTTTCCAGCCCCACAGGACTCATGAGTATCCCACAGGACACGAGGAGCCTGTCCCACAGAGCTGTCCACACCAGCAGTTTCACTGGGCTGAGGTCACTCACCCACACAGATGTCTCCCAGGAGCTCAGGACGGAGGTTGACATCCTGAAGGACAGCTGTCATCACAGCAGCCAGCAGCTCATCGGGTGTGGTGTCCTAAAAGCAGAGGGGGTCAGCACCACCAGTGAACAACTGTAGGTGCTCTGTCACCAGTTCAGCCCAGACCACTTCAGAGGTGCTAAAGCAGTTTTACTCCACTTCTCAGCTCACGGTGGTTGTTGCTTTCCTACCACAGCAGAATTACCTGCTTGTTTTTACCTCAGGTTTCCTTCAGGCACTGCTGCTTTCTTATCTACTTTGGATTTATAGGAACGTGCTCTGCAGGGCCTTCAAATCACACAACTGCAGAGATTTCTGTGACAAGATGCAGCAAATGGAGCCCCTCCGTTTGTTTTGTGAAAGAAACAGAAGTGACCCCTCAGCTGGTGGGAAACACCACCAGCGTGAGGACATCTGTTTGGAAGGATGACAAGGAACGAGCAGCCTTTGGGGTCATCCTGGCACCGCGTTCTTGCCCAGCACCCTGTGGATGCCACCCAGCGAGAAGCAGGTTCCAGAAGGGTGGCAGGTCCGTGCCAAGCTGTGCAGGTGAGGGACACGCTGCTTTTCCAAGCGGCTGCTCCGTGTGACAGGGCAGGTGACAGCGGACTGTGGCCGGTCACCGGGCTGCCAGGGGAGCTGGGGACTCCTGGGCACAATGCCCGACTCCTTAGGGGGACACCACTGGCACTGCCACCCCCAGCACTAAAACCATCACAAACCGCTGGGATTTAGACTCTTCCAGAGCAGAGCGGCTCCGGGGGATCAAGCAGGACTCCAACACCCGGGTGTGCGAGGCGGAGAGGCGAACAAGGGGGAGCCCTTCCCCAAAGGGGATGCCAAGCACCTGTGGGGGACAGGCCGAGCAGCACCCCCGGGCCGTACCTTGAAGCCGCCGCGGCGGGCGCGGCCGATGGCGGTCCTGCGGCCGTGCACCACCACCACGT
>JAHLSL010000022.1:3604782-3680922 GCA_025920805.1 Petroica traversi
GGAAAAAAGGGAGGAAAAAAAGGGAGGAAAAAAAGGGAGGAAAAAAAGGGAGGAAAAAAAGGGAGGAAAAAAAGGGAGGAAAAAAAGGGGGAGAAAGGGGGGGAAAGGGGGGGAAAGGGGGGGAAAGGGGGAAAAGATGGGGAAAGGGGGAAAGGGGAAAAGGGGGAAAAGGGGAAAGAAAAAAAATTTAAAAAGGAGAAAAGGAAAAAAGGAGAAAAGGAAAAAAAAGGGAAAAAAGGAAAAAAATGAGAAAAGGAAAAAAAGGAAGAAAAAAGGAGAAAAGGAAAAAAATGAGAAAAGGATAAAAAGGAGAAAAGGAAAAAAAGGGAAAAAAGAAAAAGGGGTAACAAGGAAAAAGGAGAAGGGTAGAGAAAATGGAGAAGGGGGAGAGGAGTGGGAAAATTAAAGTTCAGAAGCATAAAAGCCTGTGAGTGGGGAGTCCAAGGTGGGAGGTCAGGACAAAGGGACACACAGAACCTTTGGCTCAGAGAGCTGCACTGATCCATCTGCTCCAGAAAACCCTGGGAATCACCATCTTCTTGTCACTGCCTGGCCCTGTGCCCCCAGGACGGCCACACCAAGTGTCCCCTGTGTCCCCCACCCACTCTGGGAGCTGCTCTGCTGGAAAGGGGCTGTGCTGGTGAGCAGGGGACAGGCAACAGAAATGCAGAGTTGTGGAATCACTAAGGTTGGAAAAGACCTCCAAGGTCATCGAGTCCAACCACATTCACCACTAAACCACATCCCCAAATATCCCATCCATGTCCCTTTTGAACACTTCCAGGGATGGTGATTCCACCACATCCCTGGACAGGCTGTTCCAGTGTCCTGCCCCAGTCCCACCCCACAAAAGGAATTAATTTCTCCACGGACCCACGGCAGCGTGCAGGGAAAGCCGCAGGGCCCACTACAGGCAAAATAAAATAAAAACAAACCAAACAAACAGAAAATGACTTTACATTGCAGAATAATTCCATTCACTTTTCCTAGGTCCATTCTGTACATCAGAACACTGCAAGGGTTTTACAAACCAGAAAGGCAAAGGCACCTGAGGAGTGTCTCACACTCACACTTGCACACACACACACGCACGCACTCATCCATCCACGGGAGGATTTAGGTGGTTTGAGGGCCCTGGAAGCATTTTGGGGCAGCCAGGAGCCCCCTCTGGCTCTCAAATCTTTGGAAAGAAGGAAAACACCCATTCACCACTGAAGGGCTGAGAAAACCCAAACTAAACAGATGCAGTGAAAGAAGAGAAAACAGCTTAAAAATGGTTTTGATTTTTTTTTTTTTAGCTTTGGTGAACACACACTTTGTTATCTTCTTCTGCCAAACCCATTGCCAGACAACACAGATTTGTTTTTTCCCTTGTGTTTGTTTCCATCATCCCATATTATTGACCAGACTGATGGATTTGGTCCTATTCACAGAATAAAATCCTTCACTCCCCTCAGCAAAAGGAGACTTTTCCCCTTCCCCATGGGGAGCTGCCCATCACCACCACAGCTGACTGACACAACTCCTGGTGCTGCTTCACCATTGCCCCCCAGCTTCCCTGGATCCTGGCCTGGGCAGTAACCAGCCCCTGCAGCTTTCAGGCAAATTTATAAGGAATTCTTTTAGGAATTTCTTTTAATTTGCTCTCATATTCACACTGTTAATTTTTTAAAAAGTGAAATAATTCTTAAAATCATAAGATCTTTGAACGCTTTGGGTAGGAAGGGACATTAGAGTTCATCTCATTCCAACCCTTTGCCATAGGCAGGGACACTTTTCACTAGAGCAGGTTGCTCCAAGCCATATCCAACCCTGACCCTGAATGTTTTCAGAAATGGGACATCCACATCTACTCTGGGCAACCTCCGAAATCTTGCTTCACTCTTCAGAGCTGAGGACATGAACATGCTCCCAACCACCACACCAGCAGTACAAAGTCTTGATCTCTTCCACATGGAAGAATTCAAGGATGTGCTCACATAAACAGCCAATTTTTCACTTTCCTTTTAAGTCTAAGCAACACTTTTCATTTTCACTGAAAACCAGCACTCAAATAAACCTGTGTCTCACACACTGGCCTGAGGATGGAACCTCCTGCTAACTGCTTTTTGAAATCTTGCTGAGTCGGTGAAAACAGCTAATGCAGCAGAGAAGGGGGAGGTGGGATGGTGCAATTAATTTATCCCAAACCCCCCAAGATCTGATTGATTGATTAATTAATTAACTAGCTTCCAGAGAGACTGTGTGTGCTTCCTCCCCAGGTTTTCCAGTGAGGTAATGCTGGTCAGAGGCCATAGCCCAGCTCTGCTTTTGACTGGCTCATTTTCTTCTACGACTTCAGACTAATGAGGGAAGAATCTGCTTCCAGCTGCCCTTGACTGCTGCAGCTCTGCTCTCCTGGTCTGAGGCTCCATGGTCCTGCAGCTGCTCCTTGGGCTCCACCACAAAAGTGATGCTTCCCTTTCCTGTACCTGGGGATGGTCCACAAAGCATGCAGGACAAGGCATCCAGAGAAGGAGGCAACCAATTCATCAGTCCCCTCTGCCTAATTTTAGGCACTCTCTTGGGTTTTACAGAGATTCACTGTGCTCTCCCTTGCAGAACATGATGGCCTCCCTCCAGCCCCATGCAGCAGCACGGGCACAGCTCAGCAGAACTGTGGCTATGAGCAGAGCCATCCTTGCTGCGATTCCCTTCAGCTCCCACCTGAATCTTGCTGGCTCCCAGCACAATCTGGCTGCTGCCCAGCCCTGCCCACCACCAGCACCACCGCCATCATTCAGCCACCCCTCAGCCCATGGCAGGGGTCCCGGGCATCCGTCCGCGGGCGCACCCGGCAGAGACCTCCTGCACCCCGAGAAGACCCCCTTGTTCCCAGCCTCACACACACACACACACACACACACGTGCCAAGGCAAAGTCAACACGGCTGCTGCATCCTCACACCAGATCCCAGCCGAGCATCACTCCTTGATTGTAACCGCGTAAGGCACAGGACAGTGTGAAACGCCGCCCCGCCGGCTGCTCCAGTGGGCTTGGTCCCCTGTGAGTGGGGATGCCCAGGTCCCCCCGACTCTGCGGGCCGAGGATCATCTCCTCTGGCTTGGCTGAAGGCCCTGTCTGTTCCTCTGCGAAAGGTGGTGATGGCCACTGAGCATCCGATTCCCCCATCGGTCCTGGGGATGCCGCCAGCACCGCCGTGCTGGGGGGACTTTTCCTGCTCACCACACTTCCCCCAAGAGAGCAGTCACTTGGCGAGGGGGGACGACCCCAGTACCGCTGGCGGCAGGGAGGTTTCGTGGTCCAGCACCCGCCCGGGCCGGGAAATCCCTCGCTCTGAATTCCTGGCGCCAACAGTCCCGAGCGTGGCTTGAAAATCCAACACGGCGGCGGGGCCGAGGCAGCAGGAGCGAGAAGGGACTGTCAGCACAGCCCCGTTGGGGTCCCACCCTCCCGCCGGCGCTTCCCATCCCCGCTGCCACGGCTCAGAGCCCGCAGTTGACGAAGGGGTGTCTCAGCAGGTCCTCGGCCGTCGGCCTGCGCTTCTCCTCCACGAAGATCTGCTTGAGGAAGTTGCGGCAGGAGCTGGAGACACCCTCGGGGAGCTGGGGGTTGGTCGGTTGTGTGGCGATCTTAAAAATCGCCGCCATGGCCTCGAACTCTGCCCAGGGTGGCTTCTCTGTTAACATCTCCACCACGGTGCAGGCCACGCTCCTGCAACAACGCCAAGCACAGGGTGAGGGATGGGGAGGTGGCCCTGCAGGAGATGGGCACGTATCTCTGGTATGTCTGGTCCCCTGGAGGTCACATGGGACCTTGGCACTGAACTTTCCCTCCCACAGCAGGAGTCAATGCAGAAACCTTGCCTTAAAGCTGGTGGCCCTTCTGCCTTCCTTTACTGGCAGGTATTAATTTCACAAAAGCTCGGGGAGATACTGAGTTAACTGGCAGATATGAAGTCTCATAAAAGCTCACTGGAGCATCCCCTTAAGGGAAACCCACGCACAGGTTCAGACAGCACACTTTCAGCAATAGCATGTAGTTCTCTGGGAAGCTGAGCCAGAATGAAACATGTTTGCCTACATTCAACTTAATCTCTGAGATGTATCTGAGAAGGAACGTGTGGAATGAGCAGCAAAGAGCCTGAGAGGTTTCCCTCTGCTTGCTCAAGGATCCTGGTCTTGGCAGAGATACTCTGCCACCTCCATTCATAAGTGATCCTAAAAAATTAAACCACATTCCCCTCCCATCAGCCAGAGCAGGTGGTGCAGGGTAGATGTTCACCTGCTAAGGACTTTCTAGGCTGTCCCATCCAAATAGGCTTCTCTTGGAAAGTTTATTTTTTTGTTGACCCTCTTTGCTCAGGTACACAATAGAAAGCACACTGTGAAGACCTTGCTTCCTTCTCATATACAGGGAAAATTAGTAGTGTTATCCCAACTCTTCCAGGTTCCATCTGTCATCCTCCATAGATCAAAACATTCACAAGGAACTAATGATTTTGGTTGCCTTTGTGCCTAAGCCACATGCAAACATCCACCATCATATTTGGGAAGGCCACTGAAGATCCCCTGAGCCTCTAAGCTGGGCTTAGTGAATCGATAATCAGGGCCACCAAAACTCAACAGGTCTTTTAGTGAGCTTTGTTATCAATCTGCTTTCCAGAATTAAAAAGCAGTTATGGGGATGAGTTGGACATGAGACTCACACAAGACAAGACCTTCCAAAAGCAAGCTGGGATCCTGAGTGCTCCTGCTTAGGGAATTTAGCTACAACATTTTCTCTCTGGATATCTGCACAGCTGATCCTAACATGTATCTCCTGTTTTCTGTACTTTGCACTGCTTCCAACTCCTAGCTACAACTGTTGCTCCCATTACAGCTTCCCAAAAGGATTGTCCAAATAGCAGTGGTGGGGTTTTTGTTGCATTCCTTACCACACATCAGCTTTCCTTCCATAGCCTTCTCCACTGATGACCTCTGGGCTCATCCAGTACGGTGTTCCTGTGACAGATTTAATCCCAGTGCCAGACATGCAGATGGTCTGGATGCGTTTGCTGGCCCCAAAATCTCCAAGCTTCACATTTCCAGCAGAATCTCTCAGAATATTGGCACCTGGGATGAAAAGCAAAGACAAGACCCCCAAGAGATGAAGCAGCAACCTGAAGTGGCTACAGTGAGGAGAGCAGGAAGGGCCCAGGCAAAGAGCCAGGCAGGAGGGAGCCCAAAGGGCTGTGGTGGGGCTGGACTCAGCATTATTTCAAATCCTCCTCTCCCAAGGCAGCTGCTCTCCAATAGAGTTGACTCCCACCAGCATCCCCTCACTCAGCACGTTTCCCAAAAATGAGCAGTGCATGAGGGCCACCAGATCATCCTGCCCACCCACAGACAGCAGAAAGGAGCCTCAGTCCCCTCCAAATGCCAGAGCCTCTTAGTTCTTGGCTGTGTTACACCAGGTGCTCAGACATGTAAGGACAGTTAACAATAATGCCTTGAGAGAGAAAACAGCACAAGATTTTGGTTTCAGCTGCTTTCATGGTTGAAGCTGGTGAACAGCAGGGGCAAAAATACTTCAAAGAGCAGATCCCAGCCCTCTGCTGTGCACAAGGGTTTGTACTGGGGCAGGGGGAGGCTGGGCTGAGCAAACCCAAGCAAGCAAGAAGCCTCTCCATTATCCACTCACCTTTAATATCCCTGTGGACAATCATATTGCTGTGTAGGTAGAAAACTCCCTGCAGGATCTGCCTGGTGTATTTCCGTGTGACATTCTCAGTCAGAGCACCGTAAGCTTTCAGCTGGTCCTTTATTGAGCCCTGTGGCAGAGAAACAACATGCACCAACAGTAAGGACCAGAGGAACCATCACCATGTCACAGCAACTTCTCAAACCTTCCTGACCACTCCATCTTCCAGCTCAAAAAAACCCCAAACCCTTCTTTGTAGTAACAGCAAAAATTGGCTAAGTGACTAACAGAGCGGATTTGTGTCCCAGATCCCTGGGGAGATGAAGGTGAGGTTTGGTGCCTGCCAGAGCTTCCTCCTGCCAACACCACGGACCTTTTTCCCCCTCTAGTGGCTGGAGGGGTGTCACCAACACCTCGTGGAGAAGAGCCAAACTGACAAGGAATTCCAACTCAAATTAGAGGATCAACTCAATTAATTAGATTAATAGAACCATTATGGTTGGAAAATACCTCTGAAACCATCCATTTCAATCACTAACCCAGCACTGCCATGTTCACCACTAAACCATGTGGGATTTTTGAGCATTTCCAACAATGGTGATTCCACCACTTCACTGGGCAGCCTATTGTGATACTTGACAACCCTTTCAGTGAAGAACTTGTTCCAATATAAATCTCTGCTGGTGTGAGTTGAGGCCATGTCCTCTTTTCCTGTCACTTGTCACCTGGGAGAAAAGACCAACTGACACCTGTCTAAAATCTCCTTTCAGGGAGTCAAAGAGAGACAGCTCTTCAGTGTCAAGATGATCAGTCAGTCTTCAAAAGCCTCTTCCCAAAACTTTGCACAGCAAGGAGCATCTACAGCCCTGAGGGACAACCAGCCCCACAAGGGACAGCTCCAGCAAGACCACCCAGGGCAGATAATTTGCAAATCCTTCAATTTCTGACCCAGGCATGCAGGCTCAAACTGGTTTGACTGTATTGATCAAATAAGAAAGAAAGCGAGGGTGCAGACATTTATAATCTGCAGGAGATTGATCCCCTTGGTTTTAGTTGTATTTTCGGGCCACTTGGAAATGGATGTGCCATTGCACCAGAGCTGGGTTTAGCAGGGATGAACCAGAGGCAGATTTGGGGATCATGCTCTGCTCTACCTCCAGTATTCAGGTTAGCTGGGAAGTGGGAGGGGAAACTCATCCTGTTTCTGCCTGTCCTGCAGCTCTGGGGTTGGTCCAAGATTGCCAGTCCTGTTCTGGGAACAGTGGCTGCTCTGCTCCAAGCCAGCCTGTCAAACTGTGTTAGCTTTTCCACATCCACCCATCTCTGCTGCTGCTCTGCTCAGCTACTGTTCTGGCTTCTTTTGAGGCTGGTGGTGATCCTGTGGATGGGCCTCTCCTTTTCCTTTCTCAGCACTGCTGAAGCAACCCAAGATGCTCTAAATGACCCCCTCATATAACCTGCATGCAGGGTATGTTCCCTTGCCACAACCAAAATAGATTTCTTATCCTGATTTCTTATCCTCCCTCACCCTGATGAGGGGACAGTAAACAAGAAGGGAAACCAGGTTCTTTGAGGCCTGTGGTCAAATGGACCATTCTGTTTTCCAAGCATAATTTAAAAGAATAGTTCATGGCAGGACTGAAGCCACAGAGTCAGCTATTAATTAGGGACCATCGAAAGAATGGCAGGCTAAGGGTGCACCCAGACTTGGCCCTGTGAAGATTTTGCCAAGCTGTACTAAACTGGAAGCTTGGCCAGACCCAGCTTTGCAGAGCTGCTGTCCTGCAAGGTTTGGGAACTCCCTCACTTCCACTGGCCTTGGAAATCAGAGCTCCAAGCTGCTTTTGTGAAATGAGCTGTTGTTGCAGCAGCAAAGTCAATCTGTATTTGGTCAGAGCTCGGCTTTATCATTTAAAAAAACAAACACTGAATTTCCAGCCCTGCTGGACACTGCCCCAGCATCAAATGCTGGTTTCCTGGCTGCTAACAAACACTGACATGCTGTGGAATAAGCAGCAAGGGGACTGCTGGAATTCCCAGGATTTACTCCTCTGGGTCCACACCTTGTAGTGGGGCCTGAAGGTGAGATGCCCACAGGGTAGAGAGCTTGGAAGGGACTCAGAAGTGTGGAAATCCACCTGATCACCCACATGCAGGATGTGTTTGGAGAACCTCTTGCACATTTACTAACGACCAAAATTATTTGCAACCAGATGACTTAATTGTCCCTTCTGACCTTACAAATCTCTGTATAAACAAGGGTTTATTCTCCCACACTCTGGGGAACGAATCCAGCTGGAGAGGAGGGACTCAGGAGAACCGATCCTCCAGCAATGTAAATAGCATTATGCTGTTTTACACCATCAGATTAATGGCTGATGTAATTCACAAGCTCCCAAACCCAAAGAGATGCTCAACTCATCCATGCACACTCTCCAGGCCCTGATAAAACTCCCTCAAAGAATTCAGATCTTTTTCCCTATGGCTATTTCATCCTGTATCAGCAAAGCCACAAATTGAAGCCACTCCTGCAAAGAGGATAACACTGCCCACAAAGAGCTCTGTCCTCAACAGGAGACTCTAAGTGAGTAACACTGGTTTTAATACACGTGCTGAAAGCCACAAGTAATTGGTGACAGCTGTGGGTGGACAGTTGTACTATTAGCTCTTCCTGCAGGGATTTGCAGTAAATACTTAAGGATGGGCTCAGGCCACAGTGTTTGGAGCAAGAACTGGATCATGTCCCACATTCACCAAGCTCAGATTCCAGACTCTGAACACACCCTGCTTCAGGATTCAAACCTAAAACCTGCCTACAAGGCTTTTCATTTCACCCAGTGCCTGTTCAGGGGCTTCACCATGACATCTGACACACATCCTGAGATTTCCCAAGCCTTAGGGATGCATCCACTGCTTTGGTTTGGTTCCTCTGCTATAGACCAGCTCAGACGCATAGATAAAAACTTCACAAAGTCCAGGATACTCTAAATCTATTTTCTGCCACTCAGGGCAGTCTCTGGCAGGAACCACACTCACCCCTGGCATGTATTCCACAAAGATAGACAGTTTCTTCTCCTCAGGATCCCGCAGGCACCCGTAGTACTGCACGATCCTGTCGTGACGGAGAGTCTTCAACAGCTGAATCTCACATTCTAAAGCATTCACCTCCTGCAACAAACCAGACAGGCTTTCTGATGAAAGGGAATGGTGGCTTTGGGAACGTGATATAAATACTGCTCCATGCTGAGCACAGTTTGTGCAGCAGCTGTGAAGCTGCTCATGAAGACATTGCCCCCATGAGGCTCAGAAATGAGGGCCAGTGCCCTTGCAGAAAGGCAAGGAGAAAGACAGGGCTTGGCTTTGAGACAGGTTTTTTGTATTATTATTATTATTATTATTATTATCATCACTGTTGTTGTCGTTATTATTATTATTACTACTACTTGTGTTCGAGGAGTTTTTCTGAAAATACTTTAATGAAGGCACTAGGGAGAATGGGGAGAAGGTGAAGGAAGCAAGAAGGACAAAACTAAGGAAGATCAGACAGACCTGCAAGAGATGACAGCTGAGGTAGAGCAGGCCAATGTCACCAAGGAACTGGGAGGCAGAGAAGTCACCAGAGCCCTCTGATTTGTGCCATGAGCCATTCAAGACTACTCCAGAGAGGGCAAACAATACCTGCCTTCCACAGGGACACAGCCCCAGCCCACAGCTCCCCAAGGTGCCCAAGCCCCACCATGTACTCACCTTACTTGTCTCCTGGCTGTCAGGGTCGAAGGGCACCTGCTTCACCGACAGCTCCCGCCCAGTGTCAGCATCGTAGCACAGATAAACTTCCCCAAAAGCTCCTCTTCCCAGCAGCTTCCCCAGCCTCCAGTTCACAGGTGCCTGCAGGGCTGCAGGAGACAGCAGAGGGTTGAGAGAAGTGATGCCAGAATGATTTTTGTCTTTTCTTTATATACCTTTTACACAGTTCTCTGTATCCACAAGTATTAGCAGTATGCATACTTGTAATCCTTCACTTAGTTCAGTGCTCAGTGTTTTGTAAGTGTTCTGCAGGCCCCGAGACTAAACACCCCAGAACTGCAGAGCCAGGGACACCAAACATTCCTACTATCTCAGGAACCCAAGCAGGACAGAGTCTGTAAACTCGAGCTGAGCCCACCCCAGCCCCACTATTGGGCTTCCTTGTTGGAGCTGCTGCTGTGTAAAGTCTATAACTGGTGTGTGTGATTGATGGGGGTGCATTTGCTGTCACTGGGTGAAGTGGATGCATCAGACAGGATCCTGATAAAATACTGAGGTAAAGACCCCAACCCCTTTAACCATGTCTAGCTTCATTTTCCTAACACCAGGGAAAAGATATCAGAAGAGCACAGCAGGGAGACTTCAGCACCATGGTTCACCTGGCACTACAGAGTGCAGGGCACTCTCTCCCAGGGGCACCAGGACAAACCAACTTTTAATGCATTGGTGCTTCTGGTGTGGGGGAAATGTCTCCCAGTCTGCATTAGCATAAAGCAGAAACAAATCCCAGAAAAGCCCTATTTCATTAAGAGCCTTTCCTCTAAAAGCTGTTTTCTTAGCCAACACTGGAATTTCCCTTCTGCTGTGGGAGTGTTTAGCAGGATGCAGGATGTCTGAGCAGCAACCCAGGCAGGGACCAGTAAGGAGTTTTATCTCACTGGTCATGGATGTTATCCATCACTCAACAGGCCCAAAATGCACCAGCTTCTCCATCATGGACAGTTTTTCAATAGCAGAGGAGCCTGCAGCACCATCTTTGGGTGCTGGGCTGACAGAGTGTAAGCCAAGAACAAACTCTGGATAAATTTTCTCCCATATTCCAAGCCTTCTGGGAGGCTTCTGCTGTGTGACCACACTGACATCCAACACACAAACAATCATCTGCAACCCAGCAAGTGCTGAACACCAGCTGACCCCACACAGCTCTCAGCCCAAGGCCAAGGTAAAACACAGGAAGTTGTACTAAAAATTGCTCATGAGAAGCTGGTGCAATGAGCTTTATGTTGGAGGTGCAATCCAAGTTCACCCCTGGCTGGCTTAGCTGAGGTCAAGCAACTCAGCAGGTCACAATAACTCAATTTTGTGCCAAACCCCAGCTCTACTGAGACCTAAGGCACTCAGGGCTTTGGTCCACTCACAGTTCCTGGCTTTCGTGGGGGAGGTGCTGAAGACCTGCAGACCTTTTTCACAATTGTTCCAACACTTGGGCCTGTACTCATCATACTGCAAGGTGCTGAGCTTGCTGTCCCCAGTAAAGCTCTTGGTTCTGCTGGAAGGGACAAGCTGGAACAGGTTCTCCTGTGGGAAGTAACTCCTGGGGAAAGTCCTCCGACCTGTAAGGGAAAAGGGGGAAAGTTGCAGCCAAAACAAACACCAAAACAAAAACCAGCTTGGATCCACCTGCCACCACCTTCTCATGTCACTGCCCAGATCCTCACCTCTTCAAATTAAACAAAGCAGGTGTAATGAAACCGAAGCAAAGCCCTGTGAAGATTTTAAATTCAATTTAAGAGTTGATAACAGCAGGCATTGCAGCTAATGCAGATGTTTCCAGAGGGGTTTGCAACAGTTTAATTACATCAGGGGGTTTGTTGGTTGTTAATCACAATTAAACACTGAACAGGCAGGGATTTACATGGAAAATTATCCCTGCCATCCCCTGAGTCCACATGCAAATGACCACACAGCAGGGCCAGACTTCCACAGGGGTGTCAGTGAGAGGTGAAGTTCGTTCTGGAAAGCTCAATATGCTCTCTGCATGTCCTCAGTACATTTTTCCCAAGGGAATTTTTGCCTTCCACTACTTGCAGTCTCATACAGTGAAAGAATGAGCAGGAACAAGGTTATGGGCCCCAAAGCTCAAAAGCTAAAAACAGAGAAGCAAACAGATACTGCTATCCTGTAATTGCTTGGGGATTTCCTATAGCTCTGAGAGAAACCTGCTGAAAAGGTCACAAAAAGCATCCTCAAAAGCAAGCAATTTAGGGGAATAGAAAGGTTGATCCTACCAGGGATGAGAAATGCCAATCATCCCCATGGCTAAATTGAAACAGGAGGTGTAAGCTGAGGACAGGCTGTAGATGTTCAGCACTTCCCAAGAGCAGAGCCACAAGGTCTCACAGATAATGCCCCTCACAATACACAGATAAACCCCACAGCACTTTGTGGTTCTCCTTTTGTTAGAAACCTCTCCTTCCCAAGCCTTTCCAGTCCCAGGCATTGTCACAATCCATCAAGGGCTGGTCACCTCCCTCCCTGAGCCCCAGCATTTCCTTACCATCACTGTAGTCCTTGCGGCTCTGGGAGAGATGGTACTGCCTCGGGAAGGTCCCACCCTTCCCAAACCTCTCACAGAAGGGGATGTCAAAATCTGGCAGGAGGGAAGAAGACACAGATAGTTCTGAGATCAGCTCAGTATCAAATGCCCAGAATTTTTCTTATGGGTTAGAGGCTAGAAGGACAAGGTGTGACAAGGTGTTCATTTACACAACCCTATGTTCCCTCTGAAATCTGCCCACAGTCACAAACTCCCCAGTGGAAAATCAGGGTTAGACACACTGCCCGTGGTGCCCCTGAAGCAGAGGTTGAACTGCTGAATTTATAGACCCTGGACCACATTATTCAAGTGCAAGGCAAGGGATTACCATGGACCATGCCTAGTTTGAAGGCAGAGCAATAAAAAACCTTGTTTGCACATGGAAAATGCAAAAAAATCAGCGTGGAAACAGAACTGCCAGGCAGAGTCAGGCCTAGATACGTTAACTCCAAAACCTTTGCTCTGATATCAGCTGTTTCCAGGGGAATGCAAAAATCCAGCACTTGACTAACACCAGATAACATCTCCCCTCTTTCTCCTCCCATCTGAAAGCAAATTTAAGCCTCCAGAGCTCCAAACCTTTATATTTACTTGATTAAATGCTAGAAAGATAGAATACACAGGAGGGATTAAAGATTTAGACACTGGATGATGAGAGAGATGGATGGACATGCAAGATAAGGACATATTTTTTTAATAAAAACCATAGCACAGGAAGCCATCGCTGGTAGCACCAAATAACTTGAGATGAAAATATCTGTCATTCCACCCCTTTCTTTTCACCTGCTGTTTTTCCTCCATCCAATTCTAATGACAAAGCCCCTTCTGACTATTTGTTTGTCTTAGCCTGGGGCCAGCAGCTGCTCCTCAGAGGCCACTCCTGGCCTCTGCTGCACTTCAGCGTGATTGCCAAAAAGAGCACATAATGGCTGAAATATGGTCAGCAAGAGGAGCAACAAGGACAGGGCAAGAGGTTCTCAGTGAGCCACGTGTGAGCAACAGTGCCCAGAGGTCTCAGAGCAAAGTGCCACGGGGGGAGCATTAAAACCTTTGGCAATGAGGGCTGACTGCAGCTTCATCTCTGCAGCTCAATCTAGAAACCCTGCCTCAGCCAGCACTGAGTTATCCTGCCACAGGCTGGCTGCCATTTGCTCATTTTTAATAGCAAGTCATTACAATATTACAGAGTTTCCATTATTTAACCAGCTGGATGTTTATAAGTGATTAAGCAGTAACCTATGATCTGTGCAAGCACAGTTTCTCTCACAGCATTTGCACTATTGCAGATTATTATTCAGGCAAGTGGAAGAGGTATAACTCCCTAGAGAGCTGAGGCTTGCTATGGAGGAAGCCGAGATCCTGAAGGGGCAACTCCCAGAATTAAGAGAGAAAAAAGCTGATCCTACAGGGCTGCTCCCATCCTGTCAGCACCTTGCAGTTGTCGGCAAACACAAGAGCATGGCCCCCTCAGCAACATCTTCCAACACAGATCTCTCAGCAGCTTTGCTCGCTTGCATCCATCCAGTGCAGGGCCCCAGCTGCCCAGTCTGAACTGTTGCTGCTGTCAGTGGTTCCCAAACCAGGCCCAAAGGCTCTGCAGTATTGCTGCAGAGTCAAGAAGGGTTAATGAAGAGAAGAGCAGCCCTGCCTGTGTTTCATGCTCTGCACCTTTTGATTTTAGAGAACATTCATGTTTGATCATTGCAGGGTCAATTCTGAAGGGTTATCTAAGCTGCGGAGCTGGTTTGCTTGATTGCTTTTAATTACTTTTCATGCAGTGCCATCTTTCTGATAGTCTTCATCCAGCCTCTTTACTGCATGCCTTTTATACTTCTAAGCAAATACAAACCACCAAGAGTGCTTACCCATGCAATCAAGACTGTCTTTAGGATGGCTCTTCCTTCCAGGAACAGGGGTTTGGGGAAAGGGAGGGCTGCAAAGAGATGAAAAAAAAGGATTTATTTATTATATCAGAAAGGCTATGGAATTAATATACAAGGGAAAGGACAGGAAAAACCACAAGTTGCACTGATCATTGAGCCCCCATTCTCTTCCTGAACAAGAATGAAGATTCTTTTTTTGGCTGGACCACAGCCTGTTCGTGTGGCAAACCAAAGGGATGCCACAAAAACTGCAGTCACCAGGCTGAAATGAAGCAGCCAATGATCATCACTCCTGTGCAAGAGGCAGCACAGGAGGAGGGCTGCATGTTCCTTTTCCCTCAATGCCAAGTGTTCAACCACACACTTCTGCTTTCCATGGTCACTGCCCAGTTGGTGCAGGTGTACACACCAGAGTCCTTCAGTCATGCTCAGCTCTTGCAGGTTCTTCCCTTCTCTCCAGCACCACCTCCCACCTTCCCCACAGAGAGACTCTGCACCACCCCTGGGAACGTGCAGCCTCCCCTGAGACCAGGAGGGAGTGTGGCATTGGTGCCTGAAGGCTCAGAGTCTTTAAACTACAGTGAGAGGATGAAAAAGCACTCCAAGGGGATTTCAGCAATCCCAATGTCACCCCAGGCTCTTAAAGAGCCATCTGGGCATGTGGGTTTTCCACTCTCTCTTTTAACAACAAGGGCATAGAGTAGAAATCAGCTTTGTGAAGTGTTCTGAAACCTGTTCATGCCATCATTGCTGTAGCAAAGAGGAGTTTGTGGTGCTGTTCCTAACCCCAGCCTGGTCACTGAGCCTGCTGACTCGCTCTGTCCTCTTGGGCTGATGCCACCCCAAACAACTGACTGCAAGGCCTCTTGCACCTCTTTGCAGGAATAATCCTACTTATTCCTCTTCCTTGCAATAATATAGCCCTCCTTGTGCCTTTTCCAGCTCCTAAACTGAACACACCTGCCTGCTTTGCACATGAAATTAGACCTTGCCACAAAGAGAGCTAAAAGCCTAAAGCTCTTCAGTTTAGAGTTTTACAAACAGCCCATGCTCCTTCTGCTGTTCTTCTTGGCAAAACCTGTGCAAAAGCAAAGCTGGGGCAGAGAGGTCGGGAACACAAGGAATCCAGCTCCGATACAGCCGTAACAATGAGCAAATACATCACAGGAAATTATTAAAAGCCACAAAAAGGAAATGGACCTCGATGCTGAAGCAGATCCAAAGCACAGGGAGCTGCAGACCCGAAAGCACGCTACACAATCACCCCGAGGCAGGCCTGCTGGAACACAGCCTCAGTGCTGTATGGCAACAGCAACAGTGGAAAAAATAGAAAATCTTTGATGCAGACGGAAAAAAAAATAGTCTGCTTCCCAAAAGGACACTGTGTCTTATCCACAGCTCACCCTGCACAGCAGCAAACACACAGTTTCTGTGCACATGTGAGCCGGGACCCAGCTCAATGGCACCAGGCACTGAGTCGCAGTGAGTACAACGTGTCCCAGTTGCTTCCTGCTGAGTAGCTAAACTTAGTTACTGCTCATCTGGTGTCCTCAGCACCTTGACTGACACGTCTGTGGCTGCTGGCACCGCACAGGGGCTGCTGAGTTTGCTACTGGTCAGTGGAGAGCAGACAGCGTGCCTGGGGAGGAGGAGGCACGGAGAGGCTGATGGAATATTGACCTGGTGACTGCAGAAAGCAGAAGGGAAGGAGGTGCTGAGAGGGTGGTGAGGCACTGGAGCAGGTTGCCCAGAGAAGTTGTGGATGCCCATCCCTGTAAGAGTTCAAGGCCAGGCTAAATGGAGCACTGAGTAACCTGGTCTAGTGGAAGGCATCCCTGCTCATGGCAGGGGATTGGAACTGGATGACCTTTAAGGTTCCCTCCAACTCCAACCATTGTGTGATTCTGTGAGAATTTTCATCTCCAAAGACAAAAAAGAAAACCTGGTCACACAAAGCCAGGCTGTCTTTGTCCAGCTCAGTTTACTGCAATTCAAATCATACCATTGCACAGGGATCTGGTTTTCAGTGACAAAGATTAATTTGTTTTGCTCAGGTACACCTCATCCCAAAAGAAACCTCAGGATGCCACTGATCCTGCTGTTCTCCTGCTGTGGAGCAGAGGCTGCAGTTCAGCTTGTGAACATGGTGACACACACAACTCACCTGTCCACAGACCTGTCCAGTGACTGGCAGCTCCCAGACAGCGAGTCATCAGGGCTGATGAAAGCTTCAAGCATCTGACAGAAAAAGAAAAAGGGAAACAATAAAACCATGCACTGTAGCTCTTCAAGCTCCAGAACCAGCAGACCTCTGCAGGGTGACCCATGTATGATGCCCTCGCTACATTATTTTTCTTTCCAACTGCTATTTGCTGGTAGGAAAACTGCAGCAAAGGTGATTAGCACCCTGATGTTCAAAGCGTGCAGAGAAGTCGAAGTGCTCAAAATATTTGTGAGAAATAATAATTCTACTACTAAAGGAAAATATGTATCAGGACACAAATGATGTGCCCAAGGCCAAGTGGATATTGTGTACCACAGCCAGGATTGCAGCCCTGGACTCCTGACTTCCCGAGCTGCCCTGGCACACGAGCCCAGCCTTCCCCTCTGCTGATAAGCGCAGCATCATCGGGTTTTTGGCTGGAGGGACCGGCTTGGCTCTCACCAGCTCAGTGAGTCAAAAGCTGCATTTGTGTTGCTTCCTGGATGAGACATTGTACTGGCCAGGGTTATTTATAGCTGGTCAGTAACAATAGAGGGTTTGTATGGAGTGGTAAACCCTGGGGCTGTGTGCACTTCCACAGGGAGCAGAGCCTGCTCTGGGCCATGCTGTGCTGCTGGTGGTGCCATGGTCCCTCCTGGCTGTGGACACCCACCAACCCCTGCTCCACAGCTCATTCCTGGGAAAGCTGAGCAGCAAGGGTTAAACACCATGTGGAGCCACACTTTGCTGCTCCTCCTGCCCCAACAGCCTCCCTTTCCCCAGGCTGTTCCCCTCAGCCCTCCTCAGCTGGTTGTCATAACAGCTCGTGCTGTTTTGGCCAGGCAGTCCCAACTGCAAAGTGCAATTTTTCTCTGCTTCCTAATGTTTACCCCAAAACCTCCTCCTTCAAAATGCACTAGGCCAAAGAGGAGCAAGAACTCTGACAGAACCCACTCCCCACCTCTGCCAGCCATGCCAGGTCTCTTCCAGCAGTTAAAGCTGAAACAGACTCATTTCTCAAAAGCATAAAATTGGGAACTGGAGCATGCTCCACACTCAGCCTCTGCTCATCTGCCAGGCTGGTCTCAAGACCACAGTTACATCAGAGGCTTGCATGGGGGCATTCCCCAAAAGGCAGCAAGCTCCAGCATCTGAGTGGTTTTCCATGAGGCACATATGGAAGCAGCAGTACAAGGACATTCTGAAGGCAAAGCCCATACAGGGAAAAGCATGGCTGCTCAACGAGGAAATACAAAAAACCCCAAACGATTCCCCAAACCCCTTTTCCCTGCATTTAATTGGCCAACAAAGGGCTGCAGGCCACCCACAGCGTGATGTTGGGGAAAAGCAAGGAGAGCATCTGGGAACCTTCATCAGGAGCAGGCTCTGGGCTCTGAATTAATGGAGCTCCATAAACAGCCAGTGGATCTGGGCTGATTTACACCCAAGGGGGTCACGGGGACCCTCCCCCTGCACGCACACACACTTTGTCTTAATCCTCCCCAACATGTTTTAGAGGCATGTGAAAACAACAGAGAGCCAACTTTTGGCTGCAAGGAACACACGATACATCTGCACTCTGACGCTGCCAAGACTCACCCGGAGTGACTTCTTATTTTATTAATGGCTGTATAATAAACTGTTGAAAACACAACTTTGCCATGGAAACGCTGGCACAGCCTGCATGCAAATGTGGAACTGGTGGGTGCCTTTGAGTGTAGGAAGGGCACATCTCCCCAGGGACATCCTTGGGGGCCAGCAGAGCAGCCTGATGGATTGAGCTCAGTGCCTTCCAGATGTCCCTCCTGCAAACTCTGCATCTTGGTCCTGTGTTTCCAAGAGCTTTGCAAGAATGACACGTGACCAGACAGCCCAGCTGACTTCACAGAATCTACACAAAGCTCTTCAGAGCTGTAGATTGAGCAGAAATGTAGACAGAGAGGGAGGTATAAGCTGCTCCCACTCTGGTCCCTTGACACTGCAGGGTTTCCCTCATTGTGGGTACCAAATTGACTGGAGGATGAGGAACTGCTCAGCACTGAGGAACTTGCTGCTCTTTTATTACTGAGAGACTGGAATATACAATCTCCTTATTGAGAGAGTTAAAAAAAATATAAATGGGGGAGGGACGGAGACACAAAACCACAGAGGCTGTGGGCAGAGCCAAGAACTGTAACTGGAGCTCAGGCAGAAACACCACATGGGAAACAGCCAGAGCTGCTGATATCCTCAGGCTGTTGCAATCACAGGCAATCGGTTGCTTGGCATCTTCCCTCGTGGTCCTGGATCTGGGAATGCTGTGGCCACGAGGGCCTGGCAGCTGGTGCACACGTGTGCCCCAGATCTGTGCTGCTCCAGAGCTACCTGAGGTGCCGGGCACATTTGCCATCCCCACTGCAGCTGGCTCTCAGTGTTCCTGGAAATCAGACTTTCCCAGGCACGTCAAGCCCAGGGGCACCCATTCCTGGAAAAAGCTGGGCTGAGCCCCAAGCACGGGCACTGCTGGAACTGAATGGTGGGAACAGCGCTGACCCAGAGCTGTCCCCGCTTCACCCACAGCCCAGCCCCACTCACGTTCTGGTCCATGGTCTCAGGGATGAACTCGCCCTCGCTGTTGATGCTGGTGTAGGATCCCTGGCGGGCAATCTGCTGCTGCTCCTCAGGAACACTCCCAGGGGGAGGAGAGCTCCGGCCGGTGTGCAGGGAGCCTGGGACAGGGACAGACACGGGTCAAGGAGGGAACCTGAAATCCAAATCCTTCCAGAAACACTCCAGTGATCACAGAGCTCCTGGAGATGCTGCTGAGTTTGAACTCATGAGAATGGAGCTAGAGGTGGGATGCTGGTTATGGGCATCCTCCAAAGCTTCAGCAACAGGGAGAGTTTATTACTGTGAGACCACACAACATGCAGCCCCACTCACTCTGGATCCTAAGAGCTGTCACTGTGTCCAGGCACACTGCTGGAATGGAAAGGGTTCTGGAGTTTTGTTGTGATATAATCAGTCAATCTCAAAGCAAACTACAAACTCCAAACCCACCTCCCCTTTGACCTCTGGGCATTCTCTCCACGGAGCAGGTAACTGCCTTGTTCAGGCATCTGGAAAACAGCACTGAAAGCTTCTTATATGGAAAACAATTTGCACTCAAATACTCTCTTCTCCTCCAGTTCGCTACACGAAAGTAAAGAGGAAGGAAAACCAGCCCCAAAATCCAAAATCCCCAGGGTAGGAATGACCTATGGGATCAGTTTGTCCCATCTCTGGCCAAAGGAATTGTCTCCCCTGTCTATAACCCCAGAGCCTCTACCCTGTGCATCCTGTGCACAGACAGCAAAGCTTCCCCTGGCTCATTCACAGAAGGTGATTTCCATGTTGCACCTGGGAGAGAGCTCCATGGCTTCTTTATGAAGATGTTCCATTCCTCACCCCTATTCCCCCAAATCCACTTTAAAGCTTTTTCCAGCTGTAAGAATTGTTGCCCTTGCTTGGCCCAGCTGCACAGTCTTGGCTGTGCTTGGCTCCCTGCAGTCCCTCCCCTCCATCCCTGTGCTGTCATCACTTCATGGCAAGGAATTCCTGACAGGGATCCGTGTGGATCCGTGCTGGAGCTCCAGCTGGTCAGCATCGAGCAACGTGAGCTTCCACACAACACAGCAACTGTTTTCATGCAGACTTCTGAAAAGCACACATCCTCAAGGAGATGCAAAGCACATGGAGATGCATTTCCTCACATTTTGTACCTATTTTGTGGCACTCTTGCCAATTCTTGGGTTCACCACTACCATTTGCTAACGATATGCTCAGGCTAAGCCCAAGATAAAGGTACTGGGAAGGGGCCTATCCCATCATGGAAAGTTAACACTGATCTATCAACACAACATTTCTGCCTATTCTACTGCTATTCTGCACCACAGTGTCTGTGCCAGATGGATCTCTGGCATAAATCTATCTGTGTGATCAACACTACGAACCCGAGGTCCCACCTTTCACTTCAGCACATACACATCAGGAGCTGCTAATGTTAACAGTGTCACACCAGCACTAAAGATCATTAAATCAGGGCTTTTTGCTGGATTTATACCAAACACACAGATTTGTCTGTCCCATGCTACATCTTCCTTCCGACTCCTTGCTCAGAATTAAAAGTCATATGGCTTTGAGTTGCCTTTTTCTTCCTATTTTCTCCTTCACAGATTTCCTGCAGGATAAGAACACAGTGAAAAAAACTCCAACTGAAGTAATGCCAAGATCAAGAGGAGAGAATCTCTCAAGTGCTGCAGCACTCATAACAAACTGGCTTTCCACCAGCCCTAAAACAAAACCAGTTGGGAAGTACAGCATCCTCTCTTTGAAGATGAATAAACAAACTTTTAACTATTGAGCAGTTCGGGCACCCTGGATAAATCACTGCATCATTGCAGATGCCAATCTGGAACGCAGCACAAGGATATTTGGGTGGCTCTTGCCCCAAAAAGCTGCTGAAGGATTTAGTGAGGTGTAATTGCTGTATCTTAGCTCTGCTGAGCATTTCTGTTACTGCTGCAATGAGCTGTGGGTCTGCTCATGCACTGCTGGGATCTCCTGCTCCAACAACCCACTTGTTATCCAGAAACATTTTCAGTACAATTTTACAAAGATCTGTCCATGCCCTGCTTGACTCTGAACCCAGGGAGTTAAATGAGTTTTATCACAAGACTTTGTGCAATCTCGCATTAAGCCTTTGCCTGTAACAACTACTCCCTGCCATAGATCAGCTGTGTTTGACCTTCCAGAGTCACATTTCCTGCCAAAAACTTTAAAAGGGGATAAGACACCAGCTATTTCCCAGCAGGTAAGGAAATTAAACAAAGTGCTTAGGCTTTTGCATGCTTGGAAGCTGCTGGAGTGAAGCAGATCCCTTTTCAGCCAGGCTGTTTGGGTAGAAGTGCTGCCTGAAATAATTTCTGCAGCTTCACAGCTCCAGGAGCACTGGTTGCTGCTGCTTTGCATCCATGCATGCTCTTCCACCTGGGAGGAACATGGGGAGGTGCTGGCAGAACAGCTCTGGAGCTCAGGGTCAAATCCCTGCCCAAGCCCTATCCTGTCCTGTTAACAAATCCCAGTGCTGCTGGAGGAGGGAAGGAATGGGAAATAGGGGTCAGGGAAAGTGTGCAGCAGTGATACTTCATGGCAGGTTTAATTCACAGTGGGGAAAACACAAGGCATGTTGGATATATTGGATAATGCTGATTAATCCACCCTAAGGCAGAGGAAGAAACAGACAGAAAAGCCCAGATGTGCCTGCTTTTGACACATCACAGATGCTCTTCACACTTGACCTAAAACTCAGGAAACAGCAGCAGCACCAGGCAGGGAGAGGAGGCCCCCAAGGGACTTTCCTGGGGTCTATGGGATTACATGTCCTGGGGTCTGTGGGATTGCATGACAGCTCCAGTGGGGACAGGGCAGGCTGTGAGGCACTTCTGTACAGGCAGAGTGCTGGGCAGATCTCAGCAGCTCTGTTTGGGATTCCTGAACTCAGAAAAACGCTGCAAATTGGCACTGGTTGAGCATCTGACCTCGGCTACCCTCTGCAGCAAGGTGCTGTGGGAGGGATTCCTGCTCCACGTTACACACACGAATGTAAAGCCATATATTTGAGAGGAGAGCACAGCGTGTCCCCAGGACAGAGAACCGGGGCAGCACGGAGACTCAGTCACTGCTGGCACCCACTGGAGCCTTTCATGTTCCCTTCTGATATTTTTATTTAAGAAGAGCCTTTTATGCAGTGTGTGCAGAGCTCGTGGTGCTGCACGTACAGCCAGTTCCCCTGTGCCAGGCTTGGCTTCCCTCCGCCCCTGCATTCCCTGGCTTCATCCTTCCCCTGCTCTTCCCAAAACTTCACCCAGCATCAAGCAGGGAAGAGAAGCCCCTGAAGAGCCAGGGCTGGGGAGGTTTTGCTGGCAGCTGCCACTGCTCACAGCTGCAGCCACGGGGAGCCCAGCCCTGGGATGACGTTCCCAAAACGAGGGACACGACGTCAAGATGTGCTGCTGCTCTGAGCCCTGGCAGAAACACCAGGCTCAGGACAGGGCTGCACAGGAGGGAGAGAGAAACCTGCTGGAAATTTCTCTCTCTGGTCCTGTCAAGAGGAGCTGTGAGCACAGAGAGCAAATCTCCCTCAATTTCTTCTTTTCCAGTGCAATGCACACAAGTCTCCCTCCTCTCCTTGCAGATCCTTCTGAGGATGGATTTCTACATCTTGATTTAAGGCAAATTTGGGGTACTTTTAACCTAATAAGCAAGACAGAGCCTATTTTCTAGCCCTAACACAGCTGGCATGATGCAGTCAGATAAATTTTCCTCCTCTCCTCAAAACAGAGCGGGTCTCACCCATCCTAACTTCTGCAATACTCCTGTTCTGGAGAGAGCTGGCAGGCACATGGAGCCATAGCTCATCAGCCTGGTTTTCCACGGAAAGAAAAGTAAAATAAGGCTTCTGGCAAATGTTTCCACTGAAAATGGTGATGCTGAAATGGGGATGTTAAATAATTTTTGGATAATGTTCTGAAACACGTATTTCTTCAAAGTGAATAAAAACTGTCCTCAGTTATATGAAAATACAGAACTTTATAGGACTTTAGTCCAAGCTCCCTTGCACTTTTCCTGGCAATTAAAAAACTAGAAGGGGATTTCCACTGAAAAAGTTTATGGGGAAAAAAAAAGAAAATATTGACTTTACATAAGGTTTTTCAGGGACACGGTGTGAAGACATTTTCTGCCCAGCAGAAGCAAAAATAGCTAAATCTTCCCCAGAACATCAATCTCCCTTCCAAAATTCTTGTGCCAATAACATACAGTTTTATTATTTTCTGCTGCTGTTTACATGGCAGAGTCAGCAGAAAAACATGAAACATCTCAGAAACATGGAGAACATGACCCTGAACTACCTTTTATTATAAAGACACTTTAAATCTCCTTTTAAACGTGGTTTCAAGAGAAAGGCTGAACTGAGATCCTCTTTTGGTAGCAACCACTTTGATGACAGCAGAAGGAAAACACTGTGAAATGCCTTGTGACTTCAAATGAAGAGTAGTTTCTCCTACAGAATTCCCAGCCTCTTAGGGTGCATTTTGACTGTGCACCAAGTTCAGTGAAATCCCCACTTCGGGAAACCAAAACACAGCATCATGTCTGTCTGTCTGTTCCCTGACGCTGGGCTTCATGCTCCATTTGAAATGCTGCTCTCCCTTTCAGCTTGCTGGAGTTTCTGCCCAGCTGCTGGATCGCCCAGCTCTGACTCAGGAGGTCAAAAATGCATCTGCTGGATTGTGGGCAGCCCCTCAGCAGAGCTGCAGCAGCTTCCTACAGACCCCAGAGAACTCCAGAGAGAGGAGTGACCTTCTGCTGTCATGCCTGTTGAAACCTCTTTGCAAGACTGATGCTTTACATGGAAAAAGAACCAGAGGTTTAGTTGATGCTTGAGCTGGTTACTTTTGCCACCTGACCATGTAACAGTGCCAAGGACTCTGTTTTTGGTGCATCAGCTCCTGAAAATCCCAACATTAGCACACTCTGCATCCCACAGCTGATGCCGCCACTGCTCCTCCTCTGCTACCCTGACTAAAGCAGCGCATTATGTCCATTCCTTCACTCTGCTCTTCAAGCATTCCCTCAAAATCCATTTGTACCTCAGGCTCTCACCCTGGCAGAGCTGATATCTCACCCTTTGTCTGCCTTGCCTTGGCTCAGGGTGTTCTTAAGGCAGTGGTGCAGAACTGGTCAGGAAACAGCAGCTCCAAAACAGGAAGGACAGGCCAAAGCATGGCATAAAAGTTGGTAGAAAAGCCTTAACTTTGCAAGAATTCCCCTTCCCACTAGCACAGCTACACAGGGAAATCCCTTCTGTCCTTCATGCTCGGCTCACACATCACTGACAGCCCCCAGTGCCACAGCTCTTTGCTGGCTCACAGCCTCACACGTGCCAAAAAGAAAGGGGCAGCAGAGAGGTTTTGCTCAAGCACAGTTTCTGCTGAGACTCTGTGCTTTGTGTGTGCATTTCATTCAGGATCACCTGGTGACTCTGACAAACTCTCAAGAGCCATGTGAGCTAGGAAAAAAAAAATATAGAAAAAGACAACCCTGGTACATGCAAACACCAGGCTCAAAGAGAGCTCCAGCAGATGTGCCACCCATCCCTGGCTTCAGAAAGAGCTGCACAAGGGGTGTGCTGGACCTACCCTAAAAGAACATTTTCTGTACATCTTGTCTGAGATGAAGCAAACCACAGGATTTGTTATCAGCACAGGCTGTGATACAGAGAAGGGGTGAGTCCTTAGAGAAAAACACCCCTTTGCTGCACAGAGAAGAGTTTGGAAGTATTTACTGCCATATAAGTACAGGGGATCTTTAGGGGATGAAGTGTTTCTCCCTGAGCATTTCTGAGGGAGGGCCCCACTTTACTCAAGGCTGTCAGTTGTACAGCTGACAAGAACTTGCATGAAAATGATAAGGATCTGCAGAAATTACCTCATAACCTGCACCCACAGACACAGCAGAGAACGTTCCCTGTGTGAAAAATTCATTAATCCTGCCTGGATTATGAATAATTATACCCCTGCTATACAGTCCTAGATATTGCTTTACCAGTTTTGCACAAGGCACCCTGCTCTCTACAAAATCCTACAAGGCTCTTTACACAAAATCTTCTACAGACAGCTGATCAACAGGATTTCAAAAAGCTCAGAGTATTTCAGAAAGCAAGGAAAGTATAAACTCAAGCCCAGAGAACCAAAGAGGAAACCACACAAGGCTACAAACAAATTGCAGGGCTGCAAGAGGAAACCACGTGTTTGCCAGCCTGGCTAAAGGGGTTGCAGGTACTTATTTCCAGCACCTCTGAAGGAAAGGGAGGCTTCCATTCCTCTGGAATGTGACTGCTGCAAAACACTGAGAAACCCCCAAACCAGCTACCACAGATCCCATTTCACCAACAAGCACAGAGACACATATTTGGTCTTCATGTGGTGAAGCTGGTCCCAGCCCAGGAGCTAAGGAGCACAGCCCACTCAGCTACATTATTCTGCCATCTGGGAAAGGGAACAGATACTGAGAGAACAGCACATGGTTAAAGAAATAACCAAAGGTCCCAAAAAGCCTTGGCTTTCTAAAAATTCTCACTTTTCACTTTGATAAAGTTCAGTGGAATTAAATTCAATGGAAGATTTTATCACTTCATTCCCCACCCTCAAATTACACCCCAGGTCTCCTTTTCTCTTCAGTTTTGTGCTCCAGGTGACTCTGCTCAGCACAACCTCGCCCAACCTGCAGAGTCTCCCTCAGGCTGAGGACGAGCAGCAACTGCACTGAATTACTGTGGGGGACACCAGGGTGGCCACCCAGGCTGTAAGACCCACAGGGCTGTGACAAAAGGAGAGGAAGGGGGTGGTGGCCAGGTGGAAATTGCACAAAACACCCCACAGAGAGCTGTGTTTCACTGACCTGTGGAAAACTTGCGTGTCCTCTCAGAGTCTTTGTACAGGGATCCCATGATATCACCCATGGACCTGGAGATCCTCATCTCATGCTGCTTGCTGTTGTTCGGCTGCAGGAGCTGCTAATCACACAAAGGGAATGATCAGAATTGGCCGGAGCCCTGTGGACACACCATGTGAAACCCTGCATTTGGCTCCCCATGACCCTATTACCCAAGAAGTATTAAAAAAAAAAAAGAAAGAAAGAAGACATGCACGTAATCTAGAGTGATCCAAAAACCATTCACAAACAATTCACATCTGCTAATAAAACAGTCTAAAAAGATTAAGCTCCCACAGAAAATGGCAAATACAGACATTTGACATAAATTGACTGCTCCTGCACTCCATTATCTCCAGAGTGATACAGAGACTGATCACGGGACTGAAAACATTTGCAATCTCAAAACCAGCGCCTCTCTTCTGTGCTCCCTAGACTCCAATGGCAGCCTAGGCACTGCAGAGGTTCCTCTGTAACAGGGCAGAGGAACAGGGAGTGGAAAGTCAGGGAAGAGCAAAGAAATGCATATCCAGCTGGTAACTTGGTAGTGGCCAGGTTTTACTGACACACTACAGCAACATGCTACAGTGAGCTGTGATTTTGGGATAATTTTATGTACGACCTCGTGCTTCAGGAAGAGAAGCACCTGCTCTGAAAGGCAGGCAGGAATCCACCTGGCTCATCTGCTCTCAGCAGCTGACTTGCAATGCTGCTGTGTTCCCACAAATTTCCACCCAGGGTTCAGGAAACCCCAGCTGATGGCTCAGTTTTCCCCTGGGACTCTGGCCCCTCCACTTCCCAAGCCTCTCAAAAGTAATGGAGAAGCTCCAGGGGTTGTGAGCACATGCAGTAGCATGAGGATAAGCACTGTGAGTTTCAAGACTCCCAGTCTCTCCAGTACTTCTAGGAAACAAAAAGAAGAAACAAGAGTTGCAACATCTACAAATCCCTTGCCTTACAGCCTGTGCTTGGGGCAGCACGACTTGTGCTTTGGCAAGACACTCTGTGCAAGCGAGGTCAAGCTAACAGGCTTAACTGCAAAACCACTGAGCTCAGGAAAAACTAATAAATAAATAAAGATGGAAAAAACCCAGGCAGTTCTGCACGAGACCGAAGGATTCTCCACAGTTTGCTCTTCCCAGCCTTTAGCACTGCAGCAGCACGGGGAGGGAACAGACCCCACACTGCCACTGAGCATGGCAGGGGCCAGACCATCACCCTGAATACCTGAGAGCTAAAAAAGAATGGTGGCAGCATCTCTAGGAAGAAAGCACAAGGGGCTCTCTCAGGGTTTAACCTTGTTTGAGGGTCATTCTGGTATTTAACCCTTCACAGGATGCAGGAGGAGCCAGAGGGAGCTGAGCTCAGCCTCTGGGCCACTGTCACAGGAAGATTTCCTGGCAGCTGAGCCAGAGCAGGGCTGACCCCCCTCATAAGCAGCTTGCCCTCTGCTCTGCACCGTCAGGAGACTCTTTTCCACTCCCCAACACAATAACAAGGCATCTCACTCCGGACACAAAGGAGCAGAGAAGGTGAAGGGCTCACATTCGCTTTCTTTGGAGCGCTCACAAGGATCCGCAGGCTCTTCAGGGAAGGGCTCAGCTCCAACTGTTCCATCGCCTTGTCCAAATCTTCCTGGGATTTCAGTGGGATCAGGAGCTGGAAGGGATTAAACAAACACCGGAGGATGGCAATGTCACACTTTTGGGTAAACAGAAGGAGGCAGATTCTTACAGGGAGCAGCTTGGGAATAGGGGGATGAGGGAGGAACCCAAGGAGGCAATGGAAAAAGGAGCCCCTGTGCCCTCCAGCTTGTAGTGCTTTAACATTTTCTTCCAAGACCTCATCTACTGAGGAACAGACGCAAAAAAAAATCACAACAAACAACATCTGCAAGGAGAAAGCTTAAAGGTCACACCAGCAATCCAGCTAGTGGGAAAAGGAGAGGGCTGGGATGAAACCTTGGGCTTGCTGCCTGCTACTCTGGGGCTGCTCTGATTCCACAAGCAGGACCTGCTGCTACCAGCCCCAAAACAACCCCACACATTCTTCCTGGGTTTATGATCGTGCAGTGGTGCTCCAAGACACCAGTGAGTTGCACCCAAGGATTTACTCTGATAAATGCTTTGTGCCCTTCCTTACTGCTGCAACCTGTGTTCCTGCACACTGATGCAGCTCCCAGTGTCTGGCCATCGGGTGAAACCAGGGAACACCCCACATATAAAGAGTCTTTTCCCTTTTGATGTGGAAGGTGTGCATTGCTCTCCTTCCAAGATCCACTTCTTTCACTCCCAGCAGAACAAATTCACCTTCTGCTCTTTATAAAAACAGAGAACTATACAGCATCGTGTCTGTCAGGCAGCAAAAAGTTCTGATGTTTTCCTGGGAAATGGCAGACTGCTGCCCTCATACCTCCACAGGGAATTTGACCCTCCCAGCCTTACTGTGTGGTGCACCATGTCCTGCAGACAGCCTGCAAAGCCTCCGACGCCCCACACAGCTGCACTTCAGAGGAGCTCTGTGGCCTTCTGCTGCCCTGGGCTAAGATTAAAAGCACAACTTCTTGCCCCTCATTCTGGGATATTCTGCCTAATCTCACACCAAACAGGCCTCAGCCTCTGCAGGTTGCCTCGGGCACTGACTCTGGCCAACACAGCACATGTTATTCCCATGCCTGTGCCAAAGTACACTGTAACTCCTCTGACCAAAGGCACCGAGCAGCCACAGCTCCCAGCAGGCTCCCTCTGGTCTTACTGGGAGCCTCAGCTTCCCAGAACTCCTGGAAAGTGGCTCAGCCCTCTGGGTGACCATGGCTCCTGCCACCAGCCACAGCAAACCCACCTCAGAGCAGCTGCCACACAAGGTGACACTCACAAGCTCACTGGGCCAACCTTTTTGATCCCAGGGTGTTGCCAAGGGTTTGGCTGGTGGCCCGAAGGCAAATACACCTCAGGCTGTGTGCTCTTGGCTTTATGGCCAAGAAGGCCAGGGCGATCCTGCTTTGGAATATCCAGCAGGTCAGGGAGGGGATCCTGCCCCTCTGCTCAGCCCTGTGAGGCACCTCTGGAGTGCTGTGCCCAGTTCTGGACTCCTCAGCACAAGAGAGACTGGGAGCTCCTGGAGTGGAACCAGCTGAGGCTACAAGGAAGACTGAGGGATTGGAGCATCCCTCGTACAAGGAAAAGCTGAGGGAGCTGGGGCTATTCAGTTTTGAGAAGAGATGCTGAGAGAGGAACCCATCCCTGTGTGTCCCTGTCTGCAGGGAGGGCTCAGACCATGAACCAGGCTCTGCTCTGTAAGGCCCAGCAATGGGACAAGAGGAACACAAAGGAACTGATGCCCAGGAAGTGCCCCCTGAACACGAGGCAGAATTTCTTTCCTGGGCAGTGACCGAGCCCTGAACAGATTGCCCAAAGAGGGTGTGGAATATCCTCCCTGGGGATATTCCAGAACATCTCCACAATCCTGTGCCACATGCTTCTGTTTTTTCTTGACCCTACTTAAGAAGGGAGGTTGGACTGGATGACCCACTGTGGTGCCTTCCAACCTGACCCATTCTGTGATCCTGTGATTTCCTCTCATCCTTCATTCATATTCGAATGAACAAGCTGTGTTCCCCACAGATACCAGACAAAGATGGTATTGAATACGTCCCCCAAATGCAGTGCTCAGCCTGCTCCCTTGAGCAGTAGAGGTGGAGAGATTCCCCTGGAATACTTCCTAACCCACTTGAAGTTCACAAAGTTCTGCCTTAAGTGATCAAGGTCCTCCCATACACTCATCCAGACAGAACTGAGAATGGTGGAGAGCTGCTCTCCCTTGTTCCACCACCAAGCAGAATTTGGCTCTGAACTCTAAGCACAGCCCCACTCCTCACCCATCCCTTCCCTGAGCTCCTCACAAGTGCTCAGAGCAATCCCCCAGCTGCTGCTCTGAACAGAATGTTCTGCAGGTCACTCCATCTCTCTCCAACATAACATGAACATGTTTGCCTGCCTCCTTCAGAGGAGTCAAGAACATCAGGGAGAAATTGCCCTCTTGTAAAAGGGCCTGGAGACACTATTTAGCTTGGCTTTACCCATTACCCACATCTGGCAAGAAAATTCTGCTCCATTTGGCTTCCAGACTGTGGCACAAATGGATATCAAGAACAGGTATCTGCTAGGCATGAAACTCAATATAGACTCGTGCAGAACCATGGAAGTATTTGCCAGGGTAGATTTCCAGAAACTGGGTTTATTTGATCTAAAGACTGAGAAGCTGTGATTAACAGCAAAGTTTACCTACACAGAAGTTGCACTAAACAGAGCTTACTAGATTCTTGTTTCTTGCTTTTAAGTAGTATCCTCCCCTGGAGCCTGATGTTTTAGTGGGGGGCTTGGTGGTCTCTCCAGTGCACGTTGAGAAAGTGAGAGCAAAGGGTGAGGTTTCACCAACCCCAGCAGCACTGCCAGACCTCACTCTGTAAGACACTGCAGAAAGCCAAAGAATTGTAGGAAACAGGGTTGGGGAAAAATCTGAGAGGTCAATTAGTTCATCTTCCTGCCCAATGCAGGACCAACTGGCATCAACAATTCTTGACAAATGTTTGTTAAATATGCTTTTATCTCCTCCCTCCCCCCATAATGGTGCTTCTACCATTTCCACAGGCTTTAACCTCTCCCTAAGCTCCCAGAATGAGCTTAGGCTGAGGGGCAGCCTTGGAGAAGAAAACAGGAGGTCAGAAGAGAAGTGGTGGCACATTGAGGCTCAGTGAACTTCTGCCCAAGGTCACACCACAAGTTGGGGTCTGTGCTGCCCCTGGCCAGGCCAGGCTTTGCTGTCCCACTCAGAAAGATGAGCCCAGCCTAGAACTAAGACAGACCATGCCCCTTGGGGGACACCCATGGCCAGGCCCTGCTCTTATCTCCACCAGCTCCAGCCTGCTGATTCCGTGGTCCCACCAGGATGTGATTCATGCCTGCCCCTGCTCCACCCAGCTCATCTCACTGATGCTGCCTTCAGGACTCCTCCTCCACCAGGACAGCAACTGCCACTCAGTGAGATTTTGCAGGGGCCTGCTGACCTCAGAGTAAATTTAGTCTACAAGGTGCCACCACAGAAGAGATGCCTGGTAGCAGCAGAGAATCAGTGCACAGCTCCCTTGGAGCATAAAGACAGGGTGAAATATTTAACTGCAATGAGCCTGTGATCGTGTTCCCTCTGAGACTTTCAGTCATGGTACCTCAAACCCTGACCCAGGGATCAGATGCTGGAGTGTCACCACGGGGACACGCTGGCTGTGTCACCAAAGATCCCTCTTGTCTGTTTGTAGTGTTTCCACAACAACAACCCTGTTGTGCTACTTCTCAGTCATCTTCCCAAAGCTGTGGGTTCTCACGAGGTGGAATTTTTATGTATAGGAAAACAAAGCACTGGAAATCATCCCCAGCCCAAGAAATCAGGAGCACCCAAAGGCCTGCTCATGGCTCTGCTATGTGCTGTGCACATGCCCAGGAAGAGAGTCTCTAACATGGGATAAAACACATTATTTGAGCTTCTGTTTGCTGTTGTTGGAAAGAAATCCTCTTCCAGTGGGAAGAAACCTGGAATGAAATGAGTCATTCCTGGATAATTCAATGGCAGGCTTTTCCCAGGAGGGCTGTCAAAGAATGCCCAAGATTAGAAACCTGACTGCATTCAAAGTCAAAACCCAGTGGACACTTTGGTATCATGAGGTACCTATTGTAAAACAATAGGAACTTTCTTTGTGGAGCAAATCTCTATTGAAACAGAAGGGAGAAAATAATAAATGGGGGGGGGGGGGGCAAGAAGAAAGCTCTCTTCAGCACCTCTCTTTCCATTCATACTTTGATTAAAGGCTGCAGGTCATCTGCAATTAATACTTGAATACTTCAACTGCTGCCAGGACAGATCCAAAACAATCTGTGTTTAAAATACCATCTTTTTGCCTTTTAGCCCTCTCCTCCTTCCCAAAGCCAAACCCACCCTGAGAGTCCAGTGGCTCCAGATGCCTCACAAGGAAACCAAAACAGGTGCCAAGGATTTCCCCCTTCTGCTAAGAGCCCTCAGCAGGACCCTCCTTTCACACACAGCGCTGGACTCAAAGAGAAAGTGGGAAAAACACAGAAGCCTATGTGGTGAATGATGGAGGAGAAAGATCTTCATGCCTTAAAATGAAAGGATTGCACAGGGAGGGTTTCTTGGCTGCATTCATGTGGCCACAGGAGCTGCTGGAGGAACACTCAGCATGCACATTTCACTGCAGACCCAGCCACAAGAACGTGCACGTTCTTGGATGAGACAAAGTCAGTGCTGGATAAAAGAACACTCTGTGAGCAGCCTTGTCCCTCCTCCCCTGCACTTCACACTCCTGCAAGTGCCCCCGAGGTGCGAAGACTTCACATCCCCAACTGAGTGAGAGGGATCTTTTGTTCTGGGGAAAAGACAATGTTCCTGTGCAACTTGAAATAATTTTGAGAAAGGAAAAGCCTGGCTTGGAGTCTGAGAATCCATCTGAGCCATGTCCAGACAACAGCTCTTGTGCACTCACTAGCTGGGAACCACAAAATAAGGTTATTTTTCTTTGTATCCAAGTAAAACATAAAATCAGGGCCTTCAGAACAAACCACTCCTGAATTCTGAAGCTGGCACCACCACCCTGAAGCTGCCCCTCAGCAGAAAGAAGAGTACCTCATTGTTCACACAGACCAAGTCCATCGTCTGTCCAAAAGCATCTGTGACCTTCTGCACCACTTCCTTGAATCTGACTGGTCTTGGAAACTGGATAATCCTGCACACACAGACAAATATAACAACAGTCTCAGTTTAGTAGAAGCACACTGGAACCTGGGATTCGACTGACAGAGCAAAAAGGGACCTGTATTCCATCACAAAGCACAAAGCCTGCTCCTTGCTTTAACACTCACAGAAATGCTGCTCCTCTGCCTTGCCCAAGAGGGGATTTGATGAACCTGCCAAAATATCTACCAAAAATCTTTATGTAGCTCCTCTGCTCCTCCCTCTAATGCGAAGTACAGGTGGAAAAAAAAGAAGTCCAGCAGCCCTCCATGGGAGAAAACCCAGATCAGGCACGGTCAGTGATTTATCATCTCCATTTTCAGCAAGAGGCTCAGAATAGGGAGGAGGGCTGGAAGTGGGGACAATGCAGTTTGGCATCCTGTGACTCCTGCACCATCACATGCAGCACCTCTATAGGTATTCACAGCAGGTACAGCCTAACCCTAAAATAACACTACTTAAATTTTCTTTGGCTTTAACATGCACCTTGGACCATCAGCCTGTGTCCTGCCCTGCCACAGTCACCAAGCAGAGGTGATTCCATGAAAATGTCAAGCAGGGAAGGGCGGACAAGCTTTAACTCCCAGCCCTATTTTTATGGGACCCATGCCCAAAATCTGGTTATCTTAAGTAAGTGTCCTGGACTGCTAATCAAAAGACACATTTCTGTAGGGTTCCAGCTCCACTGTGGTTCAGCAGGGCTCAAGAATTAAAAAAAGAAAAGGATCCAAGCATGCACCCGATGTCCCTGGTAAAAGAGGCATTTAATGACTTCCAGCTTGGAACCATTTTGCCTGTATGCAAATCCCAGGAGCTTCTTGTGGCAAATGGGATGACATGGCAGGGCTCTTCCATGTAAAAGTGTAGCTGATTTTAGGGGAATGAATCCTGCTGTGAGCTCAGCTGCAGCTGCCTGAAGTCAGCAGGACAGTACTGGATGGAAAAGGTAATTGGACCCCAAACTCATGAAGGACTGGGCACCTACCTTTTCTCTCCTTCATATTCAAACTTGATCCTGATATTTCGCTGCTGAAAGAAAAAGCAGAGAATGGTGAGGTCCCAAACTGCATCCTGGATTGACTCATAGATTCAAAGCTGACAGGAGTTCTGTGAGAGACCCTCCTAATTCCATTAGGCATCTGGTTTATTTAGGCCAAGCTGCCTGGTGGACTCACAGGTTTTGGGGACACTCCACATTGCTGAGGAATGTGGTTGTCAAAAAAGAAGTTCTTCTGTAAGCAAGAAAACATTCACCTCTATAACTGTTAGTTTTAATAAAATGCATTCATAAAGTGGAAAATTGTGAATGTCCTGAGCTCGCTTGGGAACAAGGCACTATTATCAAAGAGGTCAACATGGTAAGTGTCTAATGCTTGTCCATCTTCAGTGCTCCCCAGGGTTTCACCCCAGTACTTTTCTGCTGGAAATTCAAAAAGCTCAAAGGATGACTACTAGAACACAGGAATATTTGGGGTGAAGAATTAAGAAGTAAAAGCAAGCATTCTTTAATGGAAGTAGAGACAATTTAAGATTTTAAAGCCAACAGTGCTAGGATGGTTGAAGGGCTGGTTGCTATTTCATTAGGACCTACAAAATGCAAAGTGTATCAGGCCCAATACATGAGGCACGGCAAATGCCCACCTTGAACTGACCCATTGCTCACCTCAAGAGAAACCACAAAACTTGCCCAAGGAAGAGCCAGTGGAGTCACAGGCACACTGGGTCCACAGCTGTGCAGGGACCAGTAAAAACCACTTCTCCCATCCTCTATTTGCGCATATTTAGCAGCAATCAAGACCACAAGGAGCCTTTTCATTCCTTCAGCTTCTCAGGCCAAGCCTGAGCCAAGCATCCCTCTAGCATCCCCCAGATCATTCCAGGACTTTCCGACGGCCTCCAACGCAGATCAAAACTCTCTTTACTTCCCAGACCAAGTCTAGTCACCCCACTTAACCTGCATTTTATCCCCCACAGTGCCCACAAGCCTCCTCAAACAGCTATCTTCCCAAGGAGAGAGAAGTGCAGGCCACCTCCCTCCTAGGTGTAACCCCGGGGAGGGCTCGGTCCTGTGCTGCCGGCATCTCACAGGGATAACTCCCAGCTGGGTGGGTGACAGCCCTTCCTGAGCACAGGACTTATCTCTGGGCCTCGCTGCCAGCGTGTGAAGGCACACTTTCCATCCTCTCAGAAGGAAAGCAGGGCTGCAGTGAAACAGCTTTGTTTCTAACGAGGAAAACGAGCTGGACGGGCGCCCTCCGGTTTATTTTTAAAACTGACAGCTCCTCGAGCTCTGCAAACACCCACCAAAATTCAGGAAGTCAAGGCTGGAGGCGGTTCTGTTGAAAAGCTTAAACAGATTCAGAGTAAACACACTGGATCACCCAAAATGAATCCTTGTTATCTCTGCTCATGGCATTTTCTGTGCTTCCAGAAGGGCTGGGAAGAACCAGCGCTGGGACAGTCACCAAGTGGGGCACTCCAGCAGTGATACAGTGCTAAACAGGCACTTACATCACCCCGCTGCCTACAGACAGTTCTCCAGACCCACAAAGTTTGGGCAGTCTCCAGGTTCATTTCTAGAACCAGGCCCAACTTGTAAAAAATACCAGATTAATTCTAAACCAGTCCAAAATTCGGAAGAAGAGATGACCACAACCAGCCTAGTGCTGAAGGTTCAAATTATTATGGAGAGACAGGCAAATACAGGTGGGATTGCCACCTTGGATTATCTGTGCTGGAAAATAAAAGATACAGGCTCTTTTATGATAATTTTTATTTGCACATGCCTCTCTGAGCAGGCCTGGCTGGGTCATCCCTCCTGGATGCTGGCAATAAATTGGCCAGTGTAGGTTCACTGACTGTAGCACCACAAAACCTTTCTCCAAAGAAAGAGAAAAAAAAATCAGGGCAAGGAACTTTCGAGGTTTCTCCTTACAAAGGAGCAGGACGTGGAAGGGGAAGAGCTCACACAGCTCTGGCCTCGCTGCAGGAAACCTTTCAAAACACAGGTTTCACTTTCAGCACAGCCTCGAACTGTGCTGAAACACCAAGCTCAAACACCGAGCTGGGACACAGCACACGCTGCCTTGGTTGTGCTGAGCAGCACAGATTTCACAGACAAACAAGTTTTGAAAAACAGCTTGTGGCTGGAAAATGTCAGAACACTCGTCTAAAGCTCCAGAGAGAGAAGAAAATGAAAAAAAATGAGCCACGACCCTGCTGCATCCTTTTCTTCTACATCAACAACAAGGCTGATGTGCCATGGCCTGGTGCCAGCAGAAGGACGCCAGCTGCCCCACACTGCTCTGCTTCTGAGCAGAGCCACAAACACACTGGCTGCAACAGGGAAATGAAAACCCACTTCATTTCTTAATTAGATAACATTTTTCTTTCATATAAAACACACTGACCTCTTGCCTCCCTCAAAGAAACCAAGACCTTTAGCTAGCAAGCATTTGGAAGAGGGATAAATTCATATTTATCTGTCTGAGAATTTGATTACAGTTTAAGTTTTCGGGCTTCCCTTGGCTTGCTCATGTGTTTGACCCACAGCTCAAGCTGAATTAATCAGTGCTATCAGCAACAAGTACTTTTTTCCTTTTTTAAAGAAAAAAAAATGAGTGGGCAGTGCCCAAAGTACTAGGAAATCTCAGGGGATGCAAAGCACTTCCTAAATGCTGGAGCAGGCTGTGATTTTTTACACCCATGGAAGTCTGGTTTGGAGCAACTGGTCTAAGATTACACAGGGAGCTGGGGCACTGCCAAGTGCTGGAGCAGAACCTCATGTGAGGCTGCACCAGCACTCCCAAAGGAACAATCAAGGGGAATGCAGGACCAGCACCTTCCCCATCAGAACCTCAACACAAACGTTGAGGTGGAAGAGGAGTGGGTGGTGGAGGCTGCTGGGTCCTACTCACTTTTGCAATTTTGTGAGGAATGTGACTTCCCCTTGCACAATCCAGGCTGTACTATTTACTGTCCCTGCCATCAGGTGTCACATGAGGTCAAGGGTAGCTCTGTTCTCCTTCACTCAAGAGGTCCTTAATGGGTGTAGAGAACCAGCTGAGACATCCAAAGGCTCGTGTTAAAGAAAGTCCAGGAGAGGGGTAAGGACAGTCACTGGCAACTGTGAGCTCTGGCAGAGTGTTTAAGCAACATTTTCATCAGGACTGTCGAGCTCAGGCAGGCAATGGAGCAAGCAAGGGAAACTGAGGCACAAGGGCAGGAGGGGCTTTGGCTAAGGGTATAAAGCCCAGCGTGGGGAAGAAAAGGCTCCATGGAGATCTTATTGCAGCATTTCAATATATAAAAGGGGCTTTATAATATGGAGAGATACTTTTTATCAGGTCCTGTAGTGGCTGGATGAGGGCAACAGTTTTCAACAGCAAGAGGCTGGATTGAGGATGGGTGTAAGGAAAAAATGTTCTAACTTTGAGGTTGATTTTCTACCTGAGGCTGCCCAGAAAAGCTGTGGAGCCCCATTTCTGTGAATGTTCAAGGCCAGGTTGGATTGAGCAGCCTGGTCTAGGGACAGATGTCCCTACCCACAGCAGACAGGCTGGCCTTTCAAAGCCCTCCCAGCCCAAACCATTCTGTGATTCATTCTCTGAAGCAGCACAGTGGGAGACAAGCAGGGAATTTAGGTGTTTGTCCTCCTGGGCTGTGTGCTCTGAGCAGCTTTCCCTCTCCGTGTGCGTTTCCGTGCGTCGCGGGGCACGGAGGAGCCCACGGCCCCGCTGGCGCCTGCAGACCCTGCTGCAACACAAACAAAACCAGCAACAGCCCTGGCAGGAAATACCACAGTCATTCCCTTCGTTTCTACAATAATTTCTTCTCCAAAATACTCGTACTGGCATTTCCTCCAGCCCTGCAAACAAATGGTATTTTGCTCGTTCTTGCCATATTCCCCCGAAAGGAAAAAGCAAAGCCACTGCCGTGGCCACAAACCCATCACCATCTTTCCAGGCTTTCCTTGAGGTATTTTTAGCTCTTTCCCTCAAATGTTCTGATTTCACAGGGAAAAGACCACAACTGCCAAGCTTCAGAGAGGGAATTCAGATGGGAATTTGGGGGGAGAAGGGGCAACTGCTTTTGCCTCTTGGCTGGGGACTGTGTACCCCAGTGGACTCGGCCAAGCTCGGCCCTCAGAGCTGGAGCAACAGCCCCATGTGCTGGTTTAGATTAAGGAAAATGTTGGAAAAAAATGGAAAAAGTGTTTCCAAACGAGGTGAATCATGAATACAGAGATCCCTGAAGAGCTAACTGCTGTTTGTAATAAAAGCACACACGGAGAGCAGGAAAACAAGCAGTTAGTCCTAAAATGGAAGTGGCTCTGGAGGAGCAGAAGATGTTGAGTGCCCTCTTTGCTGAACAGCCACGGAGTTGCTCAACTTGGGGTACGGGTCCAAGCCGAGCCTGTGGAGAAGGCTGTCTAATGGCAGGGAGCCAGCAGAGGAGCCAGCCCTACACCTCCACGCCTGTCTGAGTCGCTGAAACCCCTAAAACTGACACTCTGCAAAACCCCAGACTAGCACAAATTCAGATCTTCCCCCCTTCATGCCTTCTCCTCCTCCTAAACTCAGCTGCCATCAGAAACAGTGTTCTGTCCAGACCCCACTTCTGTGGCTTGCTTTAGATCTGCTCCTGTCAAATCCAACCAGAGGACAGCTTTGCCCATGCTGAGACACCACAGAGATGGGGCTTTCAGAGCACTTCTTCCACCCAGATCCACAGTTGCCTCACAAACCAGCGGGGACAAAGCCTCTGACTTCAGCATTAACCCTTCTGTGGTCAAGAAAGGCAGGAAAAATCATCACAAGGGGCCTCTTGTTCCCTTTGGAGCTGCTCTAAGAGGGGCTCATTCCAGCCCTGGTCATATCCACCCACAAGACCCCAGGCACTTATTCTGCCTCAGTTTCCCCCCCTCCCCGGGTAACAGAGGGGCAATGAAATACCCTCACTTTTGCATGCCGCAGGGTAATCAGAGGGACTGTTTTCACTTCCCTCATCTTCTACTGGCAGGATTAGGAAACAATGAGCAAAGGCATCAGCGCTCCAGCTACTCCCTTGGCGCACAAAGCCCCGGGATCCCTCCTCAACTCCTGCCTCTGGCTAAGAGCAACCCCAGCACCACAGGGCCAGGCTGAGGGGACTCCTACACCTCCCCAAGGTGCAGACCCGTTTGCATCAGCCCTGATTTGGCCCCTGCCCTCAGCAGCAGGACGTTCCTCACACACCAGACGGCTGGAGAGCAGCCCCAGACCGCAGGAGGAGATGACTAATGCACGTCACTGGGAATTATCTGCACAGAACCCCCACGCACGCCGGGTCATTCAGCAATCAGACTGAAAGGAGCTCGTCTGGCATTGCCCCCTTTCTCATTCCAGGGGTGGAAAGCACGACAAATCCCAGTCCCCAAGTGCAGCTCAGAGGGCAGTGGGAAGATGATGTCTAGGAGGGTCACTGCTGCCTGTTACAGGCATTTCTGTTTCAGACAGCAGCAGAAGTCACAGGCTTCAAAATGTTTATCTAAAACCACCCACCTCGCAGCAAATAGCTTTTCCCAGCTGAATTTCTCATTGGTATCATGCTGTTCGCACCCAAGTCAGCTCCACACGCAGACCGGGAAAGCCTCTTAAATCCTTGGGACTCCACTACCTCTGCCATCTCCAGCCAAGGCTTTCCCAGTCAGTGCTGCTCCCCCTTGGCCCCTGGTTTCTGCTCCCCAGCTGGGGAAATCCCTGTAGACGCCCTCATAAAGATTTCCCATCTTCCCCCATCGACATCATATCCCCCAAATGTAAAACAGAGGTGATAAAGCCAAACTCCTTTTATTTGGCTGCTCAAAGATCCACAGAGAGCCCTACAAACAGAGCTGAATCTTACTGGAGTTATGAGAAAGTCTTGCCCTTGCATCCAGCTTGCCAAAGAAAGACAGTCCAGAGGTAATTTACGAAAAGAACAACTTTTAGGACAGCCTGACATTTGATGTACATGGAGAAACATTTCCTACAAGTATTTAATTGCCATGGGAGAACATGCCATGGTGATTAAGGTGGCAGAGAACTGCTGGCTGTCATCGGTTCTGACAGAGGCTCACTGACAAGCAGCTTCATGCTGCCAGTTGCCAAGTGCTATTTATAGAAATGAATAGATGTGCACATAAATAAACACAAAATAAATGCTAATTTAATTGCTCTTTTCTCCCTCCATCCTCTTGTTCGGGATTTCTTAATTATTCGGGGTTTCCCTTCTTATTCCACTCATCTTTTTCCTAATCTACCCTACACAGATCTTCATTCCCCTGTTTCCTCCATCCCCTCTTCAGAGACATTTCTATGAACCAACTCCCTTCTTCAGTTCAAAAGATAGCCTGAAAGGACTCCTTCCAACCATGCCAGAGGATCCACGAGGATAACAGAATGATTAAAGAAATAACAGAGGAATACCAGTGCAGAAGTTGCTCTAGGAATAATGTCAGAATGATCCCTCTGTTCCCAAAGAATGGCTCTGCTTTAACTCACGTGAGGAAGGAAAAGGGTGTCCATGTCTGACCCTGCAATTCCCACACGACAGAGAGGCAGGACAACATAGTGGCTGACACACCTGACCAGCACTTAGGAGATTCCAGTTCAGCCATCACATCTGCTGCCAGCTGCCTGGGCAATTCAAGGGAGCAAAGTCATCTACACCGTGCTGTTCTCATTTCCTTGTTCTGCCACGAGGCATTGCACATCCAGAAACCCAGCCTTAGCCCTAAACTCATTTGTGAAGGAAGAAAACTAAGAAAAGAAAGATTTTTATGAAATTTGCCAAAGGATGTTCATTTCTGAAGATGATCTGAAGCAGAACTATCGATATTTTGGGAAAGAAATATTTTGGAGCGCACACCACTACAGGCTGTTTTCTTGTGTGGCCCAGGCCCACCAGGAATACAATCTGGCAGGATTCAAATTTCAACTTGTGTCAGGAGAGCACTAAGGAAGCCCTCCAGGAGACAGAAATGAGATAGCACTTCAGTTGTGTTTCTCTGTGTACCAAAAAACTGCTGCAAGCCACAGAGAACTGGCTAGTTAGCCAACACATTCTTGCTGTGAACTGTGTCCTTCAGTGGAAATTTGGAACACTGACTAAAGGATTCCCATGCCTCAAGAAAAACATTTTTCCACAGAAAAAGAAATATTATTTTATTAATCTACTAACTGAACTCTCAAACCCAAGTAGTTCAATGTGAGCATGTTGCTGCACGGCCTCGTGAGAGGCACCAATAATGAGATGACCAAGAGGATGTTTTATCACCAAATTGCCCCTGTGCCTCACTCCCCCTTCAAGGAGGGAAACTCTGCAGGGCTTCCTTCAGCCCAACAGGTGAACCTAATGACACGAAAAAATAAAAAGGGCAAACCAAGTACCAAAAGAACAATGAATCACCAGCACAATGACAGCATCTCCAAAGCAATCTCTCCCCCACATCAATTTCTGTAGTAAAAAACAAGGAAAAAAAAAACCCTTAAAAGTGACCCAAACAAGCTGACTAAGCTGAGCTGCAAACATGAACCAAGTCCTCACTAATTCCACCTCCTCTGGCCACTCCCCACCTCCCAAACTTGCCTCCTGCCAGCCAGACGTGTTCCAGCTAATCCAATTTAGTGAGGCAACAATTCAACATCCTCCAACGCCCTTCATCTCCCGAGACCTGCTGGTCTGAACCCTCAGCTCCGGATGTGTGAGGAGAGCAGGACCCTGACCATTCACATCTCCTCCATCAGACAGCTCTGAGCAACCCAGAGCATGCTGGTACAGCTGCTCCACTTATTGCTAAAAATAAAAAAATCATGAAGGAGGAAGTGTTTCTCCTAGCATCAATGCTGTAAGAAGAAGGAAAATTTGATTTCTGCTACAATAAAACTAAACACAAGTGGTAGCCAACTATTCTAAAGCTGGTATCAGAGCACAGCATAACTCCATTGGTGATTTATAAATGAAGATGCAGAGTGGACGGGCTGTGGGTGGGAATTTGATTGCAAGATGTCAACTTGATGCAGGTAAGAATTCAACCAATGAAAACTGTAATTTTCCTTATTTTTGACTAATTATCCAGTTAACTGTGTATGTGCTGGGTTTACAGCCCAGATCTCAAAAACGACAGCAGGGGTTTTCCCCCATTGCACAAAATAAATTTTTTAAGAGGAGCCTGAAAAGCTTTGCTACCCCGATAGCAACCTGAGCTTGCTCGGCACTGTCCCCACCCATCACCCTGCACAAGATGCTGCCCTTGCAGCCACCCAAATCTGCACTGGGCTTCTGCTTGGCCTGCAGCTGCAGGGAGCCAGCCCTGAGTTTCTCTGGTCAGTTCTGTCAGCATCTTGGACTTGTTTCAGCATGAGCTGAACACAAACCCAGTGATTCAGCTTGGGCAGCTGCTGCCGCCAGGACGCGCTTTGAAACGAGACGCACGCACGTGTTTTGTTCTGCATGTGGCTGGGAAGCCCACAGGGACTCGGGAAGGGATTTTTCCTCCCTGCACCCAGACTTCTTTGTTTGTAGCACAAGAGCAGTTAAAAAATGCATGACGGCAGCAAGTGACAATTTGTTTTCTTCCTTGCTAGGCATCCAGCAGTGGCAGAGTGGACTGCGAGCTCATTCCAAGCTGTAGCACTGGAGGTGGAATTCTGAGTGGATTTGCTGCCATGCTTCTCCAGCAGCTTCCCAGTTGTCCTAATCTTTTTCTCCCTTTTTCTTTTGCTATTTTGACAACTGAACTCCTTCTTCACAACCTTCACGTTCGCCTAATGCTTGTTCCATACACAAACAGGCAACTTAATCCACTTCAGTTATTGTATCAATGTCAGCAAATAATTTCTGACATTGCTCAAGGGACGACGTTTTCTGCTCACCAAAACATCTCTGAATGTGCAACAGGGCCAAAATGTTTGAGTTTAGGAGCATAAAGATAAACAGCAGTAATTCCTAATTAAACACTTTATATAAGAATGACATTATTCTTCCCCTAAGAGCCTGGATGTCTACAGCTCAGTCAGAATTGGCAGTCTGTCTTTCAAATATCTGAAGCAAAATGTGCACATAATAAATATAGTATTTCATTAACGCTGTCAATAGAAAACAATTGACTTATCCAAGCCCTAAAGCTGCACAGCCTGAAACAAGTTCTGCTACTTTCAGAGCTAAACAACAGTTACAAGTGCCTTGAGGTGGGAATCGAGGCTTAAACCCAGCTTCAGGCATATTTGTGAATAATTTGGGGCATTACTCTTCTCTGCTCCTCTGTGAAATAGGGATGCCTGCAGCTTCCTTTCAGCTTTTCAAGTAACTTGCTAAAATTACGGTATTTCTAATGTTCTGTACACTTGCTAACTTCAGTTCTAACATTTGAACTCTGCTCTGCCAGGATGGCAAGCACCACACCCACCTCTGGGTGGACTGAAGAAGCGAATGCCTCACCTGTTTGTTGGAGTGGACACTGTTTTTATTCCTGTTGTTGTCTAGCAGCCCCCCACACTTGCCCAACGCTGCCAAATCCTTCATAATAGAGTTCAGAGCTTCTTCTTCATCTGCAAAAAACAGAAGAGACAACTGAAGAGTGGAAGACAACCCTGTCCTTGGATGTGCAGAATGAAAATACAGCACTGCAAATATAAATTTATCAAAACAAAGGTATCAAAAGACACAATGTCAAGCCTTTCCATCAAGAGAGGCATTCCAATAGCACACCACAGTCTCTCCCAGTCCATTCTGTCTTGAAAATACAGGTTCCTTCATCACAGGTGAGATAGATAATAAGACCTCACTGTCCCCACCTGAAAGGGCCTGCAAGAAAGCTGGAGAGGGACCCTCAATAAGAGCATGGACACAAGAAAAGGCCATTAAATTGAAAGAAGACAGGTTTAGATTGGATATTAGGAAGAAATTCTTCCCTGTGAGGGTGGTGAGGCCTTGGGAAAGTTGCCCAGTGAAGCTGCGGCTGCCCCTGGATCCCTGGAGGTCTCCAAGGCCAGGCTGGACAGGGTTTGGAGCAACCTGGGCCAGTGGAAGGCGTCCCTGTCTTTCCTCCCTCTTCATTAAAGGTGGTCAAGATCCACAACTGAACTTTGAAACCAGAGTGAGAAACCAGGGGAGAGGGCAGGGAATCCATGAAAAGAGAGAAACTCAGCAGTGGTGGACAGAAAACACAGAGAGCCCTCATGGGATTTCTGATTTCTGCAGTAACAGGAGACCTCTGAGGGACCCACTGGATCTGAAATCAATCTCCTCCTTTTCAGCACTTTGGCATCTCTGGTGGTGGCCTCTTAAAGCAGCTCTAAAGTGTTAAACGCAAAATACCAACCACAGGAACTAAGAACCCTGTCAAGACCCAGGGCAGGGCCCACTCGTGGTACAGTCAAGGCAAGTGCTAGGCCCATGCAGCTATTACTGTAAAAAATACAAATACAGCTACAAATCTTGTAAAAAAATCAGTGTCTCCAGGGACAGAACCACCCCTACGCCAGGGCAGCCTGCAGATTTAACTCAAAGTCCACAAATATGTGAAAAATGACAAAAACCATATGAAATCAGGCAGGACTGGACCCAAATACTGAGGGATTTTTCCCCAGGGAAGGGTATGTCCTGGATCCTCGCGCTCAGATACAACACCATCTCCTCTTTTTCTACTCCTCCTGCTGGGTTCTATCAGGATTGAAGCTTTGAAAAAAACCCAGATGTGAGAAAAAGACTTCTCATGTGTGCTGTGCTTCCAGAGTGTATTAAAGAAATAAGGGGAAAAACTGGGGGAAAATGTTTAAAAATTCAGCCTCACATTTCAGAGCTCAGAATTGAGCTCCAATGCCTATATCAAATTATTTGGAAAAAGCCCACATTTTCCTGTAGGCAATGTGTACATACATATTTAATATATAAACATGTATCTGTATATCAATATTAAAAATATAATTGACAAAACAATAAAATTCATACCAAAGTACATGAAAATATAATCCCTTCTGCCTTCCACATTTCATTATTTACTAAAAGCACAGGTATGTTTTTCCAGAGGGATGGCAGGGAGCACAGCCTGAAATGCTACAGGAAAAAACTCAAGAAAAAACTAATTTCAATTCTGGTTTAGGGGGGAAAAACAAACAAAAAACAAAAAAAGAAACACATCAAGAATGGCCCCATGGTTTGGGGTGTTTTTCTTTTGTTATTGTCGGTTTGTTTTGGTTTTTTTTTTTAAGGACCTCTGGGACAAGCATCGTTTTCCACACAGATTTTGTAGTAGGAAAATACCCAACACAAAAAAAAAAAGAAAGGGAAAAAGCCTTTTTTTCCTCTCTTTTTTGTGGAGGGGGAAGGGAACAGAGGGAGGGACGAGCTAAAACAAACCCACAAAAACAAAACCCCCTTACGCTGCCCTCCAGGAATTTTCCACCAGAGCTCTAATCTCTGCAGTGCCCCTCACTTCTTTCTTTTTTTTCCAGCAAGTGACAACAAAAGTTTCCTGAACTGCCTGACACAAAACACAATCTGTAATGTCACGGGCCAACAGGGCCAGCAGGCAGAGGCAGAGCCTGGCTTTGGTGGCTCCCAATTCTCCACCCCTCTCCAAACCTCCCTGGCCATGCCTGGCAGCATCTTCCATGAGAGGAATCCCTGCTGAACCCACCAGTGCCCTGGTTTATGTTACACTGGCCTCTTCCTCCATCTACACATCAATTTTTTGCCAAAACTTTTTGCAACAGAATTCCAAGTCCACCAAACACAGGTTTAAAAATTGCTGGTGCTGCAAACCCAGTTTGTCACCCAGTCACACTTCTTAGGAAGTCTAAAAATCTCTGCCAGAAGTGACTTTTTGCATCACTCTGCACAGCAAGGAGAATCCACTCACTGTCAGTAACTGCTTAAATTCAGCCAGTTTCCAGAAATACCCAACCATCCACCTAACTGGCCCAGAACCAGTGGTGTAAAACTGGGCTCCAGCTGTCCTGAGTCAGGAACTAAAGAAAAAAAAAGGAAACATAAGCTATTTTCAGTATTTTACTGTCAAATCAGTGTTTTAATTCCTCTATCTACTAAAAAAACCGATGCAAAGGAGCGTTCTGAAAAGCATTTGAGGATCTTTAATTATAAAACATGAGTGTTCGCTGTCAAAAAACTAAAATAAAAAATAAAACTAAAATGAGAACAGTACTACAAAATAAGATAACTTCTTCCTATACCAGCAGGACAGGTTGCTTTCTGCTGCTGAAAGATGAAAGAAGACTCAAGCACAGGCAGAAATACAAAATTTCCTTGAAATAACTTATTTCTAGGCGCTTTAGTATTTTTCAACTGCTTTTACCAGCACGTTTTCACTCCCAAGGAACTGCAATTTCAGGGAGGCTATGATCAAAACCTCAACTGTGCAAAACAAAACCCCCCACACCAGACTCTGAAGCAACTTCTGAGCAGCAGCACAATTTGCATCATCGGTTGCAAAACCGACACTTCCCAGTCCTCTCTGGGACAGCTCTGCACAGGCACTGATGCTTTCCAGACAGAACTCTTGCCCATCCTAATTACTGTTCCTGGGGTCTCCGAGCTGACTCCCAAGAAGGGTGGAGGACTTTGTTCCATGGAAATACGCAGCCAGCTCAGCCAGTGCAGTCAAAACTCAAACAAGCACTGAAGCTAACTGGATAATTAAATCCAAATGCCACTCCCAAGCCTTTCCAGCAAAAGGGGCGTCACAGACTGCTCCTTCTCTGCCTGGCTTGATTTGAGCCAGGAGAGGGTGAAGGATGCACAGCTCTCCCAGGGACAAAATGCCAATTTGTCAGGAATCCCATGCCCAAGGGACAGGAAAAATCCTGTTCTACTGATCCAGCCCCGCCAGGACCCAAATATTCTCCAGCCTTGTGAGAAGGCACAGCAATCATCTCCCCAGGCTTTGCCATGGCTCCAGAACAAAACATCTGCGAGTTGCACAACCCCGATGAAGTATCCCTGGAGCTCAGATGGGCTTGGGAGACTCCTGGAAATCCTTGTGCAATGTGAGCAGGTTCCTGCTCCCCAACAAGCTCCTGGCCCAGCTCCACTCTGGCATCGTTTTGTACAAATTCACTTAAGGTACTGAGGGCTGACAGGATGAATTGTACAACAAATCCCACTTGATCTCCAACGCAACATGTAAACAGGATTATTTCTACCATGGAAGATCAGGATGGAGAAAAGCTGATTACCGGGACAGCAAAAATGAAACATAAAAATAAATTGTGTTTAGTACTGTCCCTCTGTCCCCAGTCTCTCTTCTTCCATCCTCAGCTTTTAGCTATTTCCCTTAGTAGAAAACTCATTTCTTTCTTCTCGACTTTCCACCAACTCATTTAATTTTGTGCTTTTAAATCAGCTTCCTGTGACAAAGCTTGTTTGATCACACTGCCAGCCCATCTAACCAATGATCACTTCCAACCAAAAATAATAAATGTTTCAAAAGATATTAATTTTCCAGAGGTTTGGGGGTGGGAGGAAATACCCATAGCCACACAGACGAGAGGAACACACAGGAGAAGGAAGCCAAGAGCACTCCCAGGAAGCAACGACCGGTGGAGCTCCAGTCGACAGAGTTTGTATTTTTATTAAAATACACTCATCCATTTTGGCAGGATCTTATATCAAAACCAGAATGCCTCCTTCTCTCATCAGGTTTTCAGTTCTGCAAGATGTAAAAGACTCACAAGTCCCAGGCACTACCAGTATGAATCTGGGGCATTTGGCTACTTGGCAAAATCAACCATGGAGTGAAACCAGAAAGCCAGCAGATGACACATCTCTCTGCCCTTCAGAGCCACATTTCCAGTGCTGCTACGTGGCCTTGGTTCCAGCCTGAGTGAGGGAGAGAGGAACCTGGACTTTCATTCTTAGTTCAGCAAGTTCACTGCTCAAAGAAAAAAATTTTAGAAAGGGGAAAATAGAAAGCCTGAAGGTCAACAAGGACAGACCACCCAAAACAATTCAAGAGTCAGGAGAGAAAGCAAATGAAGAAGGGACAAAGGAATAATTTAGCTGTGCTCAGATGGTCTAGACACTGCTGTTATTGTTGGCTTCACTTATAGGTCATTGCTAAGAGGCAGCTTACGGTAGTTCCATGAAGCTGCTTCCATCAACACTGCAAAAGAAAAAAAAAAAACCAGCAGCTGGATGAAGCCCTCAGGAAAAAGCCTGCAGAAGTAAAGCAGAGTCTTGTAAAACATGTTGAGTTCTGATTTGGGCCTCTCACACACACACCAGGAAGAACCAGGGCTGGGAAGAGTCAGGGAAAAGCCCTGGGAGCTGCAGAAGGGAAGAATATTGTCCTGTGAGTCATTCCTAAACAGGCTGGAATGTGCAGCTCCAGGGCTCTGCGTGCACTTGGATCCAGAGAAAAACCACAGGTGTGACCACTCGTGGTCACTGAAGATCCCACTGTGCTTTTCTCAGCCCTGGTGCTGATAGTGCATATGCCTGTGTAAACTCCAGCAGCACCCTCCACCTCTCCAGAAGGTGATGCAGCCCCTGGGGATGTCCCCAGGCAAAGGGAGGAGCTCTGTGAAGCCTGAGAGGGGGATGAAGAGAGGGTGGGGAGCCTCAGAAACACTGACTCCTTCAGTAAAAGCCCTTTCAAAGACAAGGCTTTGAAGAGATAGTGACAAAAATACTGAAATGTAATAGAACACGGTGAAAATAAATATGGAGCCACGTGATGGTGACACTCAGAATGCTGACTTGGGTCTGAAGAGATATCAGCCTTTCATTTTCCCTATTTATTTGAAAACACACCATTTTTGGATCAACTGGTGTACAACATTTATCATTTACCAAAGAAAACCTCAAGTGAAAGACAAGACTCACTCCCCTGGCATCACTGCAAAGGGCAGCCCTGATGGAATTCCTGATGGAATCCCTGATGGAATCCCTGATGGAATCCCTGCTACACTGTCAGAAGGAAAGGGAGATGGGCTGGGGTTTATGCCTCACTGGTGGACAGGAATCTGAGACACACCAAAGCCTTGCTCAAGACCACTCGAGTCTGCAGCCAGAGCTAAACACATTAAAGGAGCTTAAATTCAGAGAGGACTTAACTTGATCTGGCCTTCCTGGCTGTATACAAAGGCCACAGCAATTCATTAAGCAGCCTCCACATCCCAGCCTTGACCTGGAATCACACGAAACAGCCTCTTCAGAAAGCTTTAGCTTGAAGAGCTCATGCACCTATTCCAGTAACTTCTTTGCAACAAATATCTCCATTCCAGTCTGAGATATCTCAATTCCAGTCTGAGAACACAGCTTTGCTTTGTATTCTACTCATTAGATCCTGATACTCCTGTATCTTGGAGACCCCTCTGTTAACAGACACTCCCAATCTTCTCCAGGTACTCACAGGCTGTGATTTCATCCCCTTTTAACCCCTCTTCATTTTAGTAAATGGAAATACATAGCTTCTGCCACTAGAGTGACACTTCATTCATTTCTACAGCTCTTTCAAGTGTGGCTATTTTTTTGTTTTTGCTTTTTTATCAAGAGGAAACATCAAAGAAGCACGTAATATTCAGTAGCCAAAGGACCTTTTCATGTCTGTTTGCTGTGTGAGCAGGGAGCAACAGCAAACTTGGCCCACATTTTACAGTCAAAGTCCACATCTATCAGACCAGCAGCCGCCTGGGTTGCTCCCAGAAGATCAGTGTCACACCAGGCCAGGTCTTTCCTGGTCCAGGGAACAGGACCACACTCACCCCTGTGAGAGCAGGTATCAAAGAACTTGCTTGTGAAGATAAATGCTGCCTTTTCTCCAAAAGCCAGAGGGGGAAAAAGCTTGGAGATTAAGAGAAACCCTGACCTGGGTTTCTTCAGAACTTGCAAACACCATCAACAGGTGGGTACAGCCACCAGCATTCAGGCCATGCACAAGGCACCAAGCCAGCACAGACTTGATGATTTTAAGGGCCTTTTCCAAACTAAATGATTCTGATTCTTAGCTGAAGGGATCAATTAAGTAAACACCATCACTGACTGTCCCAGTCAATACCAGGAAAGAACCCAGTGAGCCAGAGGCTCAGGAGCTTGACTTGGACCGTGATAAAAGCCCCCAAGCAAGCAAAGAGACCCAGACACTCTGAGAGGCAGCTACAAATATTGCTGTGCAACTGACCCCCCTTGGAAGGGCTGTCTGTGAATGATGTGTGGCAAGTAGGGTGCTGCCTGCACCCACCTGGTGAGACCCAGACAAATCTCCCCATAAATTCAACCCACATGCACAAAGCATTTTGCCACTGCCTGGACCCGTGTTCTGAATCTGATAAAGAGAAAAATCACCCAATTACCCTCCTCCAGAGCAGATTGCAGAGCAGCAGACACACCAGTGGAGCACGTTCCCTCTGCAAGTCAGCAAAGGCTCAGCAGCAGCTGGATCCTGCTGCTGTTCTCCCTCCTGCAACCCCACCCAAGGGATGCCAAGGTCACCCTGGGCAGGACTCAAGGGCAGGGCACAACCCAGCAGGTCGAGCAGAGCAATCACACAGGAGGAAGTGAGGAAAGACCCTCCTGATATGCAGGGACTTCTTGGCAGGAGTTTGTTCTCTGACGTCTTGAGCTCGGGGCAAATAAACTCACACCGAGAACCAGTGCTGAGATGTGCTGGGGGTTCTTGTAAGCACATTTATTGTTCTCAGAGAACTATGATACTAAAGGGTGCAGCAGGTAGAGGAGATTAATAATCCTTTACCTGAAAAATCGATGCTCACCTCTTGCTCTCCATAAATGATATCAGTTTGGATCTTTAATTTCACTTTTATAGCACAATCAGTAAATGCTTTATGAAAAGAGACAAAGCCAAACCCATCAGAGGCTTTTGACAGCTAGAGATGTCCAGCATACCAAGTGCCCAACAGAACATCCATGGGTTTAGGGAACACTTACACCATCCCACACACCCCTTTTCTTGGGGGTAGAGCTGAATTCCTGTCTCCTATTGCCCCCCCTAACCCCGTGCTACCCCTCAGGTGACCCATACAGCTATGGGAAAAATTGCACAGCCAAATTGCACATCATGTTTAGATGAAAAACAACCCTTCCTTTTACATCCCCCTGCAAAAGGGTAGATAAATCAAAGCTCAGGACCAGGCTTGGAGGGGAAGGCAGAATCTGCTTTAAAAAAGCTAAACCAGTTATTTTAACAATGATAAATGTGCATCACATGTATAATAAATCAAATCACCAATGACAGGACCCAGCCACCATCCAAAACACTCATGCACACAAAGCAAACACCCCCAATGTCATACAGACATGCTAAGACTCCAGTCAATTAATGAGAGCATTGAGAAAACAGCAAGAGAGACTAACCTGGCACACAAATTCGTGTGTCATGTGTCTCTCTATTTGAGAGCCAGGGTGAGATCATGAAGAACTTCAACTGCCCCCTGAATTTCCCCAGGAAAAACCAAAAAAAGCCAAGGCAAAGCGACTGGGACTGCACCTCAGTTTAGGAGAGGTGAGAGTGATGCCCTTAAAACCCCGAGCCATCAGTACCTTGCAAACACCAAAACCGAAGCATTTGGGGTGGCAGTTTTATCCCACGTAAAGGTTTCAGTGGTTAAGCCACAAATCATGCAAGAGATTTCTCCTGAGCTGTGAAGCACTGTGGCTCCCTCGCCTGCAGGCTGCCCAGGGACTTCTGCAATGGAAAAGGACTGCGCATACAAAAGGTGTTTGCCTTAGCTCAGCAGGGAGGGAAAGCAAGGTTGGGTCTGTGGTTCACCACAAACCTCCTCTCCCAAAAGAGCCATCCTTGACAGTGCTGTGCACAGGAAAATTCCACAGAGCCACTGGCAGAGCTGTGCCAGGCTCTGCACACCCTGCTCTCCTCCATCCCTGGGCACTTATGTCACCACAAGTCCCCTCTACATCCCCACACGCTCGGAGGGTGGCAAAGCCCAGCTAAGAAGCCAATTCTCCCCCAGGTACAGCCTGTGTGTACCCGACAGTCATTCTCCTCCCTTCTCTCAGCTCTGCACCTCCAGCAGCTCAGGAGCACCAGTGATGGAGGTGCAGCCACCTCACAGCCTTCACCCCCTTCTTGGACAATGGGAGAAATGTATGGGTTGAAACTGGGTGGCTTTTGGTGGGGGGAAGATTTGCTGAGGAGGGCAGAGCTGGGTGAAACAGCTGCTGCCCCTCACACCCAGGCAGTGACTGGGATGCTGGAACAGGAGACAGGATCTCTGAGCACAGCCATAAACCTAACCCTGCTCATGACAAACCCCTCCTTTCTTGTTTGCTTTTGCAGATTAAAGTTAGTCTAGGAGAGCTGCAAGCAGGGGCTAGAGTCTTAAAAAGCAAAACTAACCACATTTAAGAACATTTTTGCATGCCTGTAGCTCTGCTACTCCTCATCACTTCAAAGGTACCAGGTTTCTCTCTCATCCCACAAGAAACTTTCACAACTTTTTTGCCAGCTCTGCCCTTTGCTCCACAAGCACTAATTTTCCTCTAATGGATTAACATAATTGAATTAAACTTGGGCCAATTATTCCAGCAGTTTCCCTGCTAAGCTTAAAAATTGCTCCTTCTGAAGAAGGGCTTATGTGCCTAAAAGGCAGCCTGGTTTTTTCCACCTCCATCATTTGGTCTAATAAAAGATATTCACAACCTGTACCTCTCTCTTGAGCACACTTGAAAGGAGAAAAATGTTTACCCAGCAAAGAAATGTAACTGGCATGTTATTTCCCCTGACTGACTCCGATACCTTTGGAAGTTATTTGAGGGATCATAAAGAACTCGTTCTCCCTCCCAGCCCAGCGACTTCCAGCATTCAAAGCCTCAGCCCAGAGCCCATGAACTCCTAACCTGTTGCTGCAGCAACAGCTGCAACATCCCAGGGGTGATGCAGGTCCAGTCCCACATTCCCCAGGTGCCCCAAGCACCCTAAATTTGTGCCCTGGCTACAACGGCTGCAGTGCCAGGAAAGGGAGAAGACCACGGGCACCTTTTAACTCAGACATCTCTCAAAAATAAAAAAAAAACCAAAAACCTGAAAGACTGATATATCTTATTATAACAAAGTGCTGCAATTCAACATGAATTAATTTTTCCTTAATAGCTCCCAGCACACAAAGAGAAAGTTAAGAGCAATAGGAAGAGAAGAACAAAAGCTTTGCCTACTGAGGAATGAGGAAAATATGGCCTGGGAAGGCTGAGACATCCATGGGATAGGGTCAGTTCTGCCCCCAGCAGCTCTAACAGTTCTCTCTGTTTCAGCAGCCCCCAAAAAACCCAAGGACTGGGCTGAATGGCCATGGCTGTTCAAACACGCCATCAGCAAGGTGCTGTGCCTTCTGCCAGCCCAGCCTGCAATCACACACACTCTGCCAAGTCAATACTACAAACAATATCATCCTCCCAATCTCCCACACCTCAGATGACCTTTCTGCTGAAGCAAAAGTCTCCCTCGCTCCAGCAAAGCATTAAAGACCTAAACCTTTGTGTTGTGCACTGAGCAGATCAGATCAGCCTTCCTGGAGCTTTTTAACCATCAGAAACACACATGCACACACACAGCTTTTCATAACCACAGCTAAGAATACTTAAATCATTTTTAAAACAAAAAGAAAAAAAGTTAAGCAACAAACAAGCTGGTGCTTTTTGTACCAACTTTTGCAGTTTTTAAAATACTACTTTTACTGTGATGTCATGTTTAAACACAGCAATTTTTAGTACTTATTGGCTATGGTTTTTCCACCGTGCTGCACTGGAGATATGGACACCTTAAAAAGAGTCATAAGCACTCGTTTGATCAAATTATCTTGGACTCTCAAGGAGGGGTTGCAGATGGAAATGTACTCTAAGATGAATAAAAAGACTCAGTGCCAAGGACTTAGGATGGTCCCAAGCTGGCACATGAAGGGACACTGCAGCAGCCCCAGGACACCACTGCTGCACAGGGCTGGTCCAAGCACTGCATGACACGGAGACGCCAGAAGTCCCCACTTCCCGTCTTGTGGTCCCCATGCAAGGTCATGCAACTTCCCTAGAACATGTCTAGGAGTGCACAATCCTGTGCTGAACTCTGAGACATTGAGCAGACTATAAATAGGATCCTGGAAAAAAAAAAAAAAAAAACAAAGCAAGGGTAGACCTGGAAACAGACTGTCAGATCTCCTCATCCAAAACATCTCTGTGGTCTTTTCCAGAAGGAAATCAATGATGTGACAGCAAATTCCCTGCCCTTCCCTTGAAAATGCTCCCTTGCGTGGAGCAAACAAACACATATAAGAGGAAGAGGGAGAGAAGTGAAACTAATAAACCCTCAAAATTCAGCCTGAATTCCTGTGCGTCACCAGAGCTGTTGCAGCAATTCTTTAACTGACCAGCACCACTCAGCAACACTGAGGGGAACACACGACACTTCAGCCACCTCATCCCCACAGCTGAGCCACAGACCAGACTCAGGACCACCAAATGATCCCACCAGGATTCATCCTGGCAGATCCTGGGGTTCCACATTGCTGGGGGTGCTGCTGGTGAGGAGCCACAGCAGTGACATCTTAGCAAGGGGACAAGCACAGCACCTGCCATTTACACACAAGTGCAAGCAGCACCCCAGACCTGCACAAGGCTGCTGCTGATTCAGCTCACATTCCAAAAAACTTCACCACAGAATCCCCACAGGTGATGCTGACCTGGTGGCACCCATATTATATTTGCAGCTGGTAGGGTGAAGGCACCTTGAGCAGGTTCTATCAACCACTCTCTGTGCAAGAAATCATCAAATTGACAATCTGCTGAGAACTGGGCTGGAGCCAGCAACTCCTTCCCTGCTGGTGCTCAGGGCAAGTCTGAGCTTTCCTTCTTAAAATAACCCACGCTGCCTTGACAAAGCAGTGGCTTTTGCCTTGGAAGTGAAAATGTTTCTGAAAAATTTTGGGGTTAGTCAGCAGGGATTTTAAACTGAAATTTGTCATTCTTTATATTGAAGAAGCAGATGCGGACTTTCTCTTCCCTTCCTTTTCTTTTTTTTAACCTTGCTTTAAATTAGTTCTCTCCCCACAAAATCTCTCTTCTACGTAACAGAGAAAGAACAAAAAGAGCAGACACATAAAGCCAGAATGGGGAAAATACCACTCTTCTCCTTTCTCCACAGGGGAGAATAAACACTTAAGGTGTGGCAGTGGCTTCACACTTTTCATTTTCTAAATTCAAACCACTACCAAACTCTGAATCACATTTCTAAAAGGAGTTTAATAAGGGTAGTTAGTGACAGGACAAAGGGGGATGGCTTCAAATTGACAGAGAGAAGGTAGACATTAGATATTAGGAAGAAATTCTTCCCTGTGAGGGTGGGGAGGCCCTGGCACAGGGTGCCCAGAGAAGCTGTGGCTGCCCCTGGATCCCTGGCAGTGTCCAAGGCCAGGCTGGACAGGGCTTGGAGCAGCCTGAGACAGTGGAAGGTGTCCAAGAACAATCCCTAAATTTACTGTTATACCCACACATACCTCCTTTTTTTTTTTTCTTTTTTAAAGCATCATTTCAGCCATCCCTGGAAAGTTTTGGGTGAATTTGTGTGAATGCTGCAAATGGGCAAGTGAAGTGCTCAGCTTCAACCAGGACTTCTCCAAGATCTCTCCCTTCTTGGTTCACCAGGTCAGGAAGCCATTTAAGCACTTCCAAGGGGTCCTAATTCCTGGTATAATGAATTTTCTTTAGGATAAAGTTCTTATCTATAGAGATAAGATCAAAATCATTATGTACCTCCAGAACTATAAATAATTCCCACTTTAATAAAGTTTCCCTCAGCACCACAGAGAATCTGAGACACAACTATTCCAGCAGAAGAGGGAGGAAGTGTAAGTAATCCAGGTCACCAATTAGAAGAACAATATATTCAAGCTTGGCTTGAAACAGAAAATTCCCTGGGAGAAGTTCTACAGGGAACTAAGATGCTCTGCAGAGAAATAAAAGGTACACTTGGGAAGAGACTCCACTTAGAACATGACCCACTAGATCACACTCAGAATAAGAAAATTTGTCCAATTTTGGCACCATTAAAATGCTAAACACGAATCAGAAAAGCCAGAGCATCTTAGCAATGCTCCCCAGTCTGTTGCCACGCTTGGTAATCCCAACCAAAATTAACAGAATTTCTCCAGGGGTGTCCAGTTCTTACCCATCTTTCCATCTACATCAGGCCTCCATTCCACTGGTCCCAGACTCTTGTACTTTATGCTCCTCTCTCCAGCATCCACCCTGTAACAAACACACACAGAGGTCACAGATTAATTCTGACATTACAACTGTACAGGGCCACTTTCCACAGAACCTCTCCCCACCATCACCTGGGAAGGAGGAAAAAGGAGATCCTTTAGTTAGGAATGGAGACCAGGACTCTGCCCTCCTCTGCCCACACCACAAACTCGGGACCTTAATGGTTTCAAAACCTTGGAGTGAACAATTCGTACTTCCTTAAGAGCAGAACATGTAAAAAAAATTACATGATATTTTAAAGTTTTTACATGATTAATGTAACCCTAAAGCAATCACCATCTTTAACACTTTACATGCCACAGCATCCCTGTGGAATAACACTCACTTGGGGAACCGGCTGACAGCAGAACATGGAAAAGCAGTCCTGAATTAAAGCAGAAACCTAAATTTAGGCCTTCCAAACAGCAGCCAAGGTTCCTCAAGGTTGAACCAGCTTTTCTCTGATTGCATGGGAAAAAAGCTGAGTACAGGCAGCTCTCAGCAGCAGTGACTGCCCCGTACATCCCTCGTGGGAGGTGGGTCCTGAGGAGCCCTCCCAGAGTTTCTGCCTTTAATCTGCCCCAACACCAGCACAGAAGTTGGTTCAGTGACTTGCCATCCTGCACCCAGTAAGGTTTTTTGGGGTTTTTTGGTCACCAAGAAACTAAAGCAGACCTGAGCCTGCTGGAGTCAGTCCTGCTCACTAATGAAAAGCCTTGTTTTAGACTGAACAAAGGCAAAACCCACCTAAACATAGGCACCTTTTAAAAAACACTGATGGAAGACAACATCAAATTCCACTTCAGCTGCCTGATAAGCCCTCAGATTTCTTGGCCACAAACCTGTGTGGTAGCACAAGAAAAGGGAGAAACACTTCAAGAACTTGATCAGACTGGCACAGAGAGTAAAGCATTGCTGTCCTGCAGTCACTGCAGGTTGCCCTGAAGTCAATGACAGCCACGTGCTCCAGGACACTGACATGGATCCTGGAGTGTTAAATATGATGCATTGGTCAGACATGGTAGGAAAAGGCACTTTGAAAACCTCCTGGCTTAGTCAAATTGATTCAAACACAGCAATAAATCTGAAGAGAACCAGGAATGGCCCCAAGCACGGATAAAAACCATTTTCTGCAGCTCTGGTGCCTCGGCACTGGCAAGCAGAGGGATATTTATCCAACCTATTTTGAGAGAGAGGAGCAGGAAGGGAAGGTGATAAGAGAGCAGCAGAGGAGGAGATGTCCATGTGCCCCCCAAGAATGTTGTTCCTGCTGCAGCTGCCCCCAGGACAGCACCACAGCCTGAGAGCCCAGGGCCACCAGGGACTCTGCCCTGTCCACTTTCAAGACCAAGGAGGAGGCAAGGAAGCAATCAATTAGCTTGAAAGGTTAAAAATCCTACCTGGACTCAAGAGGGAGCAGAAAATCGGCAAGAAAGAGGGATCAAAATTCCACCTGATTATAACAAGAGCAAGAAGCAGCCCAAATTTTCACTTTTGCTTTCAGCAGTGATGTGACACTTCCAGGAATTAAGTTGTGTGCATAGTTTGCACCAATGGCCACAGGCAGAAAGCCTGGATTAATTGTAAATCCCTGGGACAGCCCAGGTTAACTCTCCTATCAGAGTAATCAATTTTTCTAATGTCCTTCTGTAGATCTTCCAGACCTTTCCAAACTATATCTAGCCACAAAAACAAGCACCTACAGGAACTGTGCAAACAAGCCCTGGAAAAAGCAGGTGACCTTTCCATCAGCAGAGCTCTCCCCTGTGCTGCTCTCCATCACCTCTGCCACAGCAAACCCCTGAGACCCCACTACCCAGCCCTCGTGAGCAAAGCAGCCCCTGCACACTGGGCAGGAAATCTCCATGGATAAACAAGAGAAAGAGAGGTTTTCTGGTTTAGCAGATCTCTTCAACCCTGAGGACAGCCAGCCTTCAAACTGGACTTGCAAACACTGGCGATTTCCGTGGCTTCCCAAAAATACATACCAGCAGCTTCCTGTTACAGAAGGACAAATTCCTGTTTCTAGTACAAATTCTGCCCTATTATTACATCCCTTAAAAAAAAGGGAGGGGGGGGAAAAACAGGAGAGAAAAAAAAAAAAAAGGGAAAATCCTCTTCTCCTCTCACAGAGCCCCCTATCAGTGCTGGCAGTTTGGAACACAAAACCAGTGAGCATCTGAAACTGGGCTCCCACTGGCCAATGCACCCAGCCCACAGAACTCTGAAAATCTACTTGAAATCTTCCTGGTAAGCACCTGCCAAGCAGCGAGAGAGCTCAGCAAGGTGCTGGCTCCCAGGGATGCTGGGGAAATGTATTGCAGGTTTGTGTTGTGCAGGCAAGAGACTGTCTGCTCAGGGAACTGCTGGAAGTTACTTAACCTGCAGGAAAGCCCAGCACAGATGCTCTCATCTAGAGGGAAAAGCAGTTTTGATTTGCCTGAGTTGGACTTTGCAGACAGAGTAGCTCAACTTCATAACAGCTCCATGAGAGCAGGGTATGAGTATCTATGTGAGAGATGCATGCAAGGTTATTAATCCACTTCAAAAAGTAATCCCAGTTCTTCCATTTGCTTCCCACACTCCTGGCTGGGAAGGGATTAAGCAGGACTGAGCTCAGGGGAGCAACAGTTCAGCTATGCCATGTCTGTGTATCCATGACTCCTGCCTCTGTGGATCTAAGTTACAGAACATGGGATTTACAGTATCACCTACTCCAAAAAGGGTTCTTCTTACCCCACAGAGGCTCAGCATCCACCATAAAACATGGACTTCAAGTCAGGATGTCTTGCCACTTCTGCAGCACAAGCAAGTGGCATCTCCCTCTGCAGTTTATCATCCCCTGGCTTCCAGGAAAAGCAGCACCTACTTATTCCTGCCTGAGCACCACTTAGCACTTTGAAGGTGTAGGGACACACCACTGTAAAAAAAAAATATCTATATAAAATAATAAGCCACAGTTGCCCCTGAAATAGGGCTTGGCTGGAAAGCTACTCAAACTAGCATTGCTAAAATTGGGACTTTCCTTGTTTTTTCAAGCAGCAGGGAACATGTTGGGCTCAGAGAGTTTAACAAGCAAGAGTCAAGCGGAAAAAATCTCTCCTTTTTAAGAGTTGACCACATTAACTTTCAGCAAGTTTCCGGGAGTCCTGCCAGAGCACTGGAGTTTTGTATACTACGGAACTGTTAAAAATATTATTGTAAATGTTATTTTCAAAAAGCTTCAGAGGCCAGCACTGGGGTAGTGTTAAAAACAACAGCAAAGCAAATTAGATTGTTCTAATGGTGAGAACACAAATGTGTGTGTGCTGATAGCTTAGGCAGCCTGCAGGCTTGGCAAAAAGGGACTCAAAGGCAAAGGGAGAGTGGTTGGAATATTACAGGTTTGCTCATCATCCCAACCTCATCCTTAGAGTTTTCTCCAGACTCTCTAGAACATTCAACCTGCTGCACTTAGGTCTGCCCAGGAAACTGGATCCATATTCTGGGATACACAAAAACAACTAAGTTTTGGTGCCACTTCAGACACATAAGACCCTCATGGCATTTTCTACCCAGGTTATCCAAAGGATATACCATGCAAAGGAAGTAAAAAAAAAGGCAACTTAAGACTGTGCATCTATGTAGATGTGGCACTTAGGGACACGGTGTAATCATGACTTGGAAGTTCAGGGTTCCTGGTTGGATTCTGTGATGTTAAAAGTTCTTTTCCAACCTAAATGACTCTTTGATTCCATGCTTTTGAACACAACAACTGTTGGATGGACTTCCTGCAGACACAAGTAACCAGGCCAGGTTTGCAGGTGTACCTCTCCAGAGAGCTCAAGGGACTGACTTCATGAGCCAAGATGAGGAGAATAAAACCTCTCCTGACCAGGCTGCTAACGAAGAAGTGACACTCACAGACCAGCACAGCTCATAGAAGGAGCCAGCCAGGGCCCTGGGAACTATAGCCCATGAAACCCAACAAGTAATTCTGCATCAGCACCCATCAGCTGAGGCTTCTTCTCCCAACTTTTGGGCATGACACCCCAAAACTGCGTAAGAATCTTTCTTACAACATGTGTTGCTGGAAGAAGAGATCTGTGCTTAAAAAGCCATTGTGCTCAGTGAAGGATTCCTTCACTCACTGACCCAGCCACAGCTGCTTCTGGAGGAAAATCTCCTGAGCCATCCTGCTCATTCTAGCACGGCGTGTACTGGGAATAAGAGGTTTAGAACCTGCCTGAGTCCTGCTGTCAGCATCCATGACAGCCCTTTAAAGAAGCCATTGAGATCGTAAATCCTCGCCACAGAAGAAATTACTTTATACACAAAATGTTCCAGACAGCACACTCCAATAAGTTATCAGAGAGTGGTTTGAGAAAGGATCTTAAAGACCTTCTAGTTCCAACCCCCTGCCATGGGCAGGGATACTTTCCATTATTCCAGGTTCCTCCAGGCCATGTCTAATCTGGCCTGGAACACTTCCAGGGATGGCACATCCACAGCTTCTCAGGGCACCCTGTGCCAGGGCCTCTCCACCCTCACAGGGAAGAATTTCTTCCTAATATCCAATTTAAATCTCTCCTCCTTCACTTTAAGGCCATTCCCCCCTGTCCTACTCTATAGCCATGTAAGAAGTCCCTTTTCAGCTCTCTTGTAGCCCCTTTAGGTACCCTTATTTTTCTCAGTCCCTTTTCTTGCTTTGCAGTACTATTCCTCTTACCAAAGTCAGTGCAGTGATCAGTAATGCATACTGGCACATTAAATAGCATCAATTTTCCATGCAGATCTCAATTCTGAGACAATAAAACAAAGAAGTGAATCAGAAGGATTAGAAAGGACTCTTCTACAAGCAAAGGTCAGACAACACAGCCCTATCAGTCAGAGTTCATCTATTTTACATATAACAGAGAGGTCAAGCCAAGCAAGAGTCCAGATAGCACACATGTTCCCCACCTATTTGGTTTTTTATTTCTATCAGGGTGTGCACAGCACAGAACTCACATTTTTTTATAGAGGACCCACCTCCTCCAGCAACTGGTGGAGATGAGCCAATTTGCAGACACACTGATTACACCCCAAAGTCAACCTCAGCCCCACTGTGCCTAAATTCAGGTTTTCAAACCAGGCACTGAAGTGATCAAGTCTAAAGGACCCTCAGCTCCTTCAACCCTGAACATTCATCTCCCCAGATGAAGCTGAGCCAGGATTATTTACACACGCAGCCCTGCCTGTGGTCTGCAGCTAGGGGAGAGCACTGTCATGCAACATTTTCCCTTTCACCGGGCAAAATCCTGTCCTCAGATAGTTCTCTGTGCATTTATGAATCAGAGGGAAACCCTCTGACTCCAATGAACATTCCCCTCTAAGTGAACACAGCAAAGGGAAGGTATTTCTACATATAATATAAAAACCAATGCAGAGGAATGCTGTCATTTCTTCCTCCTGCAGGTTTTCATTGCCTTATTTTTGTCCTTCTCCTCAAATGACCAAACATTTTGTGGGAAGGAAATTAAACCAAAACCGAGTATCTGGAAAAGTGAAACCTCAGGCCACTTTCCTCCATGTTTCTGAGAAAAACAGGAAGGAGAAGGAGCAGAAACCAAAAAGGAGGAATAGAAAGTTAAACCTTCATATGAAGTAAGTCATCATGAAAGTGTTTGCCCCAGGAAAAAAAACTCTCTTGGGAAAAGCAACTGGGAGAAAATCATCTGGTATCAGAAACAAAATCTCCATGAGTGAAGCTTTACACCAAAGAGCTGCAAAACCAATATTGTGCCATGGAGAACTTGGCCTGAGAGCTGGAATCTGGACAGGGATGCCCAGTTCTCCATGAGGGTGGCAGGCAGAAAACCACCCAGTCTTTGTAGCCTCCACCTCTAGGAGTATCAAACACATCACCAAACTCAAGGCTGACGCAACACACTCCAGCAGGGATTTTAACTCTAAGTGACTGTCCTGGGTTGGCTATATGACTTTTTTGCAACCCCAATCGTCCCTCCTGCTTATGCTGGAATCGGCTTTTCCTAGAGGAGACCCCTCCCAGAGGTTTCCTCCTAAAATTTGCCCTAGACCAGGACAGTGACCAAGCTCTGGACTGGGAAGGAGGGAGGTCCATCCCATGCCCTTGGCAGGGCCAGGGCTTTGAAGACACGGTGACAACTTTCACACCCACCCCACTTTCTCTCCCTTGCAACATCCCCCTGAGGATAACACACCTGCACATCCCTGGAGCCTTTGTGATCCAGCATTTGCCCTCAGCCTGCCAGGATCAATAGTCCCTCACAGCCATCCCCCTGCACAGCTTCCTCCTTAACGAGCCACAGCCTCTCCCCCGCAGCCTGGCTGGGTTTTATTGATCCCAACAAGACTTTCTGATCGACTGCGAAGCCCAGGGCTCAGCACTAATTGACCACTCTCTGCTCTCTCAGCAGCTGCCTGGTTGATTTGCTCCTTCTCTGTGGGCAAGAAGCACAATCTCCAAAGCACATGGGGAGACCAGGACCCCACAAAATTGGACAGGTCCTTTCCTTGCCCGTGCCACTTCTGCCGTGCCACTCTGGACTGAGATGTCTCCAGTGGGAGAAGGCAGAGCTCAGCGAGTGCTTAATGGCAAGCAGAGCTGAAAAGCCAGCTGTGGTTTTGGGCAGAAGGTCCATGGTTCTTGCATAGCCCCAGGACTGAGCTGCCCTCAGTGGGGTGGTGACGGGGTTACGAAACAAGCATGTGGGGCAGCTTGCACAGAGGCTTTGTTCTCCTTGTCCCCTGGACTGGCAGTATCACATGAACTCGAGTGCACTCTCCTTCACGGTAAAAAATGAGCCATGAACAGTGTGGGAGCCAGGCACACACAGTGCCCCAAGCTCCCAGCACTCAGGGCTCCCCAGCTCTGCCCTGCCTCTCCTGCCTGCCCTTTCCCCACCCAATTCTCACAAAGCTGTGGCTCTGCAGAGCCTGAGCACAGCCTGTTGCTTGCTGCAGTGCACACAAAGCAGCTTCTTCTGCAGGAGAGTTGCCCAAGCTGCGCCATCAGCCAGCAGTGACCTGCTTCCCCAGTGCAATGCACTCACTCTAATTCATTCCCCCAGCCCCATGGAGGGAAGAAAAGATGATGACACCGAGGAAAATGCGTATCTTGCTCTAAACCTAGCTCAGGACATTGCAGAACTTGAGACTGAGAGCAGGACAGCTCACCAAGGCCAAGAGCAGTCTGCAGGGGAGGCAGCAGGATGAGTAATTTCCTCTCCTACAATGTCCAGCCTGGTGTGGAGCAATGGAAAGTCTCTGTGGGCACTTTGTCCAGCTCAGAGAAAGTCTGACCTGGAGATTTTGAGAAAAGAGAAGCCCATCACCCTTGAGAGACCATGAACCAGCCCTGCACCATCAAGGCAGCTGTACACCACCTCTGAACTGGCAGAGCAGCTGCTCAGCTGCTCCAAAATCAGGTCACTTATTAGGCACAGTGGGGAGGCAGTCAACTACTTTTAGAAGAAAGCTCTGGAGAAATACAGTTCAGCTCAATATTGATTCCCACGGCTCTGTTACAGACAGACAGAATTAATTTCCAGGATGGAAAGAAACATATGCCTGCACATTAAAACAAAATACAGAAGCCTTTCCAGTCCTCCGGCTGCATTTCAATGGAAACCAGAAGGCTGTCATGATAGAAAGATTTCACTTTTCTAATTAATCCTCCCTGCTGAGAGTTTAATCCCGCTAATTGATGAGGAGAGGTGGTGTCCAGACAGGGCTTGCAATTCCTTTTTACATCTTTAGGCCAAGTTTTCTCTAAATTAAATAATAATCAGGCAGATTTGCTCCCTGCATGCACTGTGCCCTGCTCCAGCTCCCTCCTCCCTAGAAGATGTTCTGGTGGAGGGAAGGGAGGCAAAGCCCATGTCAGAGCTCTTTACAAGTGCTGGAAGCTTTCCTGGAAAACGTCATCTGTGATACTGTCACTTCCACAGGACAAGCCAAGAGAAAGACCAGTGGTGCCAGGGACACTGCCTGTACCATGAAACACCCTCCGTGGATCTGGGAGAGAGCTTCTCCCCATGCAACAGAGCTCAGCCAAGAAACGTCCCACAACACTTCCAAAAACCACACAAAATGTACCGTGGTGTCAGGAAATGGATCATCAGACCCTGCAGAACAGCTCCTGGGGCCCAACCAAGTGGCACCACCATTAAAAAGATGTCACCAGTGCAGAGGAAGGTTGGCTGCTCACCTGCACCACAGAGTGGCTCTTGTCCTTACCCCTAAATACTGATCTCACTGGTGTTGACCAGGAGACACCTCTGGAGGCAGCAAAGTGATCCTAAGTGCAAAAACCAACAGAGTCTCAGTAGGAGAAGGCAGCTCAGCACACGGCTGGGCAGGAAATCTCTGCCCCCATTCCCTATGAGAGCACACGCTTTGGTTCTTCTCTGACCTAGCTAAGGACAGAATTTGCACCTTTATTCTCAACACTCAGCGATTTCAACCCAAGGGCTCCGAGTTGCAAATGGGATGAAAAATAAAAACCAGTCTCTGTGCATGAGGCCATGCTATGGTTACCAAGCAAAGCTGATGGTCCCCAGGCTCTGGCCTGACACTCCAGCACTGCTCTGTTTGTCATGGCAATAGCACTTCCACCTGCACCTCTCTGACATCTCCTCTGGGAGCCTTTGCACACCACAGCCATAAATCATGGCCAGCAGAGCCCAGGCCAGCTGTGCAGAGCTCCAGCTGGCTGACCTCTCCTTTCCAAAAAGCTTCTATTTTTCCCCTCCCCCCACTATTATTACTAGTTTTCAAGCCACCTACTCCATCATAAATATAAAGTAAAATTAGCTTATTCCTAGAATGCTAAAAAAAGACAAGCTCATGCCTGCACAAACTGTCAGCAAGTTCAGGGGAAGGCTCCAAACATGCCAAGAATGTCGAGACAGGAGGTTTTGGTCCTTTTAGCAAATCCTATTTCTGCAAACAACCTGTGCAGGAGCAGGTGGAGTCAGGTGTGTGCAGAGCCCCTCACCTGCACAGGCTGCCTGCTGCTCCTCCACAGAGCCCTGAGCAAACCACCCAGCAGCCTATTAATAAACACACACCAGGGACAGGAGCTGCTGCCAGCAGGGAGGTGGACAAGATGATCTAACAGGACCTTTTCCATCTCTTAACTTTTCTGCTTAGTCACAGGATAAATATCTCCCATGTTGCAGAGGAGGAACAGGCTGGCTTTGCTCGCCTGCTGTGGTGGGAGAGTGTTGCCCTCCAAAGAGTTTTGTGTTTTCCAGATGCCCGCGGAATCAGAGAATGGTTGGGGTGGGAAGGGAGCTCTGGAGATCTCCCAGTCCAACCCCCCTGTAAAGGAGGCTCAAGCAGAGCAGGTTGCACAGGATCACGTCCAGGCAGGTTTTGAATACCTGCAGAGACAGCTAACAGGGCTTTCCCAAGCAGAGTTAAGCAGAGGACTTGCACGAGCCTGGTTTTCAGTTTCAGTGAGCTCTGAGGCACCTAAACAAGTCCCTTAATTCCTGTCCCACAGCCACGAGCAGCACATGAAACTAATTCTTCTGCTATCAGAGTACTTGTGCTTCTCCGAGCACTCAAGCCTGCTCCTGTCCAAGGTGGAAAAGCACTCCATTGACTTTTGCAGAAAGCAGGTTGGCAAGAGAACAGACAGCAAACATCCAGGTCAAGCCTCCTCAGAAAAAAAGCTCCAAAAATCCCAATCACCCTAGAAAGGGAAATGCAAGGAACCAGAAGAGGCTCCAATGCAGCTTGGGTGTTTAGGTTTAAATGGCAATTTGCATTGGCACTGATTCATGCCACAACAGCAGCAAGGCTCTCTCTTGGTTTTAAAATGCCTTAAGGGTGCAAGGCTTCCACAAGAGACCATGCTCACACACAACCCAACGAGCACCTGAGAGCCTCAGGACTCCAGATCTGCAAATTTCACCATGCAAGGAAAAAAATATTTTACCATATAAATCATAAAAAAGACACCCCACCAAAAAAACCACAAACCAACAACACCAAAAAAACAGAAACCACCAAAAGCTACACCATCCAAATACCTCTTGCAAGAAGATGGACAATGAGGGATGGGGCAGCATCTCTGGAAAGGGAGCCAGGAGTAGAAGGTTTTACTTAATTTTCTAGTTCAATTGCTGAACAATGGGGTAACCCTGAGCATTGCAAATTCTCACAGGATTCCGTGCTTTCATAAGAACCTCGTTCCTGGAGTCACATGATTAAATCAGAATCCACACTTCCCCCTTTGGGTTTTTTTGTCAAAAAGAGTTATTTGGAGATGTCAAAATTTGAAGAAGTCTAAGTCATGTCTGAAATGCTCAAACAAGAAGGAATAGAAGCACCTACTTTGAAATAAATAAACCTCAATTTTTTGGAGGAAAGGATGTGATTCCTGTTCTCCAGTACACTGGAAACCTTAGACTGGACAGGGAATAACTTAATTTAGGGGAGAGGTGGATTCCTTCAACATCTCCATCTGTAAGCTAGAGATGGAAAAATACAGCTTTCATAGCAACACCTGCCTAGAAACCAAGCAGCCTCTTTGGGGTACCCTGATTTTGGCTTTCCTAGTCAAAAGCACATTATGCACTGGGGGAAAATATCAAGGCACAGCAGTTTAGAAAAAATAATAACACAGCAGAACATCTTTCCAAATTTTGCTTCCACTTCTTTTATCCAGCATCGAGCAGGATGAAGCCAGGAAATTCAGCTATGCCAGCCCATCTGCTGGCATTCCCTGCTCACCAAAACCACCAAGCTTACAGATACTGGGGGATCTTGCCCAGCAGAAATTTATTCTATGTTAAAAATTAATCACAAATAAGGACCTGACCTTCTGAAAAAGCCTGTGCTGGATCTCACAGAGCTCACCCCATGCTGCTCCTGAGCCTGGGGCAGTGCCACTACGGCTCTACAGGCACCTGGGCTGCACCTGCCCACCACTCCAGAGAAATAAAGTTTGGCCACGTGTTCAAACACTCACAAGCACCACGAAGAGCAGAAGACCTCAGGTCATGCTTATTTCCTATTTTCACATCTAAGATCTAGAAGATTTATATCTGTGGCATTCTGTATTATGCATTAAACACATTACATCTATGGAAAAAGAGAGTAAAGATTAGATTTCTGCTTAAATCAGTGGTCTTTACCCATCCTGTCCAAATTAACCAGCAAAGAAGCAGAGAAATGCAGAGGAGAAGGAGAACATGAAGGACCTGAGCAGTTGTGGAGCTCTCAGCAGCTCCTGGCACATGGTGCTTTGTGCAGGCAGCAGTTCTGGGGTGGCATCCATCACCCTCACTGGAGCTCAGCCCTGCCATTCCTCGAGCTCCAAGGGTTTGCTTTCCATCAGCTTCTCACAGAGGCAGCAGCAAGGCAGCTCCTCCTGCTTGCCGGGCACAGAAAAAGGAAACCTCGCTGCTCGCTGGCAAAGCCTGCGGGCTTCTGCATTATCTCATCTCCGAGACTGCAAGGAAGTGAGCACAAACCTGTTCAGCCACATTGTTCCTGCTCACCCTGGCCGGGGGCCTGGCCATTGAGCTGCTGTGTTTCTGCTGTTCCCAGCACAGATCTGCAGCTCAGCTCACCAGGACACGCTCCTGCCTGCAGAATTAACCCCAGCCAAGCACCAGCTCAGCATCACAGGTCAGCCCACAGCTATCAGATTCCTGCACTCAGCTCCTGGGCTGCACAGTGTGGAATGCACCAAACCCTCGCTGCTCCCAGCCCTGCAAAGGATGGGCACACCAAACCCACACATCTCCCTACCCAAACAATTACCTTCTGCCTACCCAGGATTTCCCCTCCCTTCTCCCTGTCTGCTCTCAGGTGCCTGCAAAGGGTGCCTGGGCTTAGGAAGGCGGCCACAGAGGCTGCTGCAACCTGGCTGCAGAGGTGTCAAAACACCTGGGGACCTCCTGCCCTCTGAAGCTGTCACAGAGCTCTGATTCTCCTCTGGTTAATGCTAATCCTGCTGCACTGGGTTCTCAATGTCTGTGCTGCTGCCTTTGGACTGCACAGGAAAAAAAAACCAGAAAATTAATCCAGGTTCTGCAAAAAATAAATAATTTTGAAATAATACTCAAATTAACCAAACATTAAAACACCTCTTGCTAAGACTCTGCTCTGCTGCATCACTTTAGAATCAAAGTCTGCTATTTGAGCGAACATGGTCAACAAAAAAAAAAAGAAATTACAGTTTTGCTTGCAGAATTTCCTCTGTACCTCCTTCTCCTTCCCCAGAAATGTTTGCTCTAAAAGGAAAATGCCACTCGTGATGTTTCTATCCTTTGCTTATTTACGAGGAGAAACACAGCATACGGCTCTGTAATATTATTAGCACCTTCCCCCTTTTTACACCAAACCACAACTAAACGAGACATGGAAGTTACAAGTCCTTATTTTTACCATTCCTTTTTTAAAACGAAGTAAGTACTTTCTGAGCTGAGCTCTAAAAACCAGATCACACATACAAAGAAACGAATTTGGAAATCCCCCTCCCTCCACCCCCACTGCTATTCGCTAAGGAAACCAGATGCCCCGAGCCAGCCAAAAAATGATCTCAGCCATTCTTAAGAGAGCCTACAGTGCATTTTCATGAGTCATGGAAAGCAACAACTCGTTGCTTTGGTAATGTTAGGTAAGCAACTGGTCATCCATCGCCAACCAGACTTTCAGCAGTAAGTCAGAGAGCAGCTCGTGTCTTGGCAGATTACGTCAGAGACAGCCCCAAAATAGAGCCGAGCAGCAAGGTACCTCGTGGGAGGTTTATGGGAGATGCCACAAATTGTGAATGAAAGCATTCAGCAAAGCCTTCAGCAGCCTTCAGGATCCCCCACTGTCCTGATCCAAGGGGCAACCTGTGCTCCACACTCAGAGCAGGCAGAGGTGCCTGCCTCAGGCAGCAAGCAGAGATGAAGGGACAGACAGGCAGGGATTAGGAAGAATGCTCTTTGGGATGGAGACATTCCTGCAGGGACACCACTCCAAGCCCCTGCTGACACTCCTGAACACGGCCACGAAGGTGGTGATGTCCTTCAACCATAACTGTCCAAGGTTTTGGAAATCCAGCCCAAGACAGGTCAAGGAGGTGGTAGGACTGCAAGGGGAGATCCTGTCCAACTCATCCCATGTTCTTCCACAAACATTTCCCACTTTCATCACCTCCTGGTGACTCCTACAGCAACCACACAGCAACTGCTGCCTGGAAGCTCCCACAGGGGGTGAGACACCAAAACTGCACCTCTCTGGCAACACATGGTGTGAAAGGCAAATCAACTTCCCAGGTGATGATGAGCCCTGTACAGGAAGCCTTGCTCCATCTCATCCAAGTGTGCCACTCCACCTCCCTGGGACAGCCCCACTGGGCTCCTGAAAGGGAAGTTCTCCAGCACAGGATTTCCTGGACATAGACCAAGACTAGAACTAGCTCACTCCCATGCAGAGATGGAGACAGTTACAATCTTCAGCACCTTTTGTGCTGAGTCCAAAAGCCAATTGTGAAAACACATCCTCAGCCCTTGCAGCCGACCAGGCTCACACCAGGTTTTATTCACACCTGTAATGCTGGAGGTGAAATTGCTGAAATATTGTAATGGTTAAAAAAACATTTTTTCTTGTGTCATCAGCCAGGTTCATTGTGCACATGTTTAACATTTCACTTTCTTGGGAAGAGCACTGTGGAGAGTCTCAGTAAGCACCCCCAAATAAATCCAAACAAAAAGAGTTACGAACAGCCATGGTTCCTCAAATCCTTCATTTCAGCCAAGCAAGGTGAAGCAAAGCCAACCTTCAGAGAAAGTCCATCATCAGGGAATGCAGAAAACAACACAGCTGCCCTTTCACTGGAGCCACCTGTGACTCAAATCAGCACCAAGGAGCATTTCCATGCCAAAAGGGGGCACAGCCAAAAGCCACCACGTCACAAGAGGAGCGAGTAGACCTCAGCCTGGGCCACCACTGAAGCAGGTCCAGCCAGCCAGCAAAGCCACCCTAGCAGAGAACTGAGGACAGGAGAGGGACAGAGCACCACTCTATGCTGTGTGGCTCCACATCCAGCCCTGATGGTCCCCTCCCAGCCCAGCAGGCTGCAGCAGATGTCAGCAGGGCTTCCCTTGGCTGCCACTGCCAGAGGAGGAGCAGCTCCTGGGGGATAACTGGAGCAGAGTTTTCCAGTGCAAAGCCAATAAATTAACCTGACAGGACTTGTGCCATCATGACTGCCAAGGCACTTCAGCCACCTGAAGGAACTCTGAAGGAAGACACGGTGGAAGCACCAAAATGATGCCTTTCCCAAACATTTTCCCTCTGGCTCAGCACAGCCCAGGAGAAGCTCAAATGCATCCTGCAAGATCCAGAGCTGGACCTTGACCTTTTCAGTAAAGCCAATGATGCAATAAACTAAGCACAGCTCAACACAGTCTGTTTACCTCTTTCACTTGCTACCAGCACCATCCAAAGAGAAATAACTGAAATATCTTGCATATTTCTCAAATGACTCTTGCTATTCTGTTAGCAGCAGCACCGAGGGACTAAGACCACAGAGCAGCAAACCAGTGCATTCCACTGGTTCATTAACCACTGGGTGCTGAGATTTCCCAAAAGCCACTCTACAAGGGGAATCAGCAGAAGGATTGCAGTGGAGGCACCAGTGCTGTAGTTCTGTGCCCAAAGGCAAACAGAAGGCATCGAGGCTGCAGTTTGAACATGTTCCATCAGCAAGGAAAGCTCTCCAGGAGCTTGGCCCACATTTAATTGAAGGATGCTTCATCAAACAAGCCCTGCTCCACAGCTCCACACCACGTCAATGCCCAGATCAGTCTTAGCAAAAGGAAGCCCAAACCTCTGATCTCTGACCTCCAGGTAGTGGTTACTCATCCCTTACACACTCCCAGTCCAAACACCTCCCTCCAGCCACATACTCCCACAGCATGGCGGCTTCAGGGTTATCACCCCTCTGTCAATAACACAATCATCAGCCTCATTTGCATCACCACACTACAGATAACAGTGTTATCAGCTGTGCGCTGCAGTGACGCTGCAAAACAGGGACAGGCCCCCCAGGGCACTCCCCAGGTAGCGACAGAGAGGAAGAGGAGAAAGGTTGAAAGGAAGAGGGGATTTAAGAGAGGGTTTCTCTGCATGCACTCTCACCTGTAGCTATTTAGGGTCAATGCTGTTCACCTCCCCCACCTGTGATAACAGGCCTCACCCTCACACCTTCTCCCCAAGCCATTTAACCCAAACAACCCTTCCTTATCAAACCACTGCCCCATGCAGGGGGTGCCCCAGCCCTTAAATTTATATCTCTATTAGCTGGTGAGAGCCAGATGTGCCCATCACCCTGTGCACACCATCCTTCTGCAGGATCCTCATGGGGACAGAGCATCCCAGTTGCCACCTTACAGAGCAAAAGGTGCAGAGAGCCCACTGTGAAGAGATTAAGGATCTACTAAATTCTTCTGGGCTCTTATTTACCAGGATGGCACTGCACTATTTCCAGTTCACAACTGTGACCCTGCTCAGTACAAAAGCCCCAAAACCAAAAGGCTGCAGTACAGAAGAACCAAGCAATCCAAGAAATGCACCATCCTCATCACAAGGGACTTCCATACACATCCATAGAATCAACTGAAAGGGATCTGCAATGATCATCTAGGCCAGCAGCCTGACAACTTCAGGACTGCAGGACAAGGACAACCTCAACAAGGACAGACATCACCAGATGTCCCAAAGCAGCATCATCTTCTTCTGACCCTCTGCACCAGTTCAACACAGGGTGCACTCTTACACAAAATATTTGTGCCAAGGACAGTCATGTGCAAAGTTTTCAATATCCCCTTGGGGATTTGAGAGCACCTGAAAGCCACTGTGCAGAACACACTTGCACATGGACAAGAGAAACATAAACACACCCAGGCAGCCCTAATAGTACAGGAGCACTGAGAGCATTGCAGGGTGTGCCACACACACCCTTCAGAACTGATGGATTTCAGACATTCCTACCTCCATCACAAAGACTTCTTATCTCACAAATTATTTTCCCAAAGCAACTGTACAACGTCTTTTTCTCCCTCTGAACCAGCCCCCTATCAATCAGATGACTTTTTGTCACTTTAGCACACAAGTCCCTGGCCACTGTAGTACTGCAGAGCACCTCTAATCCACCCACCCAGGGCTATTTTTTTCCAAGCAATTTGGTGTTTAATCACTACCTGAACACTTGACCCATCCTCCCACCCCCCAGGAACACATGCTGTTGACACAGCAGCCCACGCAGGATCTGGGCCAGCTCCTTCCAGGATCTGTCCCGAGCTGCCAGGCACGGCACGCTCTGCCAGCCGGACTTTGTCCCAGGCAGCTTCTGAGCCAAACGCTGGCTCTGCTCCACCCTGGTTCAGGGCTGTTACAGCTCGTTCTTCCTGGGCTTCACCCAATCATTTCCCAGAAAGGAGTGAATGAAATCAGAAGAGCTCTCACACAAGTGACAATTAGTTCTGCGTAAGATGGTGGCCAGGCTGGGGTTTGATTCAGGAGAGCAGAACCAACCACAGGTTCTCATTAAATTCTGAGCCACTTCATGTCTCAACATTTATATTAGGGTCTTCCAGCATAGAAAAGAGGTGTTTGGGGAATGTATTTTGGAGCTGTACCTCTTCTAGAGGGTGCAGGTATTTCTTTCACCTTTGACCTCCTAAAGCTTCAGAAAGCCCAGGCCAAACCCTCTGGGTTCTGCTCACAGACATTCCAAGAGCCCTGGGAACAGAAGCCGGCACCTGAGACCAGACACAGCCACCACATGCAACAGTGTGTCCCCACCCCTGGTCACAGAGATGGGCATGTAGGGGTCCCATCATGGGCCAGGCTGATGCTGCTCCTTCCTCCATCCTGGTCTCAGCCTGGCCCAAGCCCTGTGGCTGCAGGGGAAGCTCCTGGAGCAACATCCCCAGTGCCAAAACAAAGCCAGGTACTTGCAGCCCCTCTACAGCATTCCTCCTGTGCTCCTCATGCCCAGGCAACAGGTCTGCTGCAGGGAACAGCTCCCCAGGGGTTTGGAGGAGCAAGGGGTTGATTTTTAAAGGAGATCTTAGATTTTAATTTTTTGTGTTATTAAAGATGGACTGGAACAGACTGATAGGATCATAGAATTGTTAAGGCTGAAAAAGACCTCTGAGATCATTGAGTGCAATCATTAACTCAGCACTGCCAAGACTTCCACTAAACCGTGTCCCCAGGTGCCACATCTACACTGGTTTTGAACACTTCCAGGGATGGTGATTCCACCACTTCCCTGGGCAGCCTGTTCCAAGGCCTGATAACCCTTTTGATTCGAGCACCAGCAGCATTTTAGTGACTAATGAGAAGATTACTTGGTTAGACCAGATCAGCACTGCAGGGACAGACAGGAAACAAACAGAGATGCCATCATATCCACACTCCTGAGTGCTCACCTGCAGTTTCCCAGACAGAAAACCCCTCATCTTGCCTGTTTGATGCTCACCACAGCACTAACCACATCACATGAAGGCTCATGCCACACAGGATATGGGGCAAGCCTGCAGGAAACAGCATGGTCCTGGCACAACTGAGATGACATGCACCACCTCTGCATCTCACACTGCACTCAGCAAAGGCAGAAAAGGTGCCAGAATGAAATACTGAACTGCCCTGGACTGTGGGGAAAGGGACCTGCTCCTTGGAGGGACTCACCAGAAACACCTGGTCACCCATCTTTCCTTGTGGAGCTTAAACAGGTACATAAATAAAGCCTGGGGATTGAGGGCAAACCTGCCAGATTCAGTATCAGCGGGCCAGCTACAGCTTTTCCCCCCATCTGGGGAAATAATAAAAAATAAAAAAGTTTAAATCCATATTCCACTTGTTATGGCTCTGCATTGCATTTTCCATCTCTCCAGAGCACAGCTGACATTCTGCACATTTCTGTGCACACTGTGCTTGGCCTGTGCTCTGTGCAAAGAGGGGAGAGGAAGAGACTGAGCCCAGCACCTCAGGCATCAGCGAGCACCATCCCTGTCTCCCACAGCTCCTCACTGCAGGAGCCAGGCTGGAAAGGGCTCAGCCACCCCCGTGAAACGCTGGCACGTGGGATGCATGTCCCTGTCCTGGGCTGCATATCAGAATCTAAAGAGTCCAGAGATTTGCAGAGAGATGAACTGTACTTCCTTAGGCCAGATGAACTGCACAGGTTGAACTGTAGTTGAATCTTTTTTTTTTTTTTCTCTCCCCTTTTCTTTCAGATGATTCCCTCAGTCTGGAGAGCCAAGGCAGACTCCGAGCATTCACTCCATCCTTTCTTCTACATGGAGACAGGCACTCCGAAGCCAGCCTGCCTTCCCTGAGCAGTCTAATAAAAGATATCCCTTCTAACAGCACACCCTGACTCACTTCCCTCTAGCCTCGACCAGCAGGTCTCCAACAGCAGGGCCAGATCCACCAGAAGAGAAGATCCTGCCAGCTCCCGCACTCGTTCCCACGTCCATCTGGGAGAAGCACAGCACTTTCCATGCTGCAGCAGCAGCAGCACACTCCATCCCACGGCTCTGCCAGGGAGCCAGACACACCGTGGGAGCCTCGCCGGCGTCTTCCCAACGGGAAAATTCACAGAACATCAAGTCCAAGCTGCAGGCTCAAATCACGAAGCATCACCAAGCAACAGGAAGGTTCCGGACGGGACGGAGCCGCTCCTCTGGCCGCCGCAGCCGCTGGCTCTTCGCGCCGGAGTCGCTTCGTCTGGGTGAAAATCCAGCCCACATCTCTCGGCAAGAGCACACTTCCCTCACAGGCTCTGACAGCCTCCAGAAAAATAAATGCGTTGCCCATCAGCACACGTTGACAGGGCAGAGCTGTGGGTTTCTGGAGGAGATTAAGGACCCGTGGAAAAAATTGCGGCACCAAAACCCCTTCACACGAGGAAGGTACAAAAGGTCCTTTACATCCACATCCCACCAGGCTGGCAGCCCATCCAGCCTCACGTCCTGCCTCAACAGAGGAGCTTTTACAAGCTGTAAAACCTTCCCAGGGCAAAGGCTGTGCCCAGCCACGGAGCTCTGATCTGATCTGCAGGAGCCCTGGGAAACCTTGAATCCCTGTTTATAACTAATGTCAAATTAGTTATTGTTATTAGGGCTTCTGGAAATTGGACCGTCTAACACAGGTATCGAGGCATACGTAGAGCAACCTGCCAAATGCAACTGATCTCATGCACACCTGAGGAACTGCTTCCAAGAGCTGCATTCCATGCACAAATCCTGCACGGAGCTACATTAAACTGCACATACCAGACTGCAAATAAATCCAGGTGTCACGGAAAGAAATTCCCCCAAACCACTCACTCTCACCAAAATAGTGAAAGAGCTTGAGGCTGGAAATCCCTGGGATCGCTTAAGCCCTGCACAAATCCCAAGCCTCCAAATCCCAAGTGAGCCCCGTGTTTTCTGTTCACCCATCAGCCGACACATGCAAGACCCTTCCCCGAATCACGAGCAGGTCCACTCCTAAAAACTATTGCATTCCACGTCAGGAATTGAAGAGGAGGACAAAAGCAGCAGCCGAGGGAGAAGGCTCCCTCCGAGCTGTGTCAGGGCCAGCAAGAGCTGTATTTGGCCACCGTGCACGACCTGCCCAGCCGGTCCACGTCTCCCACCTCTCGCGGAGGGCAGAGGTTTGGAGCCGGCAACACAAATCCTTCCTGAGCATCATCCCGACTCGTGGCACAGCCCCACGGCAGCCGCTCGCTCCGTCCAGGTGGAAATGCAGCTTTCCCGGCTCCGCCGGCCACTCTCACCACGCGGGGACGGGCTTCGGGTGCATGCCCGCCGCGGAGCCTTCCTCCCCGCGCTCATCTCATCCTCACCGCTCCGGACAGACGGTGCAGGGAGCGCTCTGCAGGACACTGAGGGGTGGCCAAGTACCCCCGCACCTCCCTGGACGCTTTCCAGGGACCCGAGACCCAAGTGACCACATCCAGAAACCACTGGCTCCAGACCCTAATGCATCCCAAAACGGGGACTGGAGACTAATCCCGGCTGCAGCTGGGACTGACACCCGGCAACAACCCGGGGAAAACGGCGACCCGAGAGCAGCAGCACCAGGCGGGGTGTGCGGGGAGCCCCGGGGAAGGTGAGTCCTTCAATGCGCTCCGCACCCACGGACACGGCAACCCGCGCCCTCCTCCCGGGGAGCACACTCGGGGACCCCCCGGCTCCCCAAACACAGCCGCAGGGACAGGCTCCCACTTCCAAGACTAGAAAGGAAGGAAGAAAAAGCCACGGAAGCCAGACCCGGCTGCAAAACTCTCGGTCAGCACTGCAGACAGTAAAATAATTAACAGAACGAAACTATTCGCGGAGGCGCGGACCCAGCGCCTGCGGAAAGGGGGGCTGAGGACGGACTTACCGGGGTCACCCGCGGAGGCGCACGCAAGGCCACCCGGGCTGGTGTCACAC
>JAHLSL010000022.1:3681322-3713517 GCA_025920805.1 Petroica traversi
CCGAACCCCGGGGCAGCTCCGAACCCCGGGGCAGCTCCGAACCCCGGAGCAGCTCCAAGCCCCCCGGCAACTCTGAAACCCTGGGGTGGCTCCGAACCCCGGGGTGGTTCCGACCCCTGCGGCAGCTCCGGACCTCGGTTGTTCCCGATCCCCGGTGCAGTTCCAGCCCTCGGGCGGATTCCCCTCATGGATGAGGCCCCGTCCCGCAGCCCCGCTCCGTCCCGGTGGTGCTTCCCTGGCCCTGCGGGTGGGATAAACCCCGGTGAGATCCCGACCCGCGGGGCGCCCCGGGGCAGTTCTGACCCTCGGAGTAGCTCCGATCCCCGGTCGGTTCGGACACCCGGGGCTGTTCCAAATCCCCGGGCTGACTCGCACCCCGGGTGATGCCCCATCCCTCAGCCCCGCTCGGCCCAGGTGCTCTCCCCGTGCTCCTGCAGGTCACATCAGCCCCGGTGAGACACCCTGGGATCCCCTGCTGTGCCTCCAAGAAGGATGGAAAGTGACCACTGTGCTTCAGCTGGGGGCCTCCTTCATTCTGGGAGGCTGGAAGTGAGCTGTCCTACCTAGGGCTGACACAAAAAATAGGGAGGTGATGAGAAATGGCTGAAACCCTCTGATTCTGGGTTAGGGCTTCACCAGCTGGAATGCTGGTGGAGATGGTGGTGTCTTGCTGCAGCAGGGTGGCTTTCTGCAGGGCCCAGCCTTCTCCATGCGGCTGGGATGTGAAGGAATTACTCTGATAACTTGGTTTGGGTTTGCCTGTTTAGGGCAATTAAAGTAGAATTGAGCCATGGTTGAGACCAAAGGGCTTTGGTCTGTTCCTGAGTCACAGCTCTGGGCTGTTTTGATCCTACACCCACTGTCTCAAGTCTCTATTGCACGTCCAAGTTCCTTTGGGCTTCACTCTCTGTATGGAAGGAGCCAACAATGGTATAGAAGCAAAATTGCCCCTAAAAAAGGGCCAATGAGAGACTGAAAAACAGATGTAAGTGGGAGCTGAGTTATGTACCAGATATCCCTCAGACTGGTGGGAAAGAGAGAAAATTCATGCAGACAATGGAAAAAGTAAGTAAGAATATTTTTCTGATTATTTCCTTGTTTCCCCATTTAGTAAATGTGTTGTGGAGAGGAAGAGGAACAAAGTCAATTCAAGATTTTGGTGGGGGAGAAAAAAAAAATGGGCTGGATCCTAAAACCAGCCCCATTCCCCTGAAGTTTTTAAGGAGTTGCTGCTGCAAGAAAGTTTGAGCCGTTGCCTATAAAGGCAATAGAAACCCCAACCAGGGACCCCTCCTGAGAGATTCAGATCTCACATCCTCGTATACAATCACGTGACCTATTAATAAAATCCATAGAAACCGATTCTGTATATACCAAATAACTGCAGATGGCTCCAGCCCAAACCGCTCCGGGTTCCCTCACTCCATAAATGATTTTACTGGGGCCAGCCGTGATCTTGATGTAATTGAATAGCTTTCACTCTTTTCTCTCTCCCTCCCCCTCCCCAGAATATTTGTGCAGCTTACAGAGACACATCCAGGGGGACTGAGCTGTTGCTGGAAGGAACCTCTGACTCCAGCTTGCCTCATCCATTCGGGAAGTGGTGTGAGTCGAGCCTAAGCCACCTGGCTTTGGGAAGGAGGTTGCTTTTCTCTGCACCTTCCCCTCTAACTCTTAACAGCTTTTAATAAAATTCTGGTAACTTGGCGCATTTGAGAAGTTGGCTGCTGCCCATCAGGGATGTATGTAACGAATTCCTGTGCTGCAGATGCCTTTCTGAAATAAATCACATGTGTTCACCTTGGGAACCAGGCACAGGACTCCAGGACTTGAGGCTCAAGTGTTATAAGGCACTAAAGCGACAAGCAGCTCCTTTAAAATGGGAATTGATTCTGCACACACCAATTACTGCTGAAAGCTGTAATTCCTCCAAGCATCTCTTCTTTCCTGAATGTGTTTGGTGCCCCAGGAATCCTGCTAGGGGGATTTCAGGTTTAGAGTGTCCCTGAACAACATAAGGATCCTCATGTGTGTCCAGGCTGTTTCCACTGATGTCAACAGCTCTCTGCTGATGGCTGTGCTGAGAAGCTGCCCCCAGATTCTGGCTGCAGTCACTCTTGGAAACGTTTCCCAAGCCTGGCAGGAGGATGGGCAGAGGTGTGTGGCTCTGAGCAGGGTTTCAGGTGTTACACAAGTGCTGGCTGCCAGTTTCTGGAGAGGAGGGAACACCTGGTGGAGAGGGCATGAGGAGAGCAGTGGTGAACCCCAGCACCAGGCAGTGGCTGTGGTGACTCAGTGAAATTATGCAGGGCTGCTCTGAGTGCCTGAGCACAACAGGTGTGGCACACCTTGCACCCACAGAGCTAAACTCTCCCTTCTTTTCCAAAACACTGTCCCAGCTGCCACTGGGACACTTCCTTTGGTGAATGCTGTCCCATGCTGTCCCAGTCAGTGGGATAAAAACCATGTCACACGTACAACTGTAGATGTGTGCTCTGATTCTGAGCTGACTGCTGCAAATGTTGGGGGGATATGAATCACAGAATCACAGACAGAATCACAGAATCACCAGGTTGGAAGAGACCTTCAAGATCATCCAGTCCAACCTATGTCCCAACAACTCAACTAAACTAAACCATGGCACTGAGTGCCACATCCAATCTCTTTTTAAACTCGTCCAGGGATGGTGATTCCACCACCTCCCCAGGTAGACCATTCCAGACCTATTTCATCCTGATAGCATCTTCAGTGGGAAGGTTGATGGCACAAGTGGATAATAGTGAGCAATAAGGAAAGCTGATGGTTCATCCACAGACCAAGAACTTTGTAAATCACAGCCCCAGGCTTGTTCTATTTATGCTTCTCCTTTAATGACGTAAGCAGTAGTATTTGCTTTGGGGAGAAAAATGGGAAGATATTTGGCTTTTACCTAACTGCTACTATTTTGGGCTGTGTTAGGGTTCCTGCAGGAAGTGAACACAGGTCCCAGAGCACTGACCCGATTCTTCTGTGACTAAGTATGCTCCATCTAACCTGAAATTCTCCCATGTCTTCTGTTTGATATAATATCCTTTCTTGCTTCCTGCCCTGAACAGCAGCATAAAGCTGTTGTCTGCCAGGCTTTCTCTCCCATCAAGATGGCTGAGAATGGTGGGTGAAATCATTCCTATACTTAGTTTCCAAACTGTACAGGAGTGATGCTATCTCAAGGTACAGAAAAGGAACCAATTACTTACACAGAGATTGTGAGGCTCCTCAGCTGAAGGCTGGAGCTGGGGATGGGCCTGGAAGAGATGTCAGCACATAAATCTCAGCCTGTGATGCTGAAACCTCTGCATGGCAGAGCCTGGGCTTAGCAGATCTATGTCGGCTGCAGCTCCTCCTCACTGAAAATTAATTGCAAGTCTGCTGTCTGCTGCAGAAAAGCAGGTGGAAAAGGAGAGTTGGAGCTCTCCTCTGTCCCTCTTACTGTTAGAACCCATAGAATAGCCCCATTTATTTTGCTTAAATATTTCCCACGTGATCTGGGGACTGTCTGATGGACAAACCTGGCACAAACCACACCATTCCTAAGGGTTTTGTGCTCCTCCTCAGAAATACCTGCAAGTTTGCAGAGGTTTTCTGGGGACAAACATTTGGGGATGCCATTTCACCTCTACCTGTGTTTCTGTTTTACTATCACAATGTTGTGGAGTGGTGAGAGTCGGGTTCAGATCCAGTTGTTGCAGGGCCACACATTTGCCAGCCACCTTTCTCTGCATCTCCTGTTGCATGAAATGCTCCCTGGCAGATATGACCATCTGCTGTGCAGGGCAGACTCCAAAATCTGCTGTATGAAAGCCCTCACAAGCAGGTAAAGAGCAAGAAGTGATTTCTCAATCAATTTTGAAACCTTTCCTCTTCGATGCCAGGAAATGTTTATCAGATAAAGCCTCCTGCACACACAACAAATTCACCTCGTGGTTGGCAGCTTGGGTTTAGCTCTTGGGATGAGGAGGAAATCCTGGGCTCCTTCCCAGACGTGGTGTAAGGAGTATTTCCAGGATCCACTCCAGCACAAAAGGTAGGTGGCAGTAGCAGGCACCGTATTTTAAAAGGAAAGGGAGAGCCCTGCACTTGAAGACAAAACACTCAGTGCCCATCTGGAGGAGAGGGTTCAGGGCATGAAAACCCAAGAGCAGGGAGCCACTCTCCAGTCAAAGACCTCAGAACACTGCAACACCTCATCTTGGGGTTGGGAAGTTGCCCTGTGAAGAGGCCAGAGCAGAGATGCCCCCCAGCCCTCTCTGAGGCAGAGTTTGTGTCCATCCCTGTGGCTGGACACAGTTGGCTGGAGAGAGATTTCAGATCTTACCAAGCAAAGGCTGAAGGCTGAGTGTGACACGCAGCTTTGCGGCAGCCAGAAGTGTCAATCAACCTAAATGAATCGGTTCAAACTCATATTTCTTCGAAGCTGGGTGTGACTTATACTGAGATTGAGTTGTGTGGATGATTTTTTTTTTCATGGTAGTCATAACATGCACTTTCATAGCTGAATGTAAATTTCCACACTGCCTCTGTTCCATGACTCACCTTCTCTGCCCAAACAGAGGGAAAAACATCTCCAAAAAGGACAGAGTGAAAATGAAGAGGGTCTGATTTCTGGGCGGGTTGTTAAGGAAACGTGGTTGGAGGGCATTTTTTTGTGAAGCTTTTTCACATGTGCACCATGCTTGGAACTTCTGTCAACCAAACCAAACTGTATTTGCAAGGTGACTCTGTCACACCTGTGAGAAGTGTGAAGCTGGAAGTCCTGGAGAATTATACTGCTTATCTGCAAACAGGCCCACTTTAAACTTTCTCAGGTAAGGCCAGAACTATCCCAGAATATTTATGGGTTCATCTGGCACCTGGATATGGTGGAAAGTCACACAAGAAATATTATCCTTGTGACATTTGCAGCTGAAACTGCAAGAAAGCCAAAAATCGCAATGGACATCCTGTGTTTCCATCTCACCTCCCCAGAAACTTCAGAGAAAACCTTGAGACTTCCCCTGAAATGACCCAAGATTCTCCACCCTGCGATTGGCTTTTCTTGAGTAGAATGTAAGGGATAAGAGAAGCACTGAAAGAGCATGGCCCACTCATGGATTTAGGGATGAGTCTCCAGACTGCCCCACTCTTTGTCCCCACTGAAAATAGGATTTTGTCCCTTGAGAATATGACCCTACTGCTCTTTCTTGATTTGAAAGATAACCAATCTACAGGGGTGTAGTCAACCCAGGACACCACCCATTATAATCACTGGATTTTGGCTGCCTTTTCAATTGGTATTTTGCACTATTTACTGTACTCCTGCCAGGAGCCTTTCAGGAATATTTGTACTCCTACAGCTGAAAGAGGATCATGTATGAGCAGCCATTAAGCCCCAGTTTCTTTGTATTTCTTCCCATTTACCCACATGGAGCTGGATTTTAAGTGACAGAAATCAAAGGAAGCATTGAGTGATTTACTGCAAGTGGGATCTCTCCCATTTGCCACCGAGCTATCTGCACGCATCAAGTGGAAACCTCCAGTTTTTCCTTTACATCTGTCACGAGGGGGGAAGAAATCACTGAAACAATCAAAACCTGGCTGTTTACACATGTTTTGTTTTATAAATGGACTTGTATAGAAAGTTGCAGCGCTGCCGCGCAGACAGCGCACATAAATCTCTTATCACAAAAGCCATATGTCCTCATTTCCTCATCTGTGGTGAAACACAAGCCCTGGCGCTCCGATAATTAGGAAGCTGGAGGTAAAGCACTCAGCATCCAGCAGGAGGAAAGTGGATGTGGGTGAAGGTTGCAAAACACAGAGCAGAGTTTGGGCTCCAGCCGTGCTGTTTGTCCGTGCAGCTTTCCATGCGGGCCTGTCGCTCACGTGTTTGCAAACCAGTCCCTCCACGGGGGGGATACTGGGAGCGCTGGGAAGGTCTGGGGTGCCTGATCTTTGCCACTTGGTTTGCTCTGAGCTGGCAGCCTGGTTGGTGGCCTTTGCTGGGCCAAGTCCGACCTCAAAAAGCACTGAATGGAGCATTTCAGTCCCTCTGATGGGATCTCCTGAAAGGTGGAGGGGGAGAAAAGCACCCACTGATGGCCCTGTAAAAAACCTACTCCTTGGATGGGCAGGTGGCACCATGGGGGATTCCCTGCACCTTGCATGGAGCTAATACTGTTCACCTGGAAAGCAGGAGCAGAAAGGTCCCAGAGGACAACTCAGATATTTGTTTGCTTATCCCTTATCAAAAATTCAAGATGACTGTACCTGTGGCCCTTGTTGGCCCTGGTAAATCAAGCCAGTGTCACTCACTAACTTTGTACTTCACCCACACTCTTCCATAAGGATGGAATAAAAATTAACTGAGGTGGATAAAAATTAACTAACAGTATACAATTAGCGCAGCTGCTGTTATGGCATGCCTGGATCCTTCCAAACGTCTTTTTTTTTTTTTCTCAAAAGAGAGACATTTCCTAAATTTCAGATCAGCCAGCAATGGTGAAATGCCCTTTTGCCCAGCTTGGTGTGCTTTGTGTAAGGGGTATTTATTTAATCCATCTGAAACTACATGAGAAAGGAGAGAAATATCCCGGCGGCGAGATAAGATGATTATCTTCCTGGCAAACAATAGGAACGTGGTCAAAATTAAAAATAATTTGATTGCAAATAGGAAGCCTAGTAAAGCAGCAGGACTAGAGGAAACATGACTAATTTTTTTTTAGCTTGTCTGAACTCACAGAGCAGAGCTTTGCGAGAGCCATAACTTTGAAATATAGATCTGTAGAAAACCCATGGGGGGGAGGGTGGCAACAGTCCAACTGCAATAGTACAATAGAGGCAAGTTCATACAGCTGGGAGACCAGACCTAAATGGCTAAATAGCAACAGACAAAAGCTATTTTAGGTGTAGTTTGGTGGGGACTACAGTAAATATGAATTGGGGAGGAGTGGAGAAAGTGAAGGCTTTTTTTTTCAACTCTTTTTTTTACGTTTCCATTCCTTTTCCATTCTCCTTGGCCAAAGCATGATGCCAGTGTCACCTGCAGGAGCAGCACTAAGCTCTCCATACTGAGCCTGCAGCCAATGCTTCACATCACTGCTCAATGTTGGCTCTTCCCATCTCCAGCAAAGAGCCTCACTTGCTGCAGAGCAAGGGGAGGGCTGCAGGACATGATCCCCTTGGGGTTTGTCTCCAGGAGAAAATTCCAATAAATGTGACACCTTAAAATGGCATTTCCTTCTAATAACGATTACCCTGCAAAAGTGTTTATGTGATTCCCAGAAATGTTGTCTGCTGAACTACAGTCCCCTTTAAACAAAACTGAACATGAACCTTCTGCCCAGTGGGAATGTGGAGAAGGAAAGGGTTTATAGGTCAGCTGTTCCTCAGCACCCACGGCAGGACTGTAACCTCTTCCTCTGTCCCTGACAGTGCCCATATCTGCTGTAGACATCCCACTGAGCTGGGCAGACACAGAGCTGCAGTCCTTGCCCTTGTGTAACAGCCTGCATGTCTGAAATGGCCTAGTGACCATTGATTTTTAACCCAGTGGACAGAAACATTAGGATAATTTAAAATATCTAAAATTATTTGACTTGAACCCTCTCTATATATTATTTTCTACAATATTCTGGGGTTTTAGTAACCTCATTAGAGCTGGGTGTCTGATATGAAGGCAGTCACCACTCAAACTGCCCTGTGCAAGAAGGAAGTGATGTTACATCCATTTTACAGCAAAAGAAATTCTGTTCTAGGCAGAAGGTTGGAATGATCCCTTCCAAGAACACAGGGAGAAGCATGGTGCAGAACACAACACAGACATCATGTTCCCAGGTCTAGTTGTGACCACAAAACCACAGCTGCTTTTTTTTTTTTCCACTTTAAAAGCCTCTTGAACAGAGTTTTCTTAGTTTTTTTTATTGTCAGCTGCAGGTTGAAGTAAATCCTTGGTTAGCTCTGTTGAATTCCATCAGCCAAGGATGTGAGTACACTCGACTGACATTAAGCTGCCTCAGCTGCAGTGGTGCATGTCTGATCCTTTGCCTGGGTAGATATTTTTTTCCAGTATTTAGAGGGTATAATAAAGGCCAGGAGAGAGAGTGTTGCAAACCTGTGTGCTGGCCATAAGCAGCAGCTGACACCAGAGACTGAGCAGTGTTTAAGCCACTTGGCAAAGCTCACACAGGTCCAGTAATTGTAGGTGGATGAGAGCTTGCAGAGGGTCATTAGGTTCCTGATGGAGGAAACACCGCTGAAAGGCAGAAGAGGAAATGACAGATTTAATGAATAATGGTCACCAGCTGAACTACAAAGAGCAATCGGTCTCTGTGTTTTCCTATAAGGACGACCACAGCAGAGCCAAGGCCAGACAGCCCCTGCACAGCCTAGATGGCAAGACCCCTCCAAACCAGAATGACAAATGACACCAGAGAACAGCCTCTGACCTGCAGAGAGTGGCTGCATTTCTGCAGGCAGGGAACTGAGCCCTTGGAGCAGGGCTATGTCCTTCTGCTTCCCCCAGAAAAGGAGAGTGCCAGGCTTTTTGCAGTCCAAACATCAAAGCTTTGTCTCTGGGAGGGAATTGGCATTAAAAGCACTGTTACTAATGGTTCAAAAAGCTGAAAGATGGATCTAGGTGCAGTATCAGATAAGCATGAAAAGAGAGAGGTGTTTGGTGGACAGGATTTGTCGTGCTGCTCAAACTGTGCTTGTCATAGTCAAAGAGCCATTAGAGCACACGCTTGGATGCAACAGGACTGGTAACACAATCTCTGGTCTGTCCCTGAGCAGAGCTGCACTCTGTGTTGATCCTGGTGTTTTTATGCTTTTATGAAAACAGCTAACGATGACATGATTCAAGATTCTGTGAAGGGCTCAGAGGGAGAATCAGTAAAACATCAAATAACGATGTCAAACTTTTCATGCATGACAAGCCAAATGCAAAAGCGCCGCTCAACAAAGGAGCAACAGTTGGGATTTGCTTCCAAAATGAAAAAAGGAAATTTTTCAGGCCAATTTGTGCTTTTGACAGGTGAAACACTGTCTGAATTACGATGGTGGGTACTCATCCTGAATGAAATTGGGTACAGGTCCTTGTGAACATGGGAGGGGAGGGAAGAAGAGGAGAGGAAAAGAGAAATGTCACAAAACTGACTATATTTCTAAGAGATTTGTTCAGCAAAAGCCATAAAAGGTGACCTTACTGCAGAGGTGATGACTGCAGTCCTCTGACTCTGTTATCTAGGATGGGTACAAAAAGCAGTTCTGTCACACTCAACACCAGGAATAAACAAGAGACCCTAAATGGCTTTAATGAGTGAAAAAGGACACCCAAACCTGCCAGGGGAAAAGGACTGCTGAATGATTATGGACTTGGGAGTTTGGGTCTGTCCATGACCTGGTATCCCAGGAGGTTTTCTCTGAAAAACAAAGAGCTCACGTGCTTCTGTTCACATTGATATCCAATTTTACTACAGGTCCCTGTGTAACTTCATCAAAGCTCACAGATTTCCTCCCAAGTCCCATGAATTGCCTAACTTCAGGCCTCCAGGAAAGAAGCTTGTTCTTGCAGGATACTTAAAAGAACAAAAATGACAGTGGACAGCTTGTTCCCTCCATATTGGCATAGAGATTGCTGGTATTACAAGCAGGCAAAGCTTCTCTCCCACCCAGAGTGGGAATGGAAAGCTGGAACACCATCCTGGAGTAAAGTGACAGGTGTCAGTGGGGAAAAAAAGAAAGCTTTTGTTCTCATTGACTGTTCATCTGAATGGAAAATCCAGGCAAGGAGACTGGCAGGCCTGCAGTTCACAATGCCAGGTCTCCTGGGTTCTAATTTTAGAACAAAGTACTCCTGCCCACACTGCCTTTCCTAAACACCCCTGCTACACTTATTTTCAGAGGATGATTTCATAAGGTCTCACAGAAGCAGGGACTAGGCATAGAATCTGAAGAGAAGCAACTGTGTAAGTGAAAAAAACCAAAACTACCCTCTTTTCTCAGAGCAGAGTCCAGAGTGGATGTGATCAGCACTGTTTTAGGAAGCACTGGCTTGAGTGTGCAACAGGATTTGTTCTCTCCTACAAGAATGCAAAAGAAATAAAAGCAACCTCCAGCCATGTGACAGAAAGGGTAGGGTATTGGGTATAAATCTGTGTTCTGGACCTGAGAAAACTGCCCATCCCTTATGGGCATCTGGTTTTCCTGCCTGGATCACCACATCCAAGAATGTTCAGAGTCTGCTGTGCTGCCAGAGTTGGACACCTCACACCTTTCACATCAATACAAATCAAAAGCTGCCAGAGACTCACTCTTAAACCCACTTTTCTTCCCTCACTGTCATACCAAGAGTTTCAAATCTTAGTGCTATGTTGCAGAGGTGTGTGTTCAGTGGAAACCAGCCTTCCCTGCCCATGGGAAACACCCCCTTTGCAGGCAGCAGGGCACCCCTTTCTGCACACCCTTTTGATGAGGCTCCTGGCGTTGCAGTGCACGTGGGTGGCTCTGAGTAAGCTGCAAGAGGATGTCAGCATTGCCAGACTTGGCCCAGCTTAATGTCAACCAAGACACTGTGGGGGAAGCCTGACTGCAAACAAAAGCAAAGCCAACTGCACTGTTTGTCCTCGTCCGAATGAAGGCAAAGGCAAACAGGGAGGATTTATAAACTGGGGGTTTTTTTCATTATTTCTAATATGATAAAGAGACACGTTGTTTTCGAAGCATTGCAAGCCGACAACAGTGTTTTCCTTGGGCATGAGCCAAAGTTTTGGCTCCTCTTTTCTTTTACCAAACATGAGTCCTGTGGGATGAATCACTGGTTCTCAATGGGCTGCAGCTGCTGAGCCAGGAAAAGGAGCCCTTGGTGCACAGAGAAAGGATCAGGAGATGATGTGTCATGTGGGCTACACAGGGAACCTCATCTCTTTCCCACAGCCAGCCAGGGCAGGCTGCAGGCAGAGCCCTCTGGACATGGAGCCAGGACTCCCCAGGACCCACTGGGGCTTGGGTACCACATTTAAACCCTGGTCAGCTGCTCAGTGTCTGTGTGGCTTCCAAATTCCACTTCAGCAATTCAAGTATTTAAATGAGCTGCAGGAACTCACTGCTGTAAACCTGGATCCTGGATCATCACCTTGCTGCAGTGTTAACCCCTTCTCCACTCTCTCCCATCCCAGGACAATCAGTGGAGTCACACAAGGGAATCAGGTGGCTGGAGCCCACATCATCCAAACATTTCACAGAATCATTTAAGTTGGAAAAGACCTTGAGTTCCACCATTACCCTGCCACATCCACCACTAAGCTGTGTCCCTTAGGATGGTGACTCCACTACTTCCTTGGGCAGGCAGTTCCTGTGCTTGGTTTCCTCTTATGAGAGTAGCTGAATGAAAAAAAAAAAAAAAGGATCCTGAGGGACAATTCAGTGAGTAAGGGATGTGTGACCACTGGAGCCCAAAGCCAGCTGATGGAAGCTGTAGGATGAGGCAAAGCCTTTTCACTTCAGCCACTTCTGTCAGTGCTGAGAACCAAATACATTAATTATTGCTAACCTACAGCTCGCCTTTTGTCGATCAGCAGGTTCCTGTGCTAGTGACCATCACATCGCCGCCCCGGCATTTAAAGGATAAGCACCGACCAACGCTGTCAGAGCGAATCTCGGTGTCACCTCTGCAGAGTCGCTGTCACCGTGGCCGAGCCTCATCACAGCCGGGCGAGGCGGGTCCCCGATGCTGCTGCGCGAAAAGATAAAGAGATTTTAAAAAGATTAAAAGAGGTTTAAAAAGAACGCCCAGCAATGAGTGTGACCGGCCGGGGCAGGGCTCTGGTGAGACGCGGGGAGGGACGGAGGGAAGGACCTCGGCGCGGTGCTGCTGCCCTGCAGGGATGCGGGACGGGACCTGCCCGTCCCACGGGATGCGCGAACACGGGGATGCGGGGCAGGACGGCCCCTCCCCCGCGGGGCGGGGTGAGGGGCCGGGCAGAGGGGGGGGAAACAGCCGGGTGGAGGGCGGACAGAGCCGGGCAGGGCGGGGAGGGACCGGCCACGCCGAGGGACCATGTCGGGGACAGCGGGCACGGCCATCTGCGTGCTGCGCTGCGACCTGCGCGCCCACGACAACCAGGTAGGGACCGCCAGGGGTTTCTGTAGGAATTACCCCGCTGTTGGGCAGGATGGGGAGGGATTCTCCCTGCATCCTGCCTCTCACGGCTCCGCTCTGTGTTTGCAGGTGCTCCACTGGGCTCAGCATAACGCGGATTTTGTGATTCCCCTGTACTGCTTCGACCCGCGGCACTACCTGGGCACCCACTGCCACGGCTTCCCGAAAACGGGGCCCCACAGGCTCAGGTTTTTGCTAGAAAGTGTGAAGGATCTGAGGGAGACCCTCAAGAAAAAAGGAAGGTAGTTGAGAAAGCACCGTGCAAACAACACGTGTATTTCTATTTTCCTGCTCTCCTTCACCACATGCCTGTGCTGTGACTCGGAGCTCTGATGGTGGCTTGGTTCAGAGAGATCTTCTGGTAGATACAGTAGGGTCCTGTGTGTAAACCTTGTTCAGGTGACCTGCACAGGGGACAAAGAGCCATCCAGGCTCTGTGCCACGTGGGTTTTGCTTTCTCGGGTACCCCAGATGAGTTTCAGCCTTGAGTGCTTTGCCCGGAGTGCTGACAGTGGGAAGCATGAGCAAGACTTTTGAGATGTGGGCAGTTAGAATTAGCCACTGTGTCCTAAGGCCTTCCTTGCCCCTGGAGAGCTTTCCCTGGGAGCTTGAGACAGACCGGCGTGGATCCTGGCTTATGAAACTGGAGAGTGACATTCCCTTACTCCCTGTCCCACTAAACCCAGTCTCAAGACTCAGATATCCTTGTTTATGATACCTTTAGAGTCTTGGTTGGGGTAGACCAGGGCCTGAAGAATCCATTATAGTTATTATCTGGCTTTGCAGAGCAAAAGATCACAGAGTCATAGAATAGTTTGGATTGGAAGGGAGCTTTAAAGGCCATCTAGTCCAACCCCCTGCAATGAGCAGGGACATCTTCAACTGTGCCAGGCTTAGAGCTCTGTTAAATCTGGCCATGAATATTTCCAGGGATGGGGCACTCACCATCTCTCTGGGAAACTTGGGCAAGATTCATCAGTCAGCTCTTGAATCTCTTTAGTTGTGAGGATGAACAGATTCACTTTTAGGTAACAGCCTGGCTTTGTGCCCTGTCATCCTTTCTAAGGCATCCAGAGTGGCAGAAATGTGTTTGTCAGAAACTAAGCCCCAGAGGCTTACAAACCCTTTTTGGGGGCTCCTAAAAAATGCCGGCTGGTCAAATCCTGCCTGCCTGACTCCACATGCTGTCTGTGCTCCATGGAAAACAAGGACATGAGTGCCTGCCTGGGCTGGCCTGATGGCCTCTTGCACACATACGTAACAATAACATCAAACCTATTTCAGGCCAGTATTTTGCATTTTAGCACCCTGGTTGTGAGGAAGGGGAAGCCAGAAGATGTGGTCCGTGATCTGATTACTCAGCTGGGCTCTGTCAGCGCTGTGGTTTTCCATGAAGAGGTAAGGGAAACACTCGAGTGACACAGTTAAAAGATAAAATTATGCTCTGAAAATTTCTTCCACGACCAAGTGATGATGCAGACACTGAGTGTTCAGAGCCTTTCTTGGCTGTAGTGGTGTTAACTTTGGGGAAACTGGGTTGTTCCTGGAATGGGGACTCCCTGAGTGGGAGTCCTTGGCAGGGCAAAAGGTGAAGGTAATGTGGAGTAACATGAGGAGGGCATGAGCAGGCACCAGCGTCTGTGTGCATGAGGAAGCTGCATTTGTACAGCCTTGCCCTCACTGTTTTGTTCTCCCCAGGCCACGCAGGAGGAGCTGGATGTGGAGGAGGGGCTGTGCCAGGTGTGTGGGCAGCACCGGGTGAAGGTTCAGAAGTTCTGGGGGTCCACGCTCTATCATCGGGATGATCTTCCCTTCAGGCCTATTGACAGGTGGGCTGCTCCACGGTGTCACCCCTGCACTGCCCCATTTGTGTCTCACTCAGGAGGGCTCTCAGCCTTCTGGTCCCACAGGAAAGGACCCATCAGTCCATTTATTTTTGCTTTTATGGAGCGGTGCTGTCATGCTCAGGCACACAAAGGGGAAGCAGCACATTCAGCCCTCTGCACTGTTTTATGCTTCAGTATAAAGCCAAGGTGTGTGCTTGGCCATTTGTTAAGGGACTGGAAAACACCTCTAAGATCATAAATCAAACCATTAACTAAGCCAAGATCACCACTAAAACATGTCCTTCAGTGCCACATGCATGCACCTTTTAAATGCCTCCATGGACAGGGATTCCACCATTTCCCTGGACAGCTGGACAACTTGATCCAGCCTGACCACCCTTTCTGTGCAGAAACTTTTCCTAATATCCAATGTAAACTTTCCCTGGAGCATCTTCATCGAATCATAGAAAGGTGTGAGTTGGAAAGGACCTGAGAGATTATTTACTTCCAACCCCCCTTTAGTGTGTGTACTCAAGCAATCACTTAAAGTGCAGTTGATGGAGTTGAGTGATTCATGGTATTCTGTAGAAAATGTATAAAATAAGGGCAGGCAAGTCAGGCTGTGAAACTGCCTGTTTTTCTCCTTCAACTGAAGAGGCAGCAGGAGGATGAAGATTTTTACACTGAGATCATCTGTGTTAATCAGAAATTAGTTGACATAAATCTGGCTCTCCTGGATTTCCCCATCAGGGCACACCTTAAATTGAAAAGGCACAATTTGCATCAGAAGCAGAAGGAAATTGGGCAAAGGACTGAGCTTCTGGTGGCTGCTCTTCCCGGGGGCATGTGCCCCTATTGTGCCTGGCAGTGCTCAATCAGGCATCACAAACCTGAGAGGACAGCCTGGAATGCTGCTCCTCCTGCTGAGGAAGGGCTGTGGGGTGTGTGGAGGGGCTGGGGCAGCCTCCCTGCAGTGCCCTGGCTGCTCCCATCTCTGCAGGTTGCCCGATGTCTTCACCCACTTCCGAAAAACTCTGGAATCCGGGGCCAAGGTCCGGCCAACCCTGCGGATGCCAGAGCAGCTCAAACCCCTGACTCCAGGGCTGGAAGAAGGGAATATCCCTACCATGGAGGATTTCGGACAAAAAGGTGAGAAAACATAATTTGGGAGTTGCTCTAGTGAAATCCTGCTTAGATTCTGTTCTTAAAAATATCCTACTTAGGTCTGTTTTTAAAAACGTGGTTTAGAAACTAAATTATTTCCTGCTGTTCCAGATTCCCAGGTGTTCAGCCAGGCTGGAGCAGGTTACCTGTACTGGCTGCACTTGAGCTCTGATGGTTAATACAAACCAAACGTCTTGCACTGTTATATTCTGAGAAAATATATTACAGAGAAAAGATGTCTCTCTGTAAAAATGCAGAGGCAACTAGTGCTCCAGAGATACAGAAATACAGTCCCTAAAGATGATCGGATTATTGTGGCCCTTTCAGCCTGGGAAGTGCTGGAGAAGCATCTGTCTCTAGTTGCAGTGTTAGGCAGATATCTGTCTCCAATTAAAAGAGAGTAGATTTAGATTGCATGTGAGGAAGAAATTCTTCCCTGTGAGGGTGGGGAGGCCCTGGCACAGGGTGCCCAGAGAAGCTGTGGATATGCCATCCCAGCCAGGCTAAATGGGGTTTGGAACAACCTGGGATAGTGGGAGGTGTCCCTGCCCATGGCAGGGGACTGGAACTAGAAGGTCTTGAAGATCCCTTCCAACCCAAACCATTCTGGCATTCATTGATACATCTCTTACTGAGAACCAAAACATGGAGGCAGTGGTTGCTCTTCAAACTGTAACTAAGCCTCTCTTGACTCACACTGCACACAAAGTTAAATTCCCTGTGTGGAGGAGCTGCCCTGCAGCTGGGTAGGAAACATCCTCTCAGTGATTTTTAATGTGTGACCCTTATTTTAAAAGAAGGCCAACACAACCTTTTATGCCCCCAAAGCAGATATCCCCCCCTGCTGAGCATCCCTGCATTTTAAGCTCCCTGCCTTTGGGATGGGGTAACGAGGTGTTGGTGTTTTTTGTGGCAGATCCCGAGACTGATCCCCGAACAGCCTTCCCCTGCAGTGGAGGAGAGACCCAGGCTTTAATGAGGCTGCAATATTATTTTTGGGACACGGTAACTCTTACATTTCCTTGCCTACATCCTCCCCCTTGTACACACGGCTGTGCAAGTGGGTGAGGCTGCAATTTCACTTATTAATAATATTTCCTTAGCTCCTGTATAAAACTTCACAAAGTTGGGAATTAGCATTATTTCAGTTTTTCAGAGAGACAAACTAGACCTAAAAGAAGTCATCTGGGACTGGGGAATGTAAGCCAAATACTTAGGAACCTAGTTTACTGGCCATCTCTCTGAAGTATTTTTTTCCATTAACTTCTGGGACTTGGGACAACATTTTTTAGCTGCTTTACCTTGATTTGCTCCTTCTATTCTCATGTCCCACGGCATCAGCAATGTAGTTCCTCTGTTTTGGAGGAGTGAAAAGTGGCCTGAATGGCTGGAATTGAAGCTGGGGTAGGAACAACCAACCCAAGTTCTGCCTGCAGTTATAAATAGTATGAGGTTTCTGTAGTGTGGTTTAAAAACTTGCAGCCAATAATGACAGCTACTATTTGTTTCCTTGCTTTGGTGGAGTGAAGCTCCTGCTGACTGCATTTTGTCAGACAGATTTTGAACTTTTTTAGTTTGAGGAACTGCCTTAATTTGCCTTGTATGAATTCAAAGGCACATGTGATGATTTCCAGCAGAATCAGACCACAGGCAGCTTTGTGGATAAAGGAGAGAGCACCTCTCCAGCTGAGATGGGTTAAAAGTGTTTTAAAGGATGTCCCCCAGGGCATCCTTTCAGCTGTGTTTCTTAAGTTCCTGCATTCCTTTGCTTTTGGGGACCATTGTCCTGGTTTAACCCCATGAGGCAGCTCAGCCCCACAGCAGCTGCTCCTTCAGTCCCTGCCAGTGGGATGGAGGAGAATCAGAAGGATTAAAGTGAGAAAAGTCACATGTTGAGGTAAAGACCATTTAATAGGGAAAGGAAAAGCTGTGTGCCCAGGCAAAGCCAGGTAAGGATTCATTTAATACTTCCTACCAATGGGCAGCCCCAGGAAAGCAGGGATCCATCACACTTGCTTGGGAAGACAAATGGCATCACTCCAAACTTCCAGCTTTATATGCTGAGCATGACATCATATGGTCTAGAATACCCCTTGGGTCAGCTGGGGTCGGCTGTCCCAGCTGTGTGCTCTTCCAAATCCTTGTGCACCCCCAGCCTGCTCAGGGTGGGGTGGTGAGAGAAGCAGAAAAGGCCTTGAGGCTGTGTGAGCTGTGCTCAGCAGTAAGGAAAACATTGGTGTGCTATCAGCACTGTTTCCAGCACAAATCCAAAACAGCCCCAGATTAGTTGCAATGAAGAAAATTAACTCCATCCCAGCCAAAATGAGTACAAGTGTGTGTAGCTCCTGCTCTGGGTCAAGCATTAATATAACCAGAGCTGGAAAGCCTGTTACTTCTTTTTTTTTTTTTTTTTTTTTTTTTGCAGTGCAAATGTGGTCTACCTCAGTGAGTTTAGCAGTTGTAACCTGGGCAGCAAAGGACATCAAGGAGAGATTGGTGTTCATGTCCTCTGCATTGCCCATGGAATGCTCAGAACATGGAAGATCTGCATCTTGCTGTAAATGTGTGGGGCACAGAAAGAACAGTGCTCAGGGTTCCTGCAGCTGAATGTTGGTTCTGTAAACCCCAAACAAGCAGCCACCTGGACAAGGGAGTGGGCTTCCCATTCCATTGGTGCTTTTCAGTGGGTTATTGATCCAGAATCAGACAGGAATGGGCAGGGAGCAGCACAGGCAGGTAGAAAGAAAGGTGCTGAAGGCTGAAGTGGGGAGCACACCTTGTGACACTCATCCCAGAGCTGTAGTGGAAACTGCTGGCCTAGTTAATGCCTCTGTGCTGGAGGCAGGAATTGGGTAGCTATGCAATCATTGCAGGCAGCCGTGAGAGGGAGCCCAGCCCTGCCAGACTGCTCTGGCTCCAGAAGGAAAGCAAAACGTTTATCATGTTGCTTGTAAAGTATTAAAACCTTTTGTTCTTTTGCTGTCACAGAACCTGGTTGCATCTTACAAGGAGACTCGGAATGGGCTGGTGGGAATGGATTACTCAACAAAATTTGCACCGTGGTAAAGATTTTTGTTGTGAGACTGGAAAATCCATTTCTGCTTCCATCCAAAACTGATGTTACCTGTCTGAGTGCTGCTGGGCATGGGTAGGGGTCTAGGTGTGCTTCCTTTGGCTCTGAGGCTGCACTTCCCTGGAACTGCTGCAGTGAGGCAGAACTGTGGAGAGCTGGATGTGCTGGGAACACCAGTGTGGACAGGGAGCAGGAGGGACTCACCATTTCTCTTTGGCTTTGTGTGGGAAGGGAAAGGCAGGGAAGCAGCACAGCTTCAGTGTGTTGGAAGGGCTGTAGCAGAACTCAGCCCAGTCCTGGTTTCCTGAATACTCTGGGCCAAATCACCCCATGTCACTGCCATTCTCTTTCTGTGGGGTGAAGAGACACTTCTGATTGTTCCTGTTGGAAAGGATCTCGTTTGGTAAATATCTTGATTTTTAATTAGGGGCTTCAGTCCCTAGTGCTGGAAGAGGCAGAGTTAATTCCAGACTGGAGTTGCAGTGGCAGAACCCAGTTTGGCCTAAGCTGAGAGCATCTGGATTCTCCCAACAGAGTTGCAATGAGAACCGAATTTCTGAGGCTGTGACAGGTCAGGATTTCTTGTTTCCAGCGATCTCTGTGCTTTGATGGTTGCAGTGCATGGCTCCATCTGGTGGCACTTCGGGATCCCAGGACTGCTGGCTTTGTGGAAGTTTGTTATTTGTGGCCTCCACTTGAGTTTTTCCAAGCTGGCAGTCCTGATCTGCCATCCCCAAAGCTTTCCTCTGTCATGTAATCAAAATCAGAGCAGTTCAGGTGGCAGCCAGTCATTCCCATCTCATACTGGCCATTAGAGCTGGTCAACAATTAAGGAAAAAACTCTTCATGGCCTTTCTTCCTGTTTTCCACAATTCATTAGAACATCCAGTGTTTCCACAAGCTGTGGTGGAAATGGCAGTAATGTGCATTTCTAGGAAAATCAAGGTAAAAGTTGTTCTTTATCACCCTGTATGGTGGGGTTGGAGTCTGCAAGTTCTTTCCTGTCATGCAACAGCACTCATTTGGAACAAATGGAAGGAACCCAGTGGGTTGAAATGCCAGAGCAGAGTTTGATTCCCTAGTTTTCCTGCCAGGACTCAGATTTTCAGCCTTCTGTGGTTGCTCCAATGAGACACTGAGGTTCTGCAGGAAAAGGAGCCCTGGGCATATGATAAGGAGGTTTGTGATAAAAGGACAGGTAGGCAGGTGGTGCAGAGGTTGACTTTAAAATTCTTTTCTGTGTTTGTCATTGGGTTTGTTAAATCATTTAGATTAAATTTGTCCAACTTGTGTAAAATGATTTATATCCATACCTTGGAGACTCCTGTAACAGCCATACCGCAGGAAGGGGAGGATTTTTATTCTTGGGAGAGAATTCTCTCTCTTGAAGAGTTGCAGAGAAGTAGCAACTTGGCTAAAGTCAGGATCAGAACTGCAAACCAAACAAAGCTATAGGCAATAACTCTAAACACAAAATTGCCCCTCTCCTCCCTCTGAGCTGACATCAAGCTCTCAGTCCTGCATGGCATTCAGGACATCATTCCTCTGCTTTCAGGCTGGCACTGGGCTGCATCTCACCTCGATACATCTATGAGCAAATCCAGAAGTATGAGAGAGAGAGAACAGCAAATCAGAGCACATACTGGTATGTCTTTGCACCATCAGCATGGCTTGTTTTTCCTGAAAAGAAACCTGGCATTTCATGCACAGGAGAGTGACTTGTTAACTCCCTTTGTAATTAATGTTTGTTTTCCCTGTGCCTGCAGGCTGGTCCCTCTGGGTTGCACTGTAGTTCTCTTTCAGTATGGATTTATTAGTCTGTCTTTGACACCCAGGGGCTTTAGGCGCTCTGCAAGTAAAGATTATGAATGCCAGTTGTCATTATTATTGCTGGAAACCGTGGTTCATGATCAGCAAATCAGCACCATCCCTCTCTGTGTTGTTGTTTTGGGCTACATGAGAAGGAAGAATAATTTACAAATAAAAGCCAAAGGGTTTCTCATGTCAAGGATACGAGCAGGGTTTCACCCAGAAGTGTTAATGACTGTGTGACTTGTACAAATCTCATGTGTTTGAGGGTCCCATGGCCACAAGTCCAGGAGGTGGCCCTGTCTTTTCTCAGCTGCCTGGCCACGGCCACCATGGCAGAACAGAGGGGAAGAGGGCACTGGGAGTTGGGTTTAAGCATCCCACCTCATCACCCAGCTCTTCCTCACCTCCCCACTGCCTGCTGTCCTGCCTGCAGGTTCTCCTGGTGGAGCCAGGGAATCCTTAAACTCAGTTTATCAATCTCTGGGCTGGCCTTGAACTTGCTCAGATCTGCCCAGACACTGAATCAGAACCTGGAGCTCTGATAGAGAAGCAGGTTCACATTAAAGCCTGGCCTAACACTAGACCTGAATGGGGAAAATCCCAAATGGTAACATCTGTGCAAACTCTAGGACTAAATATTCATTTTGGTTTGTTACATTTGCAACATGTCAAACAGCAAAGAACAGGCAGAACACTGCCAAACATTCTGGCCAAAACGCTCAGTTTCAATAAAAGTTAAATGACAGATAAAATAGCAACACTCATGAAATATATGTTTGGGTTTGTTTTTTTTTTTACTTCAGAGACAATTAAGAGAGGAAGGATTTCAAGAAATGAACATATTCCTGTTTTCCATCTAATAGTCAGCCAGCCTGCTGGCAGCTGGCACACTGTGGTGATTTTAGCGTTTTAAAGTGTTCAGTGATTATAAAAATGAAGCTGTCAAGCTCCCAAGAAGTCAATTGTTCAGTGAAGTACAGGTCGTGGTGGCTGCACATGAGGGACTCATTGAACCTCAGTATCATGATGCTACTTTTTAGGATTTGGACAGGTTGGACATTAGGAGGAATTTCTTCACTGAAAGAGTCATTAGATATTGCAGTGGGCTTCCCAGGGAGGTGGTGGAGGAATTGCCCTGGAGGTGTTTAAGGAAAGACTGGACTCAGTGCCATGGTCTAGTTGGCACAGTGGTGTTTGGTCATAGATGGGTCTGGATGATCTCAGAGGTCTTCTCCAACCTAACTGATTCCCAAATTCTGTGACTGTTCTGTAACGAGAATATCCAGAAAGAAAAAAAAAATCTAAAAATCAGCTGAGCAGAGTGCTTCCCATATGGCATAGAGTTGAAGCAGGCCTCTGAGGCTGAGGTGCCATCATTTTATAAGAAGCTCCTTTTATATAAAAATTTTTATATAAAACTGGTGTTATTTCTGTGGGCCCAGCACTTGATCTCATGGGTTGGAGCACTGTAATCCAGTTTTGAAAAGTGTCTTAGAATCTCTTGCAAAGGTTGTTGCTCAAATCAACACAAAGCTCTCAGGAATGTTATAAGAAGCTCCTTTTATATAGAAGTTTTTATAGAAAGCTGTCTTTTTTTTTTCCCTGTGGGCCCAGCACCTGATCTCATGGGTTGGAGCACTGTAATCCAGTTTTGAAAGGTGTCTTAGAATCTCTTGCAAAGGTTGTTGCTCAAATCAGTGCAGAGCTGTCAGGAATGTGCTGATGTGCTCATTCCTGAGGAAGTGAGGAGCTGAGTCAGGCCCTCGCCCTGCTCTGCAGAATTTCATCCCAGCAGGGACAGAGGAGGAACTCGTTTCCTGAAACTGCTCCTGCACGTGAGCTGAGGAAAGCTTCCAAGTGATTCATGCAGTGTTTGCTTTCCCTGTCAGGTAAGTAGGCTTGGGGAAAGAACTGATGTTATGGGGAAGGTCCCTGAAATCACTCATAAACCTTGTGGTGTTAGTGATAGGCTGTATGGAAGCAAAATCCCAGTTCAGAAATCAAATCTGACCCACAGTGAAATACAGACATGGCTTTGTGTTTCAGGGTCCTGTTTGAGCTGCTGTGGAGGGATTACTTTCGGTTCGTGGCCCTGAAGTACGGCAGAAGGATTTTCTCATTAAGAGGTGTGTATGGATCCCCACATTTAGGGGGAAAGGTATTCTCTTAAAGGGGGAAAGGAAGAGAAGAGGCTGTTGGCATTAAGTTGTGCAAATGTTCTTCTCATAGTGTCTGTGTCACCACCCTGGGGACTCTCAGCACAGAAGTGCCTCAGCACCTTGATGCAGGACACAGCCCCAAATCTGATTAGATATGGGGAGTATTACTGACATGTGTCCATGGGAAACAGCAGCACAATGAGAGTGAAGATTAAGATTTCCAGAGATATTCCCCTTTAGGCAGAATCCAAGCTTCAGGCTTGCCCAGGTTCCCCGGAGGACCTGAAACAGAGCAGGTACTGACCCAGCAGGCAAATCCCAAGAAACCACATATTGCAGTGTAGAAATCAGAATGAGATTCAGCTTCACCCCAGTGGCAGGAGTGTGAAATGGGGGTCTGGACACTCAGTGCAACAAGTCCTTATGTCAGGAGGCCCTGCAGGCAGTGCCTGGGCTGGCTGAGCTGTTCTGCAGGTGATGCAGCAGTGGCTTAGATGCTGTGGCTGCAGAGGAGCACGTCTCCCTCAGGGCTGTGTCACATCTGCCAGGCTGTGTGGCTGTTCTGATGGCACTGGAAGCCACTGGTGGGCCTGATCTTGAATGTTGGTAGCTAGGGCTGAGTTGTCCCTGCTGCCTCTGTTGCACTGCACAGAAAGCTGTAATTGCCACTGGATCCTGCAAACATTAAATCCCCCTCGTCTGTTCCTAGCCCATTGTAGGGACAAAGTGTTACCTGGGGCTCCTGCCAGGTAATTCTGGGTTTAGTACCTACTCCAGAAATGGATTTCACATAAACAGTGTCCTGGAGTAAGCTGAAAAAGAAAATACCAGCGTGGGCCAGAGCACATCTCTGTCCACTTGTGAGGTCTGAGTCATTGTTAATTAAAAAAAGATATAAAAAGCAAACACCATCAAAACAAATAGTCAAAACCCAGTAGGGCTTGAGCACCCTCTGTGTGCAAAAGACATCCCTTTGTAACTCTTGAGGAGAGGAATGGATCATCTCTAAACCTGTGCACAAGATTTGTTTGTGATGGCACTGAGAGGCTGAGCTTCACCCTCACACCTTGTGTCAACCAAGTGCCCCTGGCTGTGTTGTTAGGAGTAACTGCCTGTGTCTTTCCTCATCAGCAGGTCATTATTTTCCTCCACAGGGCTTCAAAGGAAAGAGATCCCCTGGAAAAAGGACCTTCAGCTCTTCGACTGCTGGAAAGGTCAGCAGAAGCCGCAGGTTTGGCTGGATGTGTTCTGTTCTCCACGTGTCTGTTGGGGCTCACATGTGCCCTAAAGCTCAGGTCTCTGTAAGGAGCTGCCAGCATGGTCAGGGCTGGCATTTAAACTGGCGTCACCAGGGCTTGAATGTGTGTGGCTTCCCTTCCCAGGCTGAGCACAGCCCACAGGGTTACCCTGCTTTGTGAGGTGCTCTGCAGGTGGATTTTCCTGCCCAGGAGGGAGTGTTTGTGACTTGCTGGTCCCTTCTGTTTGGTCAAACAGAGGCTGACCAGCCCTTCATGTCAACAGTAGATTGCCGTGCCTGCTGTATTTGGTTCTGTTTGCTTTTGGTTACAAGGTTACAGCAGATTTAGACTAAATCACATCTTTTGTAATCCCACAGCGTTTTCCTTAGCTGCTATAACTTCATTGTTGCAACATGAATAGCAAGCATAATACCTCAGAATTTGGAGGGACTAACAGATTAAAGTATTAGAATCAGTGAAATACACACCTCTGTATCTTTTTTCATGTTAATGCCACGTGTACCCATTTGCACACAGCATAAAATAAATCATCCAGGCACAATAAATCTTTCCCTTTACGACAGACAAACTCTACTTTTCAGGTACTAACCCTGGGGGATTTGTCCAATACATCCCTTTGTTAGTTACCTGTCAAGAATCTTTCTGTTCTTGGCCCATCTCACCATTGCTTGCATATTTATTTTACTCTACAAAATCACCTGCAATTCACCTGATTGTTTTTCCAGTCTGAGATTTTTCTGTACATTTTTTTTCTTTCTTACCTAAGCTTGTTCTCAGCTTATTTTTCAGTATGATATCCCATTTAATTTCCAGTGGCTGCACTCCAGCTAAACCACACTGAAATCCCTGCTGCTGTGCACTGGCACTCTCTTGGAAATGGCTGTGACTACATGACCACAGGTGTTTATGTGTGCCCAAAACCATCCTGATGTCCCAGTGCTGTGTTTTGTCTCTGCAGAGGGCAGAACTGGGGTTCCTTTTGTGGATGCCAACATGCGGGAGCTCAGTGCCACGGGCTTCATGTCGAACAGAGGGCGGCAGAACGTCGCCAGCTTCCTCACCAAGGACCTGGGGCTGGACTGGAGGATGGGGGCAGAATGGTTTGAATACCTGCTGGTAAGACTGGGCTCTTTGTGTGCCTGGAGTGTAATGACAGGCAGGAGGACAGCCCTGAGTTAGAAGAAAGGCTACAGGTGATGATCAATAATTTTCAGACCATGTAGGCACTTTTTGCAGGGTGTGAACTTCCCAATGCTCACATTGATGCCTTTTCCCTGCTATTAGGAAAATGAAACTAGACACGGTTAGAGGGGTTGGGGTCTTTACCTCAGTATTTTAATCAGGATCCTGTTTGATGCATCCACTTCACCCAGGTGACAGCGTGGCAAATGCACCCCCATCAATCACACACACCAGTTATAGACTTTACACATCAGCAGATCCAACAAGGGAGCCCAGTAATGGGGCTGGGCTGGGCTCAGCTCGAGTTTACAGAATCTGTCCTGCCAGGAGACCTTGGGTTCCTGAGACAGTAGGATGATTGCTCTCCCTGGCTCTGCAGTTCTGGGCTGTTCAGTCTCAGGGCCTGCAGAACACTTACAGAACACTAAGCACTGAACTAAGTAAAGGGTTACAAGTATGGATTCTAATACTTGTGGATACAGAGAACTGTTTAAAAGAAAAGACAAAAATCATTCCAGCATCAACATAAGTAAATGGAATTTTGCCACAGTGGAGCTGCCATCAACCAAGATGTAGCTGGGAAGTTTGCAGTAAGAGTGTTGAGCCTCTGTATAGGGTTTTAGCCAGAAATTTGTTGCACTTGAGTAAAACTTCCATATGTGAATTATGCTAACAGTGCTCTGGTTTGCTCACCCCAGAGGGTGGGGAGGAGGGCAGCCCAGAAATAGAACATGAAAAGAAATGTGTGCTGGCACAGCATCTGTGCATTGATGGCTGTGGACAGGGAAGCCATCTAGTCAAGCACAGGCAAGTAGGGACAATAGCTGGATCAGCTTCCAGGGAGCTCCACCCTGGCTGGAGGCATCCTTCTTCATTCTGGGGTGTTCCAGGCCTCCCTGCCAACTGCAGCACCAATTCCTCTCCCATATATCCATCAGCAGCTGTGTGAGCTCAGTTAAATAGCTGGGTCACTTCTCTGACCTCAGTCCCCATGGATTCTCATGGCCCTGACTGAAAAAGGCCAAGTACTCACATCAGCCTCACATTAAAGGTCTTATCTGTGGCATACAGGAGGCTATTGGCAATCAGAAAATTTTCCACTCACTTGGAGTGCTGGAGGGATAAAGCCCAGTTGCCTTGGCATTATCTGCAATTAAAAGAGACTTTTTTGTGAATGTAATTTTCTTTTCTTAACTTCCTTGGAGCTGGGCTCTGACATGGCTTTAGCACCAGGAGGAAACTCTGGGTGCTCTCCCATGCCAGTGCTGTGAGCAGCAGTTGGCTTGCACAACAACACAGTGCAGGACTTCAGGATCCTCCAGAAAGGGTTTTTGGGAGCTCCATACAGTGATGCTTTTCCAGATAAGAGCAAGAACCTTCCACAAGCGTGTCCTGTTCCACAAGTGAGGAAGACCTGGAATGTCTCACACTAGAAGGATGCTCCCTGGGTTATCTACATTTATTCCTAAGGACATGACTGTTACCAGCCATGCTGGAAGCAGGATTTAGCACTCTGCACTGGCCCTTTCACCTGGAGAAGCCCCAGATGCTGATGGCCACAGTAGGTTGGCGTGGCACAGGCTGATCCTTGTGCTCTGTCCCACCCTTTCAGCTTGTGTCACACAGCTCTGTTACTGCAGCCTGGTGGCATCCCCAGAGCAGCACACAGGAGACATCAGCTTGGTGGGGAGCACATGGCTGTAGAATGGTAGAGGCCAATACAGAACTGAAACTGTTTCACTTGTCTTTTAAAATAGGAAAGCGATGCCTATTTCACCTCCATTATGGGCAGAAAAGGCTCCCTGAGTGTTTGTGTGTGCCATCCACACCAGGCAGGCAGGGAAACTGAGGCACAAGCTCTCTGCAACCTTCTGGAGCCAGGGGAAAGGCCAGAGACCACTGGTGTCCTGAACTGAGAATATCTCAGCTCTGACTTCATTGATTTTGTTCACAGGGTCAGGCCCCAAGGAAAGGCAGAGAAACAAACAGAAGAGAATGCCAGGAAGGGGCAAGGCCGAGGGGGAAATGAGCCTGACTCCTCCAGGCCCCCTTGGATTTGCCCTCACCTCCCACACAAGCTTTCCTGCTTGTTAATCACACAATCAGGCCTCCAATGGCATCTTTCTTCCCTCCTTATCTCAGCAGCTGGAGGAAGCAAGCTGGGAAGGGGAAGCCTGGTGCACAGGGAGCAGAGCTGGCTGCTGCTCACCCTGACCCCAGCACTGGCTGGCTCTGCAGAGAAAGGGCAGCTTCACAGAGCCCATTCTCTGAGCCTCTGCCATCCTGGTGCACTGAGCTCCTCACTCCAAGGAGTGGCTGAGATCTTGGGAATATTTCTTTGTGCTCTAGTTGCTGCTGTGCCTGCAGTAAAGGGAGAAGAGAACAGCACTGAACCAGCTCTTTCTGCCACAGCTGGTGCCTTTGCAGCACAGACATCCCTAGGAATGTTCAGAGATCCCAAATCCTCCTTGCTATCACCTTCACTCCCCTCCTGAGCTGGGTTTGAGTTGTCCTACAACTGGAAAACTTCTGGTGTTGGATTTAAGCCACCCTGCCCAGCTGAAGAGCACTCAGCTGGGATCACATTCTGCTCTCATTTGTGCCTGTTCCAAAAGCCCTGCTCCATTTTACACAAGCAGCATTGAGAGCTTTCTATGTGTTTAGCTGAGGAATCACTTGACAATGGGAGAAAAGTGCAGTGTTTGTATTGTTTGCATCCTCATATACACTGTGGGGTTTTTCTGCACAGATGGAGTTAGGCTTCTCTCCAAACTGCCTAGCAGGGTCTGCAGAGATGATTTTGCCAGTGTGTAGTGTCTGGGTAACTGGTCAGAAAGAATTTTCTCTCACATTTGAATGCTTTTTTTTTTTTTAATATGAGCATTCAAATGCTAGGGCTGCTTGTGTAGCCTGCCAGATGATGGCAGAAACAGAAGGATTTTCCTTTAAAAAGAAGGAAACTGAGAAAGAACTTTGGTTGCACTTCTATCTCACTGGCCTAAGTATTGTGAATTGAAGTAGCCTGGGAAGCTGATCCCAGCTGTAAAAAGCAGCCATGCAGGTCCTTTTCTGAGCCTGTACCAACATGGGAGAGCTCTGACCACCCCAGTCTGGCTGGAGTGAATCCCACTCAAGGAACTTTCCCCTTGAGCTAAAGGATGGACAAGAAGCTTGAGCAAGGGCCAGCCCAGCTCTTCTGACAGGGTTCTCCCTCTGTTCTCAAGGTGGATTATGATGTTTGCAGCAATTATGGCAACTGGTTATACAGCGCTGGCATTGGCAACGACCCACGGGACAACAGGAAGTTTAACATGATCAAACAGGGCCTGGATTACGATGGGAATGTAAGTCTTGTTCAGCTGTTTTACAGGGATGAGTGTAGTGAAGGACATGTGGTGTTTTCAGGGAGCACAGGAGATCAGTGTGCTGTGTGGATATGAAGTTCTTGTGTCTCCTGGCCAAAATTCGGGCAGGTTCCTCATTGTGTACAGGAAAATGTGATTTTAACAACCTGCTGCTGTCCCCGGGGAGACTGGAGCTCTCCATACCCTCCCTGGTCAGTGGGTTTAGTGTTTCATCACCATTTCTTCTGAGTCACAGCCACATCCCATCAGGATCTCACACAGATGCTTCCCTGAGCACGGAGCAGCTTCTTTGAGAACTCAGGAGTTACCTGAGAGACAGAACCACTCCTTGAGAGGTGTTGAAGAGTAGATTAAACCTGTGACTCCTCAGACTATCCTTTCTTAAATGGTGGGAGCAGAAAAATTGCCCTTTCCCTGTGCTTAGCCAGTATTCACATGCTGGATTACCTGTTTCCACACTATTCCTTAGCTTTACATCAGGCTGTGCTGTTGCCGTTTGGTACTGTAGCTGGCAGGATTTAACAAGAAATCAGAAATTGATCCTAGTACAGGACAGCAATAGAGTTAATAGGAGAGATTCAAGAACACAAGAGTGTGCAGCTGAGCATCCTAATTCCCTTCAGTCATGGGAAACTTCTTGGGGGTGACTTCATTTCAGGATATCCTAAAGAGATGTGAACAGTGCCAAAAACGTACCTTTGCCTCCCTCCTCTGTCTGCAGAGTGAGCCTGGGAGAAGAGCTCCAGCATCCAGGTCTCTCTTTAGGCACTAATTGTGGGTGGAGGATTTAGCAAGAGGGGCTAAGGCTTGTCAGAGGTAACTGATGCTGTACAACATCAGCTTCTCTACCTGGAAATCCTCTTTCCCACTGAGACACAGCCTTGCTGGGCAGCACTTCCAGGCTGTCACTGAATGGATCCTGATCCACTGGTTCTGTTTGCAGGGGGATTATGTCCGGCTGTGGCTGCCAGAACTGCAGGCCATAAAGGGAGCAGACATCCACACCCCCTGGGCACTGAGCAGTGCTGCTCTCTCCCAGGCAGGAGTAACTCTAGGTGAGACCTACCCACAGCCAGTGGTCACAGCCCCAGAGTGGAGCCGACACATCCAGCAGAGGCCTGTGAGTGCTGGGATGGGGTGGGAGGGCTCCAGGGGCTGCTCTGCCTCAGTCTCTGTGAGTTCTGCTCTTATTTCTCAGGTGTAAAGGGAAAAAAGTGTTTTAATGCAAGCACACATTACATCACAGCAGGGATTGTGCAGCCAGGGTTATTTAGCTCTGTCTGTCCTACCTGCTGTGGTGAAGGATGTAAATTTTAGCTGCTTCTCTGTTCCTTGTATAGTCAGCAGAGTTTAGCCACAGCACGTCCTTCAGAGCATCCTTCCCTGCCCTGGCAGCCCCACCAGAAGGATGGGTTTCTCCAACCCCATGCAGGTTGGACAGAAGGGAGACAACCCTCTGTCCTCTCTGTCAGGAGATGGAAGTAAAAACAACTTCCTGCCATTCTTGAGTGCATCCAAACTGGAGTCAGCAACACCTGTAAATATGGGGACTGCTCCTTGCACTTTGCTTTTGGGGTGTATTTCCCCTTTAGAATGGGGGCAGAATGAGATGTTGATCCTGCAATGTCAAGGCTTTTATCTGCTGCCTGGAATGCTGCTCTTGGAGGAGATGGGTGTGGAAGGAAATGGATAAAACCAAAGGTTGTGTATTACAAGGAGTTTTCAACATTTTGCCTTTCTCCCATGAATCTTCCCTGCCTCCTCCTGAGTGAGGATACTTCGTGGAGGCTCAAATTTAGGTGTTGTACTAAGTCAGTGAAGAATGAAGCATGCCCCTATTTCAGGTTTTAATCCCAAGGTGTAGTACCAAATTTTTAGGCCAGATTCCTTTGCCATAAGTGAAAAGTTTTGAGGAAGCAAAGCCTTCTGCTTCATCCATGCTGTTGGAGGGCCTAGATTACCAACCTCCTGGGATCAGAGAAAGGATTCTGCACCTTGGTGAGACACCAATTTGAGGCAGTGATGAAACCTGAAGCCAAAAAGCTTCTCCATCACGCAAAAGTTCAATTTGGATCAATTTTCCCACCTCACCTTGCCAGAAACCCTGATTTCCTAAATCCCAGCCTAGAGCAGTGCCTGTCAGGCCTTCCTGCCTTTTTTATTGAACTTGGGAGGCAGAAAGTTCCACCTGCACGTTCTTCTGCATGTCAGCACTGCTTTGTGACCAAATTCACTCTGCAGCATCAGTGAACATCTCTCTGTTCCTCTGTCACTTGCCACAGGGAGGAAGTCCCCATCGCAGGGGCAGGAGGGCACCAGTGCAGCACAAGGACAGAGGGATAGATTTTTACTTCTCTCACAAGAAGGATACTTGCTGAAGATGCCTGGATAATGGTTTATCACCTTGAACAAGCCAAAGATACAGGTTTGGAACAGTAAAATAACATGGGATCTGCCTGTATGGTGTTCCCAGGGACTCTTGCTGGATGTGGGTGTTTGGAGGTTGTGTATCACCACCTGTCCTTACAATCTGGAGCCAATGGTTTGTGTGGCAGGTGTTCAGTCAGAACTGAAACTTCTTATGCTAATTTTTCATGTTTTAAAATTTTAAGCCCAATCGTTGTGCAATTAAAAGTTTTCCTACTGGAATATTTTATCTTCCTCATTTCCACAGAGATCCATAGATAGAGACTGCAGAGGATGTTTTTTACTGTGTGTCCTGCAGTACTCTGGAGAAACAGTGTGTTCCTCCTGAAAACTTCTTGGAGTCCTTGCAGTACCCTGTTGGTTTTGGTACCAACCTGGAAGCTGAAAAATGTTCAGTTCATAGCCAAAAATTGTGTTTTGTACTCGGTGTCAAAAACAGTTTGAAATGGATCCCTAACCATTTTTAAGATTTTATTTTTATGCAGAATGTTGTACTTGCTGGTGGAGTTTGGGAATTTGGAGATGGCCATATTTGTGCTGTCACGCAGCATTTTCATCTGAGGGGAGGCCAGATCTGAACACTTCAACCACCAAAGATGGGACATGGCTCTGGATTTATCACCACTAGAGCTCCACAGGGCCTGGTTTGTAAAGAGTAACTGTAATGCTGTGAAATCTCTGAACACTCTGGGTTGATGGGTTCAGGTCTGGGTGAGAAATAAGCTGACACTGAACATGAGAGCAAGCTGTTCTGCCAAAACCAGACAAACCAAGTGACTTTGAACACACACCCTGTCAGGGCCACATTAACAATTCCACTATTTCTTGTATTGATTTCAATCATCAGGGATTGATTTGGAGGGGAATAGAATGAAACACCTTTACTCACAGCTCTGTTCTGGCTTAAGTGACTCCTGACATACAGCACAGATCCTTATTAAGGCCACTCTGGAGGGCAGGGCACGACATTTGGAGAAAACCCAGCAGAAGAATCACAGAATCAATTAGGTTGGAAAAGTCCTCTGAGATCATCGGGTCCAACTTGTGACCCAACATCAACCATGTCAACTTTGAGTCTTTCCTTAAACAGCTCCAGGGATGGTGACTCCATCACCTCTCTGGGGAAGCCCATTCCAATGTAATCACCATTTCTGTGAAGAAATTATTTCTAATGTTCAACCTAGACTTCCCTGGTACAGTTTAAGATTCAGTCACCTTGCCCTTTACTGCCTGGGAGAAGAGGCTGACCCACCCCTGGCTACAGTCAGGAGCGAGTTTTAGAGAGTGATAATGTATCCCCTGGGCCTCCTTTTCTCCAGATTAAACACCCTCAGCTCCCTCAGATGCTCCTCACAGTACTTGTGCTCCAAACCCTTCCCCAGCTCCATTCCCTTCTCCGGACCCGCTCCAGCCCCTCAGTGCCATTCCTGCCTTGAGCCCAGAACGGGACACAGCACTCGAGGTGCCGAGCACAGGGGGAGCATCACTGGCCCCACTGTCCCGGTACAAGCCCGTCCGTGCCTCCCGAGCGAGGGAGGACGGGCAGAGCGGGGCGGTGCAGAGGCGGGGCGAGCCGGGAAGCGAAAGTGCCGGGAAGGGGAAGTTCGGAGCGCGGCTCAGCCATGGCCACGGCCCCGTCGGACCCCGTTCCCAGCTCCAGCCCCAGCTCCAGCCCGATCCCACCGCTGGACCTGCAGGCCGTGCCCATGGTAGCCCTGAATTACGGTGTCCGTCGCCGCCTCGGGCTCTACCT
>JAHLSL010000022.1:3713917-3735413 GCA_025920805.1 Petroica traversi
CCACGGCCACGCTGCTGGAGGAGTGGCCGGGACGCTGCCCCGGCGGGGCCACCGTGGGGCGGCTCCTGGACGTGCTGCGCCGCTTGGGTCGCGACGATGTCCTGACGGACCTGGCCGGCAGCGTGGGTGAGGCGCTGGGATAGCCCGGGGAATCCCTCGGCGCTGCTTCCTTGATGCCTGGGCAAGGAGGGGATGCTGTTCGTGTCGCTCTTTGCTGTTCGTGTCGCTTTTTGCTGTTCGTGTCGATCTTTCTGTTCGTGTCGCTCTTTGCTGTTCGTGTCGCTCTTTGGCCGGCGTGGGGATGTTAAGAAGAAATCCCGCTCGAGAAGAAAAGTCCTTTCCAGATAATGGAGTGACATCCTGGGTGTTCTCGGGAGAGCCACAAACATGCTCCCAAGGCTGGAGCACCTGTGCGGGGAAAACAGGCTGGGATTGCTGGGGATGCTCAGCTTGGAGAAGAAGGCTCTGGGGAGATCTTAGAGCCCCTTCCAGGGCCTAAAAGGGGCTTGTAAAAAGAGAGGGAGGGACTTGTTGCATGGGTGGATAGTGATAGGGTAAGGGGGAATGGTATTAAACTAAAAGAGGAGAGATTTAGATTAGATATTAGGAGATTGGATATTAGATTAGGTATTGGGAAGAAATTCTTCCCTGTAAGGGTGGTGGGGCCCTGGCACAGGTTACCCAGAGAAGCTGTGGCTGCCACATCCCTGAAGTGTCCAAGGCCAGGTTGGATGTGGCTTTGAGCAACCTGCTCTAGTGGAAGGTGTCCCTGTCCATGGCATGGGGTTGGAATGACATGACCTGTAAGGTGCCTTCCATCCCAAACCATTCTGTGATTCACAGGAGTCTTAGCCTGGCTTCCAGGAGAGAAGTCTGCTGTGTTTCTGCTGACTATGAGCCCTGCACAGTAACATGAAGCCCTGTCTGAGCCCAAGCCTTCAATTAAAAAGTTTCTATGTGTCAAAAGATGCTTTTGGCCAGGTCAGCCAGGAGACAGATTGCACTGACACCAGACAGTGTGAAAATTGCCACGTGTGGATATAGTGTGATAGGAATATGTTTGTTGGGGAAGAAAAGGATGTGTGGAACTGGATAATGCCAAAGAAAAGAAATTCCATGCAAAGTGAAAAAATTGAGATTGGTCAATGAGAAGAATGAAGGTCCTTGTGCTGTTCTGATAACTTTTTCTTATTGGGCTCTTTGTATTCTTTGTGATCTGAGAAATTAAGAGGGAACCCATCTGTCATCTGAATGGGAAATTTTTTGCCAAAGGATTTCCAAAGCCAGAGAATTCCCTGCAGGCCTGTGTTGTATAATAGAGCTTAGTGAGTTAGTGATGAGGAAGTAATAAAGCTCACTTCCTGTTACGGAGATAAAGGAAGATGTAGAAATCCATCTCTGCAGACAGTATCACCAAGAAGTGATGGAGGACTTCCCTTTGGTCCTGTGGTTCTTCCCACATGAGATCATAGTCTGAAGGCCAGGTTTTGGGAAAGACAGAAGCATCAGTGTGCTTTGTGAACTGCTGATCAGAGGTTCCTAACAAGTCTGGGGGAGCTTCCAGCTGTGCAAAACATCTGGGGTTTCACAGAAACATTGAGATCACCCAGGTTGGTTCTGGCCCTATGCTCAGGACCTGTCCCACTGGGAGTGTGGTGGATGGGCTTTGTCAGAGCTGGAATAGACTCCAGCAGAAGGAGTGGGGAGAGCCTGGGCTGCAGGAAAATCACAAGTTGTACCCAGACCTGGGTCACGCTGATAAGAGGAGACAGGTAAATTCTTGGAAGAGAGGCCCACTAAAGGCTGTTCAAGAAAAATACAGTCTGTGGGTCAGGAAATTATTTAACTGTGAATAGTCGAAAAGATAGATTATAAAAATAGGTTGTAGATCACACCTAAAAGACAGATTTTAGGGATATATATATATATATGGGAAATATCTCTGTAAGCTCATTTTATTCTTATGTTCCCCTCAGACACCTTTTTTGTACTTGAGACAGGATGAGGCTTGGGGCAGATGGACCTTCAGCCTGACCAGTGTGACAGTTTCTCTTTTATTATTTTTGGCTGGGACATCAATGCAGCTCTGCCCTAACTGTGATCCTCCTCAGCAGTTTATTTTGGAATCATCTTCAGGGATGTGAAGCTTTTTGCTTTGATATATTTGTGCTTTTTCCTGCTGAAACTCAATGATTTTTGTTTCTCCCCTGACTTGTTACAAAAGTGCTGCTTTCCTCCCTGACAGTTACTGGGTCTGTTTTGTCCGTGTTCTCATCGTGTTACTCATTTTGTGCTTTAGAATTCTTGTTTCTATTATTTTTTTCAAATTTTTGGCAATTTGTTTGACTGCCAGAGAAAGGTACAGCCTAGTTAGGTGCTTGGTGGAGGGGAACAGCTTAGCTTGGAGGAGTTTCTTGCTACTTGGTTGAGTAGTTTAGCATCCTTTATCTTTACTGTCCCAAAGTCATCCTTGATCCTTGTTCACTCCCATTAACCTGAACAATCAGGTGCTCTTTCCAGTTGGGGACTGATCCATCCCAAATCAGAGGCAAGGAGAGAAGATTTGGAGGAAATACATTGAAAATGAACATTTCTGTATTGAGCACTATGCAATGCTGATAAATAACTGCCTGTTCTTACCTATTCAGCAGTATTTTGGATTGTGAACCTGGCTCTCAAGGGAATCAAGGCACACTTAAGGTGGTGGCTGAGTGCCAGTCCTTCCTCTGGGATTGCTGAATCCATTGGCAACTTTAAAATGGCTCTAATCATGATTTCAAAGATACTGACTTAGCTGTCACACCTCTCACAACAGGCAGCTGGCAGAGAAATGGGACCTGAATTAGGGCTTTAGTGAGTAAAGATGTGAAATCTGAACCTTCTGTCTGGTAAAGAGTGTGGCTGATTCTTCCCTCTGCAGGACTGGAGGGGTTGAGGGGAGGAGAAAGGCAGATTGGGAATGCCTCAGCCTCAGGAAAAGCTTTGATCAGATCTGAGCCTTATTAGATTGGAGATGATCCAGTAACAAGACAGAAAGCTGAGATAGAAGCAGGGGATGGGGGCTCAGGCTGGGCCTCCTGCAGACCTGCTCATGCCAGGCTCACTGGATTCCCACCTGTGATGCCTTTTTCCTGGTGTTAGGAAAATGAAGCTAGACACGGTTAAGAGGGTTTTGGGGTCTTTACCTCAGTATTTTAATCAGGATCCTGTTGGATGCATCCACTTCACCCAGGTGACAGCGTGGCAAATGCACACCCATCAATCACACACACCAGTTATAGACTTTACACATCAGCAGATCCAACAAGGGAGCCCAATAATGAGGTTGGGGTGGGCTCAGCTCGAGTTTACAGAATCTTCCTGTCAGGAGACTTTGGGTTCCTGAGACAGTGGGAATGTTTGGTGTCCCTGGCTCTGCAGCTCTGGGCTGTTCAGTCTCAGGCCTGCAGAACACTTACAAACACTAAGCACTAAACTAAGTAAAAGGTTGCAAGTGTGCGTGCTGCTGATACTTGTGGATACAGAGAACTGTGTAAAAGGGATATAAAAGAAAAGACAAAAATCATTCCACATCACCTGCATCCTGCACTTCCAAAGGATCCTTCACTCTGCTGTTGCACCCGTGAGCTGTGCCAGCTGAACCCTCTGATCAGTACTGATTAACATTTGTTGGATTTTTTTTTAATCTTAAGTAAAAAAGGCTTTAGGGAGTTGCACCTTTTTCTTAATTCCTGTTTTCAAATCTCCTTTTACTTTCAGTTCTTCTGTAATTTCAGAGTAGCAGAGGATGTGGAGTGTCTTGTTGCTTCTCCAAAGACTTCACATTTATATTTATGATTTATTTTTAAACCAAGTCTGTTCATAATGGATCCCCATTACTGACCTGATGGGGAAGGTCACAGCAGTGACTGTGACAGATCTTTGCCCTTCAGTTATCTCAGAGTGGGGTTCACATCTATTCTGCTTGGGATAAGAGGAGCCCTATTGCTCAACAACATAAAAAGCTGCTTCAGGGGCTTCTTAAAATTGTTCATGGTCCTCCTGTATGTGGTGAGTGAGGATAGTCCTTGTCACCTGCAGTGGTCCTGGCTGGCAAAGGCTGGGGGAGTGAATCAGCTCCTGTTTGTCTGCAGAGAATTGCTAAGCTTGGAAAAGATATCCAGGATCATTAACTGAGCACTGCCAAGGCCATCTCTAAACCCTGTCCCCAAGTGCCACATCTACACTTCTTTTAAATCCCTCCAGGGATGGTGACTCCACCAGTTCCAATGCCTGACCACCCTTTCAGTGAAGAATTGTTCCCTAACATCCAATCTAAACCTCCCCTGGTGCAACTTGAGGCCATTTCCTCTTGTCTTACGGCTTTTTACTTTGCAAAAAGACTGACACCATGAAAACTTCTAATTGAGAATCCTCCCCAACTATTTTGTGATTTCAGTTTCTCCAAAATGCTTAACAGTGAAAGCAGACAGCGTAGTTGGGACCTGTTCTGTGCCTTATGCCTGCTGTTAAAGTTATACTGGGATGTAGTAGAACCAAGGGTAATAGGAGGAGTAAAACAAGTAAAAGAAAGTACTTCTTTAAAAATCAAGAGTAATTTTCAGCAATTGCTAGGGGAGGTGGTGGAGGCAGCATTAAGAGATTCAGAAATAGGTGAGAGAAATTGTACATACCTAAAAAATCAGACAGAGGGTTTTCCCTTTAGGATCCCTGCTCCATGAAATAGCTATTCCTGTTTTAATGACCTCCAGCAGTGTAAACCCACATTACAGGAGCCTCTTGCCCTGCTTGTGTGTTTTTGCAGAGGAGGACTGTAAGAAGTACCTGCAGAGGAAGCAGGAAGAGGCCAACCAGCCTCTCCAAGTGCCAGCAGTGGACAGCAGTGTGCCAAAGACATCAGAACTGATGGGCATCACCATCAGGGATGATCCATATGGTAAGAGCCCGTGCTTCCTTTCCTGCCTGATATCTCATGGGAAATGCCTTCCCCATGGGAAGTGCAGAAAACCTGTTTGCTTTCATAATTCCCACAACTTTTCATACCCCAGGCCAGAGTGCTTTGGCTGGTAGCCACTGGGCATCTTCATTTTTCCTGTTTCTTAGAACAGAGGAGGAAAGCAACCCTGGGGAGCCCTTCACCCAGGAAAAGACTGGCACAGAGCCACTGGACACACGTGGGAGGAGACTTCAGGGAAATATGTCCCTTAGCCCAGCCTGACCCAGAGCAGCAGCTGCTGAAAGCTCATGGGGAAGGGTGTCAGGTGATTTCCCTGCCCTGTCTTTGGCAGGTGGAACCACCTTGAATGAAAAGGAAGTGGGTTTGAAGTAGGACTGGGTGTGCAGTGGGTGGAGGGAGGAAATGAGTTCTGTGTGTGTGCACTGCTGTGTGTGCAGCCCTGCATGTGCAGCCAGGAGTGTGCACACCTTTGTGCTGGCCTGTCTGACTTTGGGTGGCCACCTTTGCTGCTAGTGTGGACATCACTAACCCTCTCCAAATGTCCACAGACCAATATTCTGCTGTTTGGACATGGCAGCTTTGCCTGATGTGACCCCCAAGTTAGCGCCGTGCCCCTGCAGCAGTACCCTCAGTTTGTCTGACCTGGCAGACATCCCCCTTCTGCTTCACTGGATGCTTCTTGGGCTGAATCTGCCTGCTGGGTTGATACTTTCCTCAGCAGCTTTTAGAGCCTGACCTATTTTTTCACTGTGGTAGGCTTTAACTGGCATAAAAAATTGAATATATCTGTAGTGACATGGATATGGAAAAAAATAGCACAGTTGGAAATTATCCAGCGGTATTAAGGCACTTAATTATGGGAGACATTGCCCTTAAAATGCAGCAGTTTAATATTTGGATAACTTATAAATAAACAAGAGCTGCCATTATGGTTAATGCAATCATAAAAAAGGCCTGTTAGGATATGACTTCAGGTACCCAGGTTTGATATCTTAGCCATAAAAATGACAGGTTCCAAATTTCAAGGCTCCCCCCATAGCTCCATGGACAGCAGATGGCAGGACACTGCTGAATGCTGTTTTGGTTGGGAAATTTGAATCTCTGTGACCTGAACTAGAGGATATTATACATATGAAACTCAGTGAAATCCCAGAGTTTCAGGGTTCTGCATTGCATCCCCTGGGGTTCTCTGCTCCCTCCAGCTCTTCCCAGACTCCCTGCAGCTGGATGTTATTCCCTCCACAGATTTTGCCTGTCTGCACCTCAGCTCCTTTCCCTGACCCCTGCCAGGCAATGTGGGTGTGTGTGAACAGCCTGGCCAGTGAAAGCAGCCAGGGCACTGGACTGTATCACCTCCTGCCAGCCCTGTTAAGGTCTGGAGTCTGGGCTGAAGGGCAGCTCAAATAATAAAATGCTAAATTACCTTTGCAAGTTTGACCAGAGCTTTTTTGTCGGGCTCCTGATTCTGATTTAGTCTGTGGGAGCTCTTGAAAGTTCACTACAGAAGTGAACTTCATTTATAGTTGAAGATGACAGCTACATTTTTAATGGTTCCAGGGAGTGGAACAGAGATATTTGATGCCTTCATCTGCTACTGTCAGAAGGACCTCCAGTTTGTCCAGGAGATGATCAGGGAGCTGGAGCAAACAGAGTTCAAACTGAAGCTCTGTGTATTTGATCGGGATGTCTTGCCAGGAACCTGTGTGTGGTCTATCAGTGGAGAGCTTATAGAGAGGAGGTAAGTGAACCATGGCTGTTGGGGCCAGCTGTGAGTGTAGTGGAACATTACATTCATTTTATGGTGATGTCTGCAGCGTGGTGCCAGTGAAACAGCAGAAATCCACAAGAATGTCTTCCTGGGGTTTGTTTTATGTTCTTGGCTCAAGAAGGACGACTCAGGCATTCCCCAATGTGTCGCTTCATTGTGTTCATGAGGGAAGTGCCACTGTGGTGATGCTACTTATATTAAACCACTTTTCTTTGCCTTGTGTGTTTTATATAGACACAAGATCACATAAAGGTTGCACATAAAGGCAGTCTGGACTTCACTGTTTCCTCAGTTTTTGGTATATGAATGTGAATCTGTAATTAGGTTTTTCTGTGTAACATCACTGTGTGTCTGTCAGTCGTTGCTGCTCTGCAGTTAATTCCTGCTGGAACACAGCCAGTTCCTTCTCCACTGGAGCAGTTCAGAGCAGTACGTGCTTCTGCCTGTGGGAATGAGAGCCATCTCCTTTGACATTTATTTTTTTTCTCCCCTGCTTCATCTCCAGGTGTCGGAGGATGGTGGTTGTCATTTCAGATGACTACCTGGAAAGTGACGAATGTGATTTCCAGACCAAATTTGCTCTTAGTCTTTCCCCAGGTAAGATCACACAAATATCCCACTTACAACTGCACATTATCATTTTTATTACAGTGACATCTAAAGCTCCAGCTGAAGTCAGTGGGCACTGTACCACTGGAACTAACAGGGGCTTCATAATTTGGTTGTGCAGGCAGGGGTTTGGTCCCTTGCCCTGCTCTTGACCTTTCTCACGTGGCCACAAGCGAGAAGCTGCCTGTGCTGCACTGCTCCAGCTGTCAGTGGGATAGTGCTGCCTGCTCCAGAAATGTCAGAGCTGCTTGTCAGGCTTGTGAAGGGCTTCCAGAGCCATACAGGGAAATTTGCTGCTAAAGAGATAAGTAGTGTAATAAATCCAGGATGTGAGTAAAGCTGGGAATTAGGTGACGGGTAATGAACATGAAGATTTCAAGGCCAGGCTGGGTGGGGTTCTGAGAAACCTGGTCTAGGTGTCCCTGCCCATAGCAGGGGGTTGGAACTGGATGATCTTCAAGACCTCTTCCAACGCAACCCATTCCATTTTATGATTGTTTTAGAGATCCTTGAGTATTGTGGATAGGTAAACAAAATATGGAATGAATGTTCAACCTAGGTTGGGAAATTTTTTACATATTTTGTTCTGACTTTAAAAGCCACCAATTTATTTCTGCCAGGTCTGTTGTGACTGCTCTTCTTTAGCTAATTGTTCTACAGTTGTCTGTGTTGCTGGGGAGTAAGTGCAGCCCAGCCTAATAATATGGAGGATATGTAGAATTGGGAAGAGTACCTGGATGTAAAGTCTCTTTTCTAGATGAGGCATCTGACATGATATTATAAATTACATGCCAGAGGTTACACTGGAAGCTGGTGGCAGAGACAGGAATTAACTTCCTATTCCTTGACACACTAATTTCAAATTATATCAGTTAATCCATTGAACATCCCCAGAACATTGTATCAGCCCCAATCATCATGATTTGTAGAAAAGTCCTTTTAGTTCCTCACCTGTTTCTTGTGGACATCCCACCTTCCATTAGAACAGGAAAAGAAATTCCATCTGTATGGAATGAGCTGAGCTCTGCCAATGAGAACATGGGTGGAACAGGCTTAGAGAAGTCACAGTGTTACCTGTTTGTGTGGGGTGTTCGTAATGCACAGAAGGGTTTGGTGGCAGGATTTGGGCTCTCCATGGATTACTCCAGCATCTGCTGCAGTTATGAAATCCTGGTTATTTGCCTCATCCCAGTCTTGGTGTCATCTCTTGTGCTGGGCACAGTGCAGGTGGTGGCAGATGTCCCTGTGGAGAGCTACAAGGGGAGAAGTTCCTCTGTACAAGAGCTGCTCCTTCAAGCAGCAGCAGTCACAGGGAGGGTGTTCTCATCTCGTGGTGTCTCAAAACCAGCAGTCCATGTTAGTGGGGAGATTCATTGGGGAACATCTGCAGCCTGAGTAACTCAGGACTCAGAGATTTGCTCTCCACGGTGAGAGCTGGTTGCAATAAAATTAGATAATGCACAATCAGGAGCAAACCTGCATCTTGTGATGTGTGTGCTGTGGTGGGAGGGAGTGGATGTGGGCTCTGTGTCACCCTCTGCCTGTGTGATCTCTGTTTCAGGTGCTCGTCACAAACGGCTGATCCCAGTCAAGTACAAATCCATGAAGAACGAGTTCCCAAGCATCTTACGGTTCATCACAATTTGTGACTACACCAATCCTTGCACCAAAAAATGGTTCTGGACAAGACTGGCAAAATCCCTCATGCTGCCCTGATGCAAGGTCCTGAGAGCTGGGTGCTCTTGTGACCTGTCCTGGCTGTGCCTTCAGACAGGGGTGTCCTTGACACAGGGTCTTCCACCAGATCAGAACCTGGATCTTTGCTTGCCTGGAGCCTGTGACTGGGAACAAAGAACTTTCTCCAGCACTTCTTCACAACTCTGAGGGGAAATAAAGCAACCGTGTGGGTGTTCTGGGTTAAGTCAGTGAGCAGCAGCATCCAGCATTTGTGGAATAAGCACTTTCACTAAAAATACTGAAAATACACATTTAAAGAGTGCCTGATACAGGAAGACTGTTGTAAGCCTTAGCAAGACCTCAGAGCCTCAAACTGCAGACTTTGTCAATATTTTAAAAGCTACAGTAACATCGAGGCTTGGTGGGAATTGCACCATGTTGGACATGTCTGCCTCTATTCAGGTCACATTTAATTCAGTGACCTTATACCAACATTTAATATTCCCAGGTATTATTAAATTTTTACTTCTCCTTCAGGAGAAATTTAGTCTTAAAATACACCTTTTCTGTGACAATCCTTACTACACAAAGCAGGGGCTGCTGTTGCTCATTGACTTGACCAAGGTCTGCACCTCAGTGGGTCCAGATCTCAGATTCTTTCACCTCTAAAAGCCTTCCAAAACACAGCAGCTTTTGGGATGCCTCAAAGGCACAGGGATATACACTGAATAAGGAGTGTATCAAATTGACATTTGGGCTGTTTAAAATACAAAGGTGAATGTTACATTAATAGGAAAGCCTAACTTAATTAACTGCCGCAATAATTACTGTATTTCTGTGACTAAGGCTCAGAGCAGCGTCAAGACTGCTCTCCTTGTTAGACTTGGCCTTGAATCCTGCCCGTGACTAGTGGATCTCATCAGGTGCTCCAGGGAGGAGGCCAGGAGTTCTGCCCAAAGGAGTGTTTAAAGCAATCCATTGGTGTATAAAACAGATTTACAGCAAATATTTACTTTTTAAATTGGGGAAGAGAGGAATCTTGCTTATGTGTCCACAGTTGCTTGAACTCTGCCCCTTTGTTCATTACTTCAGCCACTGACTCATGTTGATTTTACAGCTTAATGTTTTACTAGTTTACATTTTTAAGGTTGCATCTGGATGTGATTTTATTTTTTCAATTTTAGCTTTGTTTTAAAGCATTACCAGGGCTGAGGCACCAACAGAAATGTGCTCCTGCCCCTCCATCACACTCCCTGTCAGTGAATGATCCCTTGCCAGGGATGCTGCCAAATCCTGTCCAGGTGCTGCTGCTGCTGGTTCCTGACAGCAGTGCCTGAGCATGGTGAAGCTCATTCATGCACATCACATTGGCAGCAGGAGCCATTTTTGGATACACCCAGGAGCTGGGTGTTTCTTCTACAAAAATAACTGCTGCCACCATGCCAAGGTGACATTTGCACCTTCCTGTCTTGCTAGAACAAGTGAGAAGTCTGGGCATGGGGAGAGGAAAGTTAAGTTGATGAGGGGTTTCTGAATAGTTTGTCTTCATGTCCTATTGCCCTGGGGCCTCTCCTGCAGAAGTGGAGACAGCTGCTTGCCTCGGGCTTTCTGCATAATCGTTAAATGTTAATTATAGAAGAGCTTCAGGAGGCTGCTTGATCCCCAGGCGCTCCGAGGGCTCAGTGAATTCTCGTACTCTGGAGAGTCTATAAACATCAATTATGGGTCATTACTCGCAGGACCGAACCAGATTCCTCCTGCCTGGAGAGCTGGAAGGGCTCTGCTGGCTCCTTCAGGGGAGCTGAGGCAGAGGAGCCCGTGCTGTGGACGCTAGAGGGAGGCCATGGCCCACGCTGGAGATGGAGATGGAGAGACACGGCCAGGATGGGCCAGCAGGGCACTGACCCCTGGCTGGCATGGAAAAAAGACAAGTGTGTTCTCCTCCTCTTCTTCCCCTGGCTCCCCTTCTAAGCAAGGTGTACCAAAACCGGTGAGAATTTTGGCAGCTTGAACCTTGTGTGCTGTCTTCTGAGTCCCAAGTTTGGGACTTGGTGTATTGCAGCTGAGGGGAAAATAACAACAGGAAAAATGATTTTTGTAATAGGTGATTTGGTGATCATCTAACAGGGAAAGTGCTGTTTCTGGAAGGGAAAGCAAACGCAGGAGCTGAATTTCTAAATTTTCTGACTCCCAGTAGTTAAATGCTGTATTCCAGTTAGTGGTGAAAGATGCTGGGATCTTGTTACCCTGCTTGTGGTACCCTGGCCCTTCACTCTGCTTGGCTTGGGTTCTGGGAAGGTCTTATTCCTGTGGGGCTGTTGCTTTATTACAAGTTACTATTTATCTTATAGGCTAAAATAATTATTTTGGGGTAAACTGAGGTAACAGCCCTAAAACATAAAATAAAGCTTTAAATACGTATCCTCTTCTATGTAAGCCCAGAGTTTATGCACTTCTGACACTTTCATATCTGCCTTGTCACAATAACTTGAAGTGTGACATTGTGAATGATACAAAATTAGTCATTGTGAACCATTTGCCTATTTCAGTGGCATTTGGGGTTCTCTTCCCCTCTTTCATGCTCAATGGAAGGTCAAAAATTTTGAACACCTTTAAAAAAGGGATTTATAAAATTGTGATGTTACAGATTTTTTTTTTCTATTTTGTCTCTGTCCCTCACTGAAATTGTCTTAGCGGAATCTGTTGGTGCCAAATCATTTATTTTTATATACAGACAGATATAATAATTTTGTGTATGGATACAAGGGTGGAAAGCATCTGTGTTTATAGGCATTCTGAAAATAGACAACGTTTCTGTTTTTCTCCCCAAAAATCCATACTTTTGCTACTTGTGAAAACATTTTAAAATAAAGAATGAAAACCCAGCAGGCTGAATCTGCTTTGTGGGCATCGAAGAACAAAACTGTGTCTCAAAATGATATTCAAGTGAGGAATGATATGGGATAGTTCTTTCTTTTCATGTTTTGGCTAAGTAACTTCATCAGAGGGGGTGGTTGGCTATGCCTGGGAGAGAGAGAAATAGAGCTATGTCATGCCAGGAGGAAAATTTACCAAGGAATTGTACTCTGGACATGTGGTTCCTCTCCAGGTCTTGTTTATGGGTTTGTGATCTGTGTTGCCATCCTGGATTTCTTCAGCCCTGGTGCCCATCAGGCTGGAGGGGACGGAGCCAGGGCTCTGCTGGGATGCTGCTCCTGTCCCACACCCTTTCTGGAGGCCCCAGCAGGGATTATGACAGCACAGCAATCCAGGGGATTCTGCCAGCTTGATTTCCTTTGGCTCGCAGTCAGTCCAAGCCAGGGAAATAACTTACAAACCCAGCAGCTGTCGGGCCAAGGCCCTGCCACAGGAAAAGACAAAGGATCACTGAATCATGGAAGTGTTGGTTGGAAGGAATTCCTGGAGGTCAAGGCCGAGCTGCTCTTCCCCATGGGAGGGGCCATTCCCTAAGCCACTTGCAGTGCCACGTTTCCTATAGAGCACATGAAGTCGTGTCTCAGCTATGGCTGCTATGAACATATGGACAGCAGTATGGAAACCATCCCTGGATAGATAATTCTAGATGGAAATTGCTGGCAAGAGCAGCCTGCCAGGAGTGTCCCATTCCCTGAAAGTCTGGCATCCCATCACTCCCAGTGCAGCTTTACACACTCTCCTGTCCCGTGGTTTAGAGTTAATTATTCTTGCCCATATTTGAGCCTGAGCTCTGATTCAGGTGGGGTTGAGGGTCCAGCTTCAGTAGCTCTTTTCCAGCTGTCAATCCCCTTGTGCTGAAGAAATGTCCCCAGTCCTCTGTTTTACTTTGGTGCAGAAACATTGGTGCCATTTCCTCATTTACTGGAGGACAGCGTTTACCTGGTGAAACTGCTGCAGAATGTTCTCAGCTCCAGAGAGGGAGGGGGAGAGGTCAAGTATTGACCTCAATGGATCAAATTCCATCCTTTATTTTCACAAATGAGACAAGAGTTGTGTTACCATGAGGGAGGCACTGCTCGGTCCAGAGGGCACATTTATAGGAATAAAATTAGCATAAGGAAGAAAGTGTAATTATGCATAAAAAATAGCTGGAAAAATGTTGCCTGAGCATCCTGGAAACAGATTTTAATAAGGCAATAAAAAACAAACCCCACAAGGTTCACACTGCTGGGAAACATGCTCATAGAGCTTATTAAAGAGCACCTCTGTCATATCATTTGGGGCTTTACAACATGTGCTGTGTACAAATATTTCGCTGAAGGTAATTTTCTCTAGGTGTTACATCCATTTTCGTATCCCCACTAGGACTTTGAGATGACTTTGAACCCAACCCAACCTCTTGATCAGCACTATCAAGCCCAGCCCTGGAAAAACTTGTTTATTTTGCAACAAAATCTGCAGTCAGGGGACTAAAGAGTGTTGTATTCACTCTGGGGCTGTGCTGCAAAAGTTTAATTAATTGAAGCTGTGTTTAAGTCTTAAGCAGTTCCAAAGTCTGATTTACAAACAATGCATTTTCTGTTCTGTGGCAGAACCCAGCTTAGCAGTGCCTTTTCCTCCTCTAGCTCATGCCATGGCAGAGGTCAGGGCTGTCATTGCTCCCCAGACTGCCTGATCCTTCCATCTCAGCTGGATTGATGGTTTCCACAAAGGCAGAGGATGCATCCCTGCAGTTCAGACCATGAAGGTTATATCAGCTGCACATGGAGTTTCCCCTGCCTGGCAGCCAGCAGAGTTTTGATTCCCATTCCTCCAATTCCCAGTCCTGCTTAGGGTGGGTTTTGATGAGGCTGGACTGGAAGGACAGATTTTATTGACCATGAAACACTGAACTATGGCTCTCTACAAAAGGTTGCTTGAAACCTTTTCCTCCTCCTGTTTCCACACACTCTCCCACTGCCTTGGAGAGCAGGACAATGTGCAATGTGTCCAGCTGAGCCCAAGGACAGCACAGCTGTTCCATCCTGTGCTTCCAAGCCTGCCCTTCCCAGCAAACCCAGAGAACCCCCAGTGAGATGGCTGGGAGCACAGAGACACTGGGAGGAACATGCCAGCGTTTCCTCAACAGCCAAGCATCCAAACCCTCCCTGGACCGGACAGATTTTGCACAGCTCTCAGTCCTTTTGTGCATTCCCACAGGGAAAGCACAAAGCAGCATGTCTGGCTGGGTGCCAGCCTCCAGAAAAAGATGCACTGGGTCCTGCTGGCTCCTAAGGGCTGCTCATTCACCTGTGCCAAGAGAGCAGGAGGGCTCTGCAGAGGAACCAGTGGGTGACACGATGCAGGACCATGAGGAGAACCCTTGCTCCAAGCTCAGTGAGAATGTGGAGGCTCAATAAAATCAATCTTCTCTGGTTTCTTAATGAAATCAAAGTTATGAGGTGATAAAATAGGTCTTTATCCATTGTTTAGGATGCTAATCAGGAACACATGGAGATTATGTTCAGGCAAATGTGGGGTTACCACGAAGTGAACTTTCACAAAGTTTTTGCAGCATTTTTCTGGCTCTGATCTTCAGCTGTGTCCACCTTCTGTCTGTGTCAGCAGAATGAGATGTATGAGCTGCAAGACCTGAGGTGTTTAACTGCTCATGTGCCAGTGTGTGGGCTGTTGCCTCAGAAACAAATACCACTCAGGAGGGGAAAAACTGGGAAAACAAACCTGGGGCCCCTGGAGTGCTCTTCCCTGTCCCACTGGAGCAATGGCAGACCCCAAGGTCAGCTTTACAGCAACATTTTCAAAAGTATTCAGAAATCTGGGTAACTGATTTAAAACTACTGGATCATAGAAGATTTAGCGTTTGATTTTTTGGTAGCACTTGGCAGAGATTCCCTGGTGAAATATACAGAGAAATGAGGTTTCAGGTGCTTTGAGCCTAGGAATAAATTGGACATTGGCCTTAAAATATCATTGTCTCATTATCTCTAAAACCTTGTACAGGTATGTAAAGACCATAATTTTTCAATATCAGTAAAGGGCTTTTGAGATCTTTAGAAAGGCAAAGAAGAGAAGCATCACATTTTTTACTTTAAATCTATTTAGTCTTAAAATTAATACTCCCTGCTGTTCCTATCAGTTATTCCCTAGACTCCTTGGTGCCTTCACCTCTCCTAGCACTGCACCTGGCATCTGCTCAGCTGTGTTGTGTTTTTGAGCATCAGGAGTGGAATCTTTTCAGGTTCTCTCTCAGAATTTTGCCTCATCAGCATGCTGCTCTTGGCAGACGGGCTTGTCTTCAGCTCCAAGACATGCATATTGATCAGTCATTTCCTTTTGTTACCTTGCATCCTGCCATCGATTTTAATTGTTCCCTACTGAAGAGGAAGCATTCAGAACACGTACAATTGCCAACGATGAAATTTTTGCTTTCCACACCTTTTGCCAGGTGGTGCCTGTGCTCAGCTCTCCGGAGCTGTGGATCTCTCTCCCTTTCAGCCAGCAGCAATCTGCACAAATTATGCAGCAGTCAATTTGTGTCTATTAAATCAATTTCTGATTCTCTGTGACAGCTTTCCCTGCCTCATGATTTCACACTTCAGCAGTTTGTTTCTGAGGTGCCATGTGGGTTTTTTCTTTTTCGAAGGGGTGGTGGTGATAATCCTTTTCGTTTGCAGACACCTTACTCATGTCTTCCCAGTTCCTCTTTCCTGCTGCTTCCTTCAGGGACTTGTACAACTTCAAATGATTCCTAGTGAGTCTCCTCTTGTGGCTTCTCTCTGGCTCCTCCTCAGCCCACAGGGCTGTTCCTGGGCTGTTCCCCGGAGCTTCCTGCTGCTGAAGTGGAACAGCTTCTCCAAGACAAAGCTGCAGCTTGGTCCTGTACCTCCCACCCCTATGGCGCAAAATACTAAAGCTGGGAATTGCTGGGAATTCATTAATTCCTCTCCTTCTTCTTTCCAAGATACTTTCTTAGACTGTTCCCATCTTTTAAAAAACATTCCTGCACTCTCAGAGGGCTTTCATTACAAATATTTCCTGAAGGCTCTGTGTGGAAGGACCCTGGTCCCCTCCCACTATCCCTCTGATTCTAGGTTTTCCTTTAGCTACACAAAAAGGATCCTATTTTTAGCAGCTAGCAGTCAATGGCACAGGAATTCATGAGTAGGGAGGAAAGGATGTGAACTATCCAAATATATTTTTTTTTCAAATGAGATCTCTTTACATTCCTATCACCACAGTAATAAGCCATGAGTCACTGTTACACTGAACTATTAGACCATTATTGTAAACTCATGTCACTAGAAACTGCTAATGTGAACCATAAACCTTGCCTGCCCTCTGCTTTGCTGGGTTCAAGAAGACATTGGCCATTTATAAGGATAAGAACAGTATTCCCTCACAAATTTTATTCCCAGATGGCAAGAAGTGAATGAAATCTTATTCAATCCTATCTTTCTATTCCTAGGGTTTCTTTTCTCGTCGCCATTTAAGATAACTCTTCTTACTTCACTGTAACATTACAAAAGAAGTTTTATTTGATTTCTTCAAAGTTTGCCAGCTGTAACTTGGGTCCAAGCACTCCCAGCTGAGAGAGTATCCATGCTGTACCCCCTGGGAGCAGCAGTGTCACCTCCAAAAGCTGCTTTCTGTGCTCAGTCCTGCCATGGCCAACCCTCCCTGCCACTTGCTGTTGCAGCAGAGAAGTCCCAGAAGTCCCTGGGTACTTCAAATCTCCTTCCAAGGGTCTGTCAGAGGTTATGTCCAGACTGAGTTTTTTTCTTAGAAGAGTTTTGTTGAATAAAAAAATGTCAGAATGGTCTTAAATACACACTTAATGCTTTACATCATAGAACCAACAGTCCTTGGCCATCCTTCATCTGCTGCAGAAGAGTCATGCCAGGGGGATCCACTAGTCCATCAGGGTCTGGCTGCTTGTAGCAGGCTTATTTTGCACTTTGAAAAACCAAGGAAAAAGCTCTGAAACACATTCTCATCCCTGTCCTGGTCAGCTGCTTAGAAAATGCTTTATGATGGAGTTTTGCTTCCTGTCCCCAGAGGCTGTGACGTTCCCAGGGTGAAAAGAGGTACAGGCATGTGAAGTGTCTTTCACTGGCTTCTGCAAAGACAAAGAGGTATGAAGAAAGCATTATTGTAAACCAGAGCAGAGCAAGGGCTGATAATTAAACAGTGGTTAAGGTATGTGGTAATCAAGATCTGATAATTATTTCTCAAGCCTGGTATTGATTTTATATTAGATTGGAAGGAGGCAGCAAAGTTTTAATTTGTTACAGAGAGAGCTAAATGGCTTTCAACTTATAGACTAAAAAACCCATAAACTTATAAGAAAAGAGTAAAAACAAAAGAACTTCTCTTGGTCATAAATGCTTTGCTTGTTCCCTGGAGCTTAAAATCTGGGGGATATTTTCAGTGAAGGAAGTAAGAGAGCAGCACACAGTTTCTGTTGAGAGGCAGGGTGCTGGGATGAGGAGTGTGTTTGCAGAGCAAAAGCTGCTTTCAGTAAACACCCTGTGAGAACCAGAATTCACCTGTTAAAACCGGGCCTTCAGCTACTTGACTTCAAAGTGACCTCAGAGCTGAATTTAAAATGGCTCAGTGACGGGGTGGAGATACAGGGTAGCACACGGGGTAGCTTAGGAAAACCTGCTGGTGTGGTTTAGACTGGAATTTAGCTTGTGGTTTGAAAATAACTATTATTAAAAGCTTGCTCCAGTTGGAAGGTTTGAAAACACTGCTCCTTCCTCTACTGCAGGGTCCTCACCTCATTTCTCCACAGCAAAGCTGCCAGGAGAAACCCCTGGAGATCAAGCGCACTGCCTGCCTTTGTTTGCTGGGGAGGAAACTGCCTCGTACTTAGTTAAGTAATCAGCTGCAGTTTGATAGAGTAGGGTCCCTTCAATAAACCTGGAAGTGTTTCCATGAAGAGAGAACAGCAGGCAAATTCTGCAGTGGAACAAGGTCAGGCATTCTGCTCGAGGACAGGGGCTTGCCCAGCTCTGGAGGCAATAAAACAAGCATTGTTGGGCTTCCCTCAGCCCAGGCCTGTACCAGGCAGCTCCTCAGGCACATGAACTGCCTTTGTTTGCAGCAGCCCTGGGAGCCACTGCACTCACACACAGAGGTTTATGTTGCCTTAAAGAGCCTTAAACCATGAACGTGGCAACAAATGCCACAGCCCTGAACACGCTGAACTGTGACAGCAAATGTCTCTGCGTGGCTGTGCTGAAAGAACAACTTCACCTTAAACTCTAACAAGAAGAAATTTATATATCTGAGAGGCTACACGGCTAGAAAGATGAAATCTGCAGGGCCTCAGTACACAAACTGGAGTTTAAATCAGTTTTCTATGACCCAAGCGTAAATGAAGTTAGTTTATGTTCACAATTGTGATGATGATCATAAAATCATAAAACAATTTGGGTTGGAAGGGACCTTTAAAGGCCATCCAGTCCAACCTCCCTGCAGTGAGCAGGGACATCTTCCACTGGAACAGGTTGCTCAGAGCCCCATCCAACGTGACCTTGAATATTTGCAGGAATGGGGCATTACCAACTCACTGGACCACCCTTATGATAAAAAACTCTGTGATATCGCATCTAAACTGACAATCCTTCAGTTTAAAGTCATTTCCCCTTGTCCTTTTGCAACAGGCCCTGCTAAAAAGTTTGTTCCCATTTTTCTTACAGGCCCCTTCAAGTACTGAAAAGTCCCAATAAGACTTCTCCAGGCTGAGCAACCCCAACTCTCCACAGCAGAGGTGCTCCAGCATCTTTGTGGCCTCCTCTGGACTTGCTCCAGCAGCTCCATGTCCTTCCTTTGCTGGGATCCTGGAGCTGGATGCAGCTCTCACCAGTCTGGAGTAGAGGGGCAGAATCACCTCCCTTTACCTGCTGACAAAATCCATCAAGGACCCTTTCCAGGTAGCAATGTCTGCATGCTGAGCATCAAAATCACCGACCTGTGCGTTAAGCAGCATTTGTACAATACTGCATGGATGGAAAAACCAAGCAAAGAGCTGGATAGTGCCAGTAAGTTTCACTGAAACAATAAGTAATTGGCCCAGAAAGGCAGGAAACCATGTGCCTTACGAGAAGGAGAGCATTTTGTGTGAGAGCATGCGTCGTGTGCCTGCTGTGCCAAGGCTCTGGCAGTGGAACACCAGCCCCAGGATATCACTGAAATGCAGGAGCCAGGAGAAAGCCTCCATTCTGCTGCAGAATCAAGGGAGGAGGAGGGCCCTGCCTGCCCTGATCCGTGGTGTTTTACTGGAAGTCAAAAAATTCAGGAAACTCAGCTCTGAATTTTTTTTTTTCCTCGGGGATTTTTTTTCCTCGGGCTGTAGCCTTCCCACCTGAAAGGCATCTGAAGTTTTTCCACTTCTCAGTCTCCCCTAAAGCCTGGTCCAGAGTGAAGGTGGATACACCAGGAAGCTGCTTTTTCACTTCAGATTTCCACTAAAATTTCTTGTCATTACAACAGAGCACTTGATTCAGCAGCACCACTTCACAGCTCTTTTATAAATAGAGGCATTGCTCTGCCCTGAGGAGCTCACAGCCTACACGAGACAGGGAAAATACAGTAAATCAGGAAAAAGGATGAGCAGAAGTGATGAAAAAAGAGAAGGTGCTGCCTGAAGCTGGCTAAGGAATAAAAGCTTTGTGTAATCCACCTCCATGTTTTTATCCCTCACCAGACTCAGGCTGGAACAACCCACTAAATGAATGAGTGCAACAGCAACCCTTGACTTTTGAGAGACTCAAAATGCTGAGTTAATTTAAAAATACAATGCAAAATTTATGAGACCTGGAGTCCATGAGTGAACGAGATATTTGGGTTTAAAAATATGGAAACGCATTTTTCATTGCAGAGCTGGAAAACTAAAATGTAGCACTCGTCTCTCTATGCTCACATGGCCAGTAGTGGTCTTGCCAGTGAATGTTTTAAATTTTAATTTTGATCAAAGCCTATGGTTATTCTTAAAGAACAGGATTCATTGTGGACCTAATCCTGCCCCAGTGGTCTAAAGCAGTAAGAGTTTTAGCATTGCCTTCAGGGAGAGGATTTTCATGCCAGAATAAGAGAATCCAAAAGATGGTTCTGAATTAAAAAGCATGTGGCAAAATTAAGTGTATAAGTCTCTTTTTGTTGTTGATGCCTGGCTCAGATCCATTTTTAACATGCTGTTAGCTATCAGAAATACGACACTGGCTACCCGGGTGCCTGCTCTGGGGTAAAACCTGTTTTTAATTGCTATATAAACTCCTTTTACAAAATGGTTAAAAGATCACAGAGACGGTTCCGAGCAGTAATTAAGGCATATTTAGCAAATATTAAAAATGGCTCAGCAGGGGAATGTTTAACACAGACAAGCAGGAAAACAAACAGCTTTTCAGCTGGAGGTTCTGCCTTGTGACGGAGCTGTGGAGTGCCTGCAGTGAGATGGGGCTGTGGGGCTTTTGTAGAACACAAAAAATAGCAGAAGGAGCTGGTATCCTGCATTAGAGCACGAGTGAAAGCACTGTGGTCAGACCATGCCTTTGGCATTGGCCCTCCACAAAGCCTGGTTCACCAGAGGCATCTCAGGAATTTGTGCTAATAAACTAAAAATACATGTAACTGATGTTCTTTGACCCACACAAGAGCCTGACATCAAGCCACAAGAAGAACAGTGACCAGCAAAGGATGAAACCTGATACCGAGATTCCAAGTGGGTTCTCCTGATGGTTACTGTCCTGCATTGCAATAGTGAGATGCTGTTTTATCTCTTTTCAAGATGGGGGGGGAAAAATTCCTCAAATTACAATTTAAATGTGTATGTATTAGAAAGAGACATCAGGCTTCTTGAGTGCATGGTGCCACTCACCCTTGTTATTCTCACACTTTCAAATTTAATTTTTTTTTTCCTCAATGAGCACCAGATGCACTCCTGAACGCACCCAGATTAAAAAGCTCTGGGTGCGGAGCCTTAAACCACGGGATGAGCGTGCAGGGCATCTCCATGAAGATGCTGGACATATCCACGAACGCTGGAATTACAGCGTGAAGAGAACTGCCCGGCCTCGGGGGCTGCGGGAATACCAAGCCTAGCGATGGTTCACACCCACAGACTATTTTTAAACACGGAATGTGCATCCCTGGAGCGCCTGGGCCGGGCCCCGCTCCCGCCCGATCCCCTCACGGCAGGATCAGGCCCGGCCCCGCGGGCGCAGGGACCCGGGAAAGGCCTGCGCATGATTGACAGCCGCTCGACCAATAGGAGCAGCGGATCCGCCAGCGGGCAGCCAATCGCTGCCCTCACTGCACTTAAACCGGCACCCGCTCCCGCCCTGTGCCTGAAGGCGGGGACGATGTTCGCAGCCGCCATCTTGTGTGTGGCATCCCCGCCCTTTCTTTAAGGACTCCTCCTCCTCGTTCCTTCGCTCCGGAATCCCCCCCTTACCGGCCCTTCCCTTGAGGCCGGTGGTGATAACCGATTAAACCGTGGCGTAGCTACCGTGTGGCAGCGGGAGGGGAATGGTCACGCCACGCTC
>JAHLSL010000022.1:3735813-3821524 GCA_025920805.1 Petroica traversi
ATGGCCGAGGAGCCCAGCGCTCTGCCCTGGTCCATCAACAAGGATGACTACGAGCTACAGGAGGTCATCGGTGAGCGGCCATCGGGGTGTGGGGGGGCGCAGGGTGCCCCTCGGATGTGGGGGTGTGAATCCGCTGAGGGAAGGGAGGGTCCGACCCCCTTCATCTGAGGGGAATCCTGTCACACACCCCGCAGGGCAGTGGGACTGTGTGACTGCCCCTTCCCTCGGCCGTGTGAAGGTGTGAGCGGCTCCGTGAGAGCTGTGTGAGCGTCTGGGGGACCCCTCAGCTGAGGGGGGTCTGTCCCCCCACTCTGAGGTGTGTGAGGCTCTGGGGTGCCCCTCCTCTGGGAAGAGTCCCGTAACACATAGCCCGGCACGGGCTGGGACTGTGTGACCGCCCCCCATCCAGCCACGTATGTAGGGAGGATATGAGAGGATCTGTCCCCGCGCCTTGCGGGGGACTCCGAGGGGCGGGAGCCTTTGTGGGACCCCTCTGCTGAGGCTGCTGCCCCTCCTCGCCTGTGTGTGGGGCCCAGGGAAGGGGATGTGGGGCTGCCGCATCCCAGGAGAGGATTTGGTGCCCCCCTGGCAGGGGGCTCGTCCCTGGCCTCTGCCCGCTCCTCTGGGCAGGCTCTGTGTCTCCCCGTGTCGGGGTGAGTGGGACGGGGTCCGCTTTGGGGGGGCTTTTCTTCCCCCCACGCTGTGTCTGGGATGCGCTGGGCGTGAGGCGGGAGCGAACTCCAGAGCTGCCGTGGGCTCCCTCCTTCCAGGGCAGCCCCGTTTCATTTTGGGGCGATCGCACCTCGCCGCAGTTTCGGGGCCCCACGCTCTTTGGTCCCTGCATGGAGGCTTTGGTAGAGCCGCCGAACGAGCCTTTTATCCTGGGATTTTGCTGCTGCCGTGCGTTTTCATTCATTGTCCTCAGCTCGAGGCCCCAGCCCTTGCTCTCTCCATTAAATGATTTTTTTTTCCTTCTTCACTCTCTCTTGGCGTTAAACTGCCCAGTTACCAAAGGCCTCCCGCTGTACTGATTTATTGGCTGTCTCGACCATTTTGTTGGGGTGTGTTTGAGGGATATATTGCTCTAGGGCGAGTGTGTGACACATCAGAGGTGGTGCCACAGGTGACTCTAAGGTCAGTGCCTCCCCTCTCACCCTCCGGAGGCACGGAATGAAGCAGGAGAGTGGCAGGGCAGGCTCTCGGCCAAAGGGTTTTAGGAAGGAGGTTAATTCTTTGAGTAATCTTTGTGGAGTGATTTTATTTGAAGTTTCTAGATGACGTAGCACTGTCATGCCCAGGCTTTCCATCTCTGCCTCGTGGGGAGGCTTGTTTTCTGTTGAGGGTGGGAGAGTTTGTGAAAATGCTGTTTTAAGAGATTAAGTTCTTAGCATTGTTTAAAAGTAGGAAGGAACTAAAGCTGTGGAGTGGGGGAAATCCTTCTGGAAATCCCTGTTGCTCTGTGGGATCAGGCTTTGTACTCTCCCTCTGCTCAGAGGGAGCAGCAGTGCTTTAGGAAGGAGACCAACTCCCTGTAAAGGCAGAAGATTTATTCCTTCAGACCAGCCCTTTAAATCTTCTCTGGAAAACGTGCCCTGAGGAGGAGGATGTTCATCCTCCCCGAGGTGCAGGAGATACAGGTGTTGGGAGGAAAGGGGGGAACATGCCACCCATTTCCTGGGGAAAGAGAACTGCATTTCTCTGTGTGGGAAACACTTCCTTTTCTTTTGAGAGCCTGCAAAAGGGGCTTTGTGGTGGCACAAAGCAAGGATTTGGACCTGAGTGATCAAGGATAGGAGCGAATGCCTCTTTGTGGCTGGGGAGCAGGATGGAATGGGAACAAAAGGGAATGTAAATACACTTCTGCTCTTGGGAGAACTTGCTGCTGGAGATGCACATCCCACAGCCTCAGAGTGCTGGGAGGAGCACAGAGATGTGTCTCATGTTAACTGACAGAACTTGGGGAGAAATCTGGAAAAAGTGTTTAATTTCTTCTGTTTCTTTCCCCTGTCCCTCTGCAAACTGAGTTTCTGGATGTCGCCTGCTCGCTGAAAGGTTGTGTTGGCATTTTGGCATGTGATGGAGTGTACACTGAGATGTGTATATTGCAAACATATGGTTTCTCTTTTTAACTTTCCCGTCCCCTGCCCCCCCTTTGCTCCTTTCAAACACTGGTGTGTCTGCCAGCGGCCTGGATGGAGATGTGACGCAAGTTTCCTAGCACGTATATGATTTGTGGGACAAAATGTCACTGTGTTAACTGAGCTGGACTGCCTTGCCTCCTGCTTCATGTCTGCTGTAAACCTCAAGGGTTTTTTGGTTGGGGTTTTTTTTTTTTTCTTTGAGCTCTCTTTATAACTGAGGAGCTGTAAAGGTTCTTCAGCACAGAACAAAGAGACATTCTGGTATGGAAAGAGATGAACCTTGTGCTGGAGCTTTTAAAGGATTCAACTTGTTTCCTGATGGAAAAAAAAATACTTTTAAAATTTAGAGTAAATTTTGAGATTACCGGCTCAGCTGTTTTTTTTTTTTTTATCACATGGAATAACGGAAATCTATTTGTAGTCTAATTCTTTAATTTGTTTTTACCTGAAAATAGCCACATTTGGCTTTTATTTTATTTATACACCACTCAAGCGCAGGAATAGAAAAAACAAGTTTCCTACCTGCAAAGAGAACCTCTACTGTAAAACTGCCCCCCTGATTCGGGCTAATACTATATATAAATAAAAAAGGATTACTCAGCACTGGAGATGACTCATGCCATTATAAAGGTGTGGATTAATATCCGTGTTGATTATGCTTGGTTAGTGTTAATAACTGCTGAGTAGCCTCCTTAGTACTAAATAACTTCTGGTACACTGAATCAAGGAACTTTGACCAGATGACAACCTGATTTCATTTTTTAAAAGGATAAAATGCAGGTGGGGTAGAGGAAGCAATTTAAAAAGAATTTCAGTGAGATGTACCCCCAGAGTAGAGAGAGTTCTGCAGGTGAATAGGGCCTTTGGAGACGCTGCAATTTTTATCTAAAAAGCAGAATATAGTCTGTGCTGTGGTTGTGAAGGTGGTTGGTCTTCTGAGCGTGGATTGCATATAAATTACTGCAATCTTCTTTTTGAAGCCTGAAAAAAATTCGACCTCATGCTGCTTGTGCTGATCAGACACTCACACATGCGGGTTCCCCGGGATCTCACAATTCCTCTTGGAAATGCTGGTAGCGGGAGTGAAGTTGGTTGGAACTGGGTCATTCTCATTTTGCTACTTTTTTGGAAAGATGAGAGCCATGCTGACTGTGGCTGTTTGATTTAAGAGCATCCCCTTTGCTGCAAGCAGCCCGTGCCAGAGACAGGAGATAAATTAGTGGTGGGAGTGCTCCCAGGCTCTGTTCCTGTGCCCTCTCTCTCCTGACAGATTCCTTCACGGTGATGAGGACAGCGCAGGCTGCATGAACAGATGTGGTGGGAGTTTCTTATCCCATCAGAAATCAAGCCTAAATTGAAAATTGAAGTCACCATTTAAGGAATCATTAGTTTTTTTAATGACTGTGGTTTGAGCAGCTTTGGAGTTGGGCTTTGCCTGTGAACATGTTGATCTTTTGGGGCTGAATACTTAGATTTCTGTCTGTGTTCATCCAAGCCCTGTGTGGGGGAAATCTTTTTTCTTGGGTGTAGAGGAACTTATTAGAATGATGATATCTGCTCTCCCAAATTTTATCAGGATGTCAGTGGTCATCTGTCTGGTGCTTGTGTAGAAGTGTCATGTGCTGAGAAATCACTGCCATTCAAAAAGAGCACTCTGGAGGTGCTGGCCAGGAGCAATTGGGGTCTTTGAATGTAAAAGCCAGGCAGGAATGGAAGGCTTTTGTCTAATGATAACTTTAGGGGTTGGGGTTTTTTTTTGGAGCATGGTGTTCATTGCTAGCTGTGGTGCCTGTGTGCTGGCTGCAGCCAGTTTCACAGGATTATTTAAAACCCATTCAAGAAAAATGTTACACTGTACAAAATATAACTGCCTGAGCTCTAAATGGAGTGTTTAGGATTCAGTCTTGGTGCCATATGTTTTGTTTTAACATTTCCTAGTAGATTCCCACTCCTCCCCCCAGCTTTGCTGAGCAAAATTGATTCCTTCACTGTATTCCCAGTATTCAGGCTGGTTAATTCATTTGAAGACTTTCTTTGTGTGCTCATTTTTTTCCACATGAAGGTGGAAAAGCGTTAGTTGTTTTATATTATGTTAAAACTCAAGTTAATTTGGGGGAAATGTAGATAAGTTAAAAAAATGAGTGGTCATTCATAGTTCTTGGTCTGCTTGGGAATTAAGTGGGAGATGCTCAGTACCAGTTTCTCTGCTGCTTGGATATAGACAAGTGTATCTTAAGTGATCCTGAGTGCAACAGAATAACCAAGCTACTCCTGCATCCAGGCTGCCTTTCCTCTGGGTACTTGACACATCTCATTTCTTTAAGACCTTTGATATCTTTGCCCTGCTAGAGTTAGAGCTGAATTGAGTCTCTTTTCACCCCTGGGGAAGAGAAAGCAAAAGGTGTTTGGTTGTGCATGTGCCTTTTTTTAGTGCTTCTGTTGTCTGTGCCCTGATGGGAAGGAGGATAAAATGCACAAGGCAGCAGAATGAGGACTTTCAAAGCCAAGCAGTGTTGGAGGAGGCTGCCTGGGAAGAATCTGTGGTTGTTAGCCTTGCCTGCTGGTTTGAGAGGAGAGCAGAGACAGGTCCTGCTGCTTTCAACTATTCTGGGGTATTAAGGAAAAAACCAACATGCAGGGTGTTTCATGTGGAAGTAGTTCACACGTTCCTGAGACTGGCTTCTATGTAGCAGTTGCTTCCAGTACTGTTGGGTATCTATACCGATTAATGTTTAACACCTCCATTTCTCTTGAATCCATTTAAATAGTTTCAGTTTAATGCAAATTTCTTGGCTGGTGCTGGGAAGTGTGGCTGTGCTCTGCTCCTGAGCACACCTGAGGGGTGGACATGCTGCCTGACAAATGCATGCCTGGAAGGCTTCTTGTTTCTGCAGCTGATGAAATCTTGAAGAGGATCAACTCTTCCCCAGAACGTTTGTCTATTTAAACTTGGCAGCATCTCTTTTCTTTCTGAGTGTTAGCAGCCTGCCCACTAAGCCAGAGTCTAGAGACGCAATCTTTTAATAAAAGATGGAGCTCTTTAAAATGATGGCAATTGCACTTATTGCTAATTGTATTAGTGCGTTGCAACAAACTGTGTCTTGGTCAAATTTTCTTGGAAGATTTCCCCAAAAATGGACAATATCCATCGTAAATCTCTGCAGCAATAAATTTAGCTGTGGACAAGCTAATGGAGTGCTTGTAAATTTGGTGTTATTAAACTTTCTTAATAGGGAGAGACAGACTTGAGGGCTTTGTGGGTGTAGAAGAATAACTGTTGGAGCAGTGGAATTTGGCATTGCAAAATCTTTGAAATATCAGGATGCTGGGGCTTTCCAGACAAGTTGAGCCTATTATCCTGCGTTCCCTTTAGAATCAACTCAGATGCCGATATGAAGGACTTGGCTCTCGAAGTTGCTGCAGTTTCCTGTGACTTCACCTAAGGGAGTTCAGCCTTGACATTTCCAAAAAACACGTGAAACTCTGTCTCTCTTCCTGGCGGCCGCACGGGAAAGTCTTGGAGACAGGGTTAGGCCCCTGGCTGACAGGCAGTCCAGGCTCTCAATCAGAAAGTCATAGCTCTTAGTGTGTGAAAAGAGATGGGGCACCTCTGGTAGGCAAAATAATGCATATACTCATGAAGGGAGCCAGACTGAGAACAAAATCCAGCTTGTCTGGCTTGAGTAAGATAAGATCACTTTAGCAAATGGTGTAACTACAACTGGATGGCAGCAGGGACACAGGTGCCTGATTGAGGGAGAATTTCTCATGTCCCTCGTGTGCATGAACATAAATAAAGGGACTGACCTTAGTGAGGGATTCTGTCAGCCCTAAGTTTGATCCCCTAACTTGTCTTAGTGTTGTTTGCCTTGAAACACTGCTCATGAGTGAGGTTTTCCTGTTAATCATCACAGCCTGCATATTCCTGGATTTTAACCACGTTAGGTGGTCCTGTCACATTGTACAAGCAGGCAGGGATTTGTGGTGATACAAGTGCTCAAACAAAATATCCAATACTTCTCTTCACAACTACTCAACAGCTACAAAAACCAGCAAAGCTGTGGTTGTTTTTTTTTTTCAAGTACTTTCTCTCACCACTCCCCAAGGTTGTTTAAGATTGTTGTTTTCTGGTGTGCACCACTGCACACAGAATTTTTGCTTAATGTGAATTTTGTTGTAATTAAGAGAAATTCCATCCTGGAAAAAATACTTGGTTATGTATCACCCTCCATCAAACTAAAGTCTAATGTGCCTTGCCAGAATTTCTGAGACCTCTTTGGTTCTACACACTGGGAAGTCTGCAGGGAATGACTGTCTTCAACTCTTAAAGGCTTCACAGATCCCATCCATGAATGAAGTACAGAGTAAATTCAGAGCACTGATTTACTTTCTCACCAAATTACCATATTAGGCAAATCTTCCTTCCACCTCCCATCCCTTACAGTTTTATACAGCTTGTACTGCATGCTTGTGAAACGACACCTTCAAAGTCTGATAACTCAGTCAAATTAAAATGCATTTGTGAGGGAATACAGAAAAGCTTTTCTGAATGAGGTTTTAATTTTTTGCCAGATTTCAATTTTCTGCTCCAACTGCTTTGTCTTGAGAGTTTGGGGCGGGGGAGAGAAAAAAATTCTTGTTTTCTTTAATTTCACTATTCCATGCTAAACTGACTATAGCATTCTCCCCAGTGGGTATTTCCTTTGGGCAGGAAATGAGCCTATGTGAATTCATTCTGGAAAGAAGAGGTACAAGCAGCTGTTAAAGAATAGTGGGAATTGAAATACTTCAGTGATCATCTTTTATTGTAGTAAGTTCTCCTTGGGTTTTGCCAAAGTTTTTTACTGTTTTGTAGTCATGAATGGTAATTTAAGGACAAACTTTACTCTTATTGCTAGCACCTTGCTATTAATAAAGCTGTGTGGGAGGATGCTGTTCCCATTTCATCCATCCACAGAGTTGAATTAACTTAAAACTGCAGAGTGAAAATTTGACCTTGAGTACCCACCTCACTTATGGTGAGATCTGACTGAGCACGTGGTTTGTCCAGTGGTATCCTCTGCTGGCTTGTTGTGTGGAAGGATTGAAGTTGGCTTTTGTCTTATTGCAGAGTTAATTGGCAAATTATACAGTTCATTAGAGGGGAGGGTGTTGTCAGGTAGGAAAATGTCTAAGAAACTGTTTGTGAATGTGGACTTATGTTGAGGTACTTGTGGCCGGGTGTGAGATTATTGCATCTTGGGGCAGTTCAACAGATGTTTTGTTAAACTGATAGTTTACTAAACATTGGATGAAAGCTCCGTAGTTACTGTTGAACAGGTTGTGCATTTTCAATTTTGATTCGTTCTGAGTTAGGCTCTTGTTCATTTTCAGTCTTCAGGGGATTTTAAGTCCATTTCCTTAAGCTCTGGGGTTCATTCCAGCTCTTCTGAAAAGGAAGCCTTGAAAACAGTGCAGAGGGTATTGGAAAATTATGGTATTTGAAAGGAGAGAGAGCACATTAATGGCTGTGGGATGAGAGCATTTAGAGAATATTTTTCTTAACAAAATTACCAGCTCAGCTGTGCTCTGAACTGATACCTGTTGAGGTAAGTGGGGCAGCTGAAACTGCAGTTGGGAATTTCAGGCCATTTCCAGCTTCCTGCAGGCAGTACAATATTAGGTTATATTGATGTATTTAAAATCTGCCAATTAAAGACAATGCTTCTTGTTGTGGAGTAAACACCTTTCCTGCAAAATCCACAGAGATGGATTTCATGATGTCAATTTTCAGAACAAAACCGGAAAGCTCCTGTCACTTTTTTTGCTGAGACTCAGAGCTACTGAGGACTCCCAGGGTAGTGGAGTTCAGTCCCTTGCTCTGGCTGATGCCAAATTGTATAATCCCTATCCCGAATTAATGAATGCTTGTGCTGGAAATGGCACATGGGGGAATTACTGACACACGTTCTATTAAACACTCAAACCTCCCTGTGACCCTGTCATTGCTGGATGAAACAGCTGCTTAATGGATTCCCCACGACAGTGAGAAGTAACAATGCCTTGTCTTTCCTAGCACGTGGCTGAGGCTTGGTGCTTTTCTTACACTACTTGCTTTATGTTCAGGCTGTATCTGCAAGTACAATTCCCTGTGGAGGCACAGGAAAGCTGAACCTTGGCGTTTGTGCTGTCTCCAATCCTTGAAGGTGTTGATACAAATGTCTCCAGTTTGTGATTCCTCAAGATGTACCAGTGGAAATGGAGTTCTTTGGAAACTTGGTGTGTTATATGTCTTTATTTCTTAGGCTACTTGTCTATGATCCTTTCTGTCTCTCACCATGTGAAGTAGTCATAAAATCATGGAGTCATGGGTTCATTAAGATTGGAAATACCTTTAAGGTCACCAAGTCCTGTCATTAACCCTGTACCACAGTGTTCACCACTAAACCCTGTCCCCAAGTGCCACATCCAGTGTTTTTTGAACACTTTCAGGCATGGTGATTCCACCACTTTCCTGGGCAGCCTGTTCCAATGCCTGACTGCCCTTTCAGTGAAGGTTTTCCTGATGCCCAATATGAACCTCCCATGGTGCAGCTTGAGGCCATTTCCTCTCATCCTGTCACTTGTTACCTGGGAGAAGAGACTGACTCCCACTTGCTACAGCCTCCTGTCAGGGAGTTGTAGAGGGCAATAAGGTCCCTCACAGGAGCACCAAGCAAAAGGTGAAGCCATAAGTTCCATCCTTTCACTAAAGTAAAAACAGTCATTGAGGATGCCAACTGCAGTCTGATAAATAGCTTGGTATTAACAGCTAATAAATACCTTGGTATTGACTTGCAGCAAACCGTACTTGACTTGAAAAAGCATCTTGAGCATGAACAGTTTTCCTGTTGAATGGCTCACCAATGCAAATCTTATTTGAACAGCTGAGAGGCCTGATGAACTGGCAACCTCAGCTTGGTTATTTGTCCAGATCCTAAGGCTCGGGATGGTTCTCATTACTCTGGGTTATTGAAAGTAATTTTTAACTAGTGGGCTAATCTTGTGTACTGAACAGACTAATAGATGCAGAAAATATTTACTAGATCAAGATGTTTGCTGAAAAGAAATGATAACAGCCTTTGAGAGAGGATATATCTGATACTTAAAAGCTTATTTACCTAAAATAACCACGGTACTATCAAACATCTGCACTGTAAGCAGACAGATTGTTCTGTTAAATGGAACCCCAGCCAAATAAAATATCCTCTACAGCTGACAATTACATTTGAGACAGAGTTCAGAGATAAATATTGGGAGGGAAGAAAGGAGAACACTGGCTTGGCTACTGTACCAGTGCTGTGTTTTGAGCCTTGGTAATACCTGATGACAGCCAGCATGATATTTACATTGCTGCATATACCATAAAGGCAACTGACAGTGATTAAAAGGGAAGGATGAACCTTCTCCACTAAAGTCACTGTGTTTGGAAAGGAGATGTTTGAGCCTGCTTTCCATCGTGTAGAATTAACACTGCATAGCTGCAGTGCCCTTTAAATTAGCCAGAGATGTTGGCACGAAATCAAATAAATATAATTGGTTTCGAACTAAAAATCTAATTTAGGCATGCTAATAGCATCTTAAGTAAATGTGGCAGGTCACGCAGGACTTGTGTAACTGGCCCTTGGAGCTTACTGTAGTTACTGCCATGGGGAAAATGGTCTCAGAGGTGTTCTCCAGATCACCTGGGTACCTTGGACAGATGGAGGGTGTTTTATTAAAGGCATGATGGGAATGTCTGCCAGTCTGGACTGATCTGGGATATTGTGAGGGCTGAGGGAGGTCAGGCATACAGCCGGGAGCAGCACCCTCTGCCACCCTCTGTTCCATGCTTTGGTGTTTGCAGTGGAAATGTTGGCTGATACTCCTCCCTGGTAATCCTCCTTTTTTCTGATACCTTCTGTGGCCAGTGGCTTTTCCCCTGGTCTTTTTTTTTCCTTGCATCTCTTGCTCTGGTGTGGAGTCTGATGCTGAGAGGCTGCAGGTCTTTGTTATAGGGAGGCAGTGGAAAGCTTGCCTTGGCTGCCTGTGCTGTGGGCTGGTGACTGCAGATGAAATCAAACAGCAAAGTGACCCGGTGACAACTTTGTCACATATCTTGCTGACATGCTTTGCATGGCCAGCCCTATTCCTCGCCCTCTGTTCCAGTCCTGGCCTGTTTTATATTGACAGGCTGACCATTTTTTCTCCAAGCCTGTCACTTGCCTGCTTAGTCTGTGAGGATTCTCAACCTGAATGTTTGCTGAAGGTGGAAGACAGACAGCGTTTTTCTATGTTCGGGACCTAAGAGATATTGAAAGATTTTTGAGAGAACAATGCAGTGTGGGGTGGGGTGAGAGTTTCCATAAGACTCCCCTTCCTTTCTGCAGAAACCTTGGCATTGTCATTTAGATTACAGTAGCTAACCACCCTCCAGCTTAGAAATCAATGTCATTTATATATTTATAGTGTAGAGTTCAGTGGGGCCATGGGGAGACGTACCTAGCTGGGGGTATTGCCCATCAGTTGCTGATGCCTTTGAAAATAATACTGGACTTCTTAAAAGTTATTTGATTAGGGTTTATTTTCCTTCCTCTGAGTCGGAGATGTGAATTAAAGACTTGGGCAATAAGTCTGCAGCATGGAGTGTTTCTGTATTGATGGACCACTGAAGGGGAAGCATGTTTAAACAAATGCTGGCAGCACTTTGAGATCTTTGCTGGCTTATCATCCTTCTCCACTGTCCATGGAGCACTAGGAATCTGGAGAAATACATTGTCTTACATGGGCAGAAACCTCTGAGCTCTGGACACCATGTGTGGTTTTCAGTGGTATTCTCAACTGTGAGAGCTCTTGTCAAGATGGTGAATAACTCACTGTCAGCAGGTTTATGTGCTGTTCAAATGTTTTGGCTCTGTTTCTAATTGGACAGCAGACTTTCAGAATATGCTTCTCCTTATTTTCTGAAATTCTTTGAACATACTTGATTAATTCTGAATATCAGTTGTCTGTTGGACACTGCAGGTGCTGACATAAATTGAGCAAAGACTCTAAGCTTTGGGAAAGACACATAATGGTGCCTTAACAGAAATCTTTTTCGTTGTGAGTACTGTTTGAAATCTTTGGCCTCACAGCTTGCACAGAATCTCAAACTATTGGAGGTCTGGCTAGCCTGAAATAAATGATCAGAGAGCATTGCAAAGTGACATATCAGCAATTTAAATGAATCAAACAGGAATTCGTGAGTGAAAACTGCTTTTTCCTATTCCTCCTTCTAATTCTTCTGTTAAAGGTCTGGACTGTAGTCATCAGATGTGCTGGTGTGAAGTGGAAGTCATTTGTATTTAAGTTTTAATTCTCTGCCTGACCTTGTTACCTCCCCATCCTTGCCCTTTCTCAGTGTGTTGTCCAGCACATGCCCTGTGTCTTACTGTACCTGCAGCCACCTTTGGCTTGAACCCAGCTGAATGTTCCCAGCACTGGGCTGTGCTCAAGGTGAGCCTGAACGAGGAATGAACCTGCTTCATGCAGTGATGTGAGTTAGGCTGGACTGAAGGGCGGGGTGACATTTTGACATTGACCACACGGAAATGCAAAGTTTTAAAATTATTTATTTAAACCAGGGTTGAGCAGTTCTTCCTAAAGGCTTTTCATCAGAAGTATGAGAGTGGCCACTCTGTTGTAAGTGTGAGTTCAGCTGTTACTCTGCCTGCAGGACTGTTGCATGCACATAGTGCAGGTGTCTTCATGTGCAGTGTGTGCTTATGCTGTGATATGTAGTCCATGGGGATTGCTGGTTTTCCTCCACCCCCCCATATAAGCTTTAAATTTGGCTCCCTCACAACTTTCCAGTTAAATTTGCTTTCACTTTCTGCCTTTGCTTATGCTTCTCTGATTTATTTCTTCCCTGCACTGTATTAGCAAGTGTTTCACTCCCTCTTCTCTACACAGTATCTTTCCATCTCTGCTGTAGATCAAACGCTGCATGACTGGAGTTGAGAGAGGGAGCATCAAGTTAAAACTGGCCTCTTACAACCTCTACAGGGTTTTAAAGAGTGCTTGAGCTGTGGATGTGTCATCCTTCAGCTTGTAAAGAAATGAATGTAAAGCCCTGGTTCATCTCCCAATAGAAAGTATTATTCATAGTAAATTTGTATTGGGAATGAATTGTGGAGAGGTGTCTGGGAGTGAGTGTGGCTGTATTGGTGCAGCTCTGGGGCTAGGTGCACATCTGCACTCCTGTGTTGCTCTGGGAGGGGAGCTGTGCTCACTCCTGTGATTTTTGTAACTTTTTTGTGTCTTGGCCATGGATTATTGCTCTGCTGCTGCTTCAGTTTCCCACAGGTCTCACAACCAGGCACAGAGCAAACCCAACTGAATTCTCCCTTACTGGTTTTGCTGCTGCTCCCCATGTCTCTAACAGTAGTACCCAGAGCCAGCTTGCTGTTTGGGCTCACTCTGAGCAGAGCTAGAAGCTGCACCTGAGTGATCTTCCTGGTGATTTGGGGCTGTAACTCCACTTCTGGAATTGTTAACACTCTTCCTGCAGTCCCTTGTTGAGTAGGTGATACTTTGCTGTGAAAGCTTTTTCCTGTTCACAGGTGAGCACACTTTGCCCCTCTGTGGCAGTGCTAGGAGTGTCTGAGTCCTGTTATAAATTCCCTTTGGTTTTATTAGCTCTATTTGTAGCTGTTATTGTAGATTGCATCTTCCATTTTATAGTAAGAATGTGACATGTAGTGGGGAGATGGCTTAAAAAACATATTCAAGGACCATTAACATTGCATTACTTCACTCTTCCTGAATCGTGGGGCTTGTGCCAGCAAGGCTTTGACATCCAGTGGACTCTTGTTACCAAGTCCTGCTTGGGGAAAGGAGTATTCCCACCCCATGCTGAGTTGGCTGGAAATTCGAGAGTAGGGTTTTTTTTTTTGTTTTGTTTTTTTGCTAGCTTGTTTTTAGAAGCAGTTCATTATTTGTGAGAGGACTCTCCTCACCAGAAGCCTCAAATGAGGTGCAGAAAATAGAGGCATCACTTTGCCTTCGTAGCAAAAGGACCAAACAATGCAAAATTGGCCTGAATTTGCAATCTGGTATTTAAATTCTGGTTAAATTAGATCTATGTTTGCCCTGTGCTCTATATAAGAACACATAAGAAGTTCTATTCCTAGTCTTGTAGCTTCTTGTTTTATTGCTGTATTGTCCTTGGAATGAGTAATCAGAGCAGGGCTCCCACAGCTCTTTGGCATGAGGCTGTCAAAGAGTTGAGGCTTCCAGAGATGGAGTGAACCTACAGAGAAACAAATACCGAGCCTGGATTGTGAAACATTAAAGGTCCCCTGGGCTTTGGGCTACCTGGAACCTGAAAGTCATTGCCTGGTCCAGTGCAGCCTTGCAGGGAAGTGTTTTGTGTGCATTGTTCATAAGAGGAAAACCCGGGGGCACAATTATAAACAGAGCCTGCGTCACCAGCGGCTTTCTGGCACCACACTCCAGATAGTGGAGGATGGATTCCAGATCTCGCTTAAAAATAGAGAGGTCGTGTGTGTGCAGGGAAGGGTGGAAGCACAGAGCAGGGCTCTGTGGAGGTGTTTGGCTGAGCATGGCCTCGTGCTAAAGGAGACTTGGGAATGTGTGGAGAGTTGGGTTTCCCCAGCCTTAGAAGAGTTGTGGCTGTCCTCAGCTATCTGGTGGGAAATTCTAGAGGAGATGAAGCTTAATTCTATGGAGGTGCATGGTGGAGGGCCAAGGTTGGGAGAAAAACTGGGACATCTGATTAGTTAGCAAGGGGGAAAAAAGTTTTCCACGTGAGTGGTCAAACACAGAAACAGCCAGAAAGATTGTAGAAGTATCTCTTGTTAAAGACAATCCAAACTAGGCTGAATTTGATGACGAGGAACCTGATCTAAGTTGGGTTTTGATCCTGCTTTCAGCAGGAGGCTGGACTAGAGGTTTCTTCAAACCTAAATGGTTTGTAGTGTTCATTTGACCCAAAGAAAGATTATTTCCTCTACAGAGGGGATTTGATACTGCAGTAGGGTAAGGACTGATGCTCCAAGACTGTTGTGGATCATGTCCCCTGTTTATTGTAACTCCCTTGTGAGCAACTGAGTTACAGTGAAGGGAAACTTTCACATCTCCCAGGGGGCCTGAAGTAAATTTAAAGCTCAGGCAACACTGTTTGTGAGTCCTCCTTCCATGTAACTACTTCAAATCGCTATTGCACGTGGTAGGAGAATACTATCCTAGAGCCAGGATTTGATGCTTGTCTTGTGACTGTTTGGCATGATGTTCCATTGCTTAAGCAGATCTCTCTGCCAAGAGGATCTCTGGCTTCAATTGCATTCGCCTGGGAAGAGGCATCAGTGCAGTTCCTCCCAGTCTTACTGGGAGAGCTGCAATGTCCTTACGTGGCTGCAGAGATCCAGTTAATTGAAGATAAAATGTGTAGGAATATGCTGTGTCCTCTGGTCAGTCCCCTGTCTTTACACTCCTCCAATTAACCTTGAAATAACTGGTTTCCATTAACTTCAACTGAGATCTCAGGGGGTTTGTCTTTGTTTTCAAAAACACCAACTTCGTGTAAATTGTGCAACTGTAGAAGAGGTGGTATCCAGCCTCCTCTGAAAGCTGATGCTGGCCTTTCATGGAGAGTTGGTCTCAGTTTAAGGAGAAGTTCAGGCTGAGCTGTGGGTGCTGAAGGTACAGGGAGCATGGATCCAGGGATCCGGAGGAGATAATGGGGAAAGTCAGGCTTCAGGAACTGAGTGCTTGGGGACTTCTTTATTTGGGTTATTTTAATCCTTCCAGAGGTTGGTTTTATTTCAGAAAGAGCCATTTAATCGTAGAAACATGAAAGAAGCAAGGGTTAGAAAGGGTATATTTTCCTCTTATGGCGGTGTTTTCTAAAGTAGGTCGTGACCCTCTTATGCAGGAATTTTGCAGCTGCTATCCTAAGGGTTGGAGCTATGTCTGAGAGCCTACAGAGGCAAAAGCAGGGGGTATTAAGCAGATCCTAATACCCATTTGGGGTCTCTTTCCTCCCCATCACCCTTCAACAAGATGATCTCCTGCTTTTCAGGAATAAAGCAACAAGCATTTGGCTGTGCCCGGTTTTTATTGTTTTGCTAAGCTGTTATGTTGGAAGAGATTAACCAGGGAGCAAATTTTCTCCGAAAGCTGATCTTGAGAGAGGCGGAGGGAAGAGCCTCAGCGCTGACCTTGATCAGAGTGTCTTGAGGAGGGAAGTGAGTGGGAACCCAGCACAGGAGCATTAACCCCATGCTGTCCACATCGCCAGGACTGCAGTTTGCTCTGATCGCAGCAGATCTGTGGCTGCTGGGAGAGTTGGTTTGTCCAAGTTGTGCCACCCTGGCACAAACTGCCCTTGGGGTTTTTTCTCTTTGAAGGTTGTTCATAGCAGTGCAGGAAATCTCTTCCCACTGTTCCCTGTATATTTGTTACCTGCTCTTAAACTTTACAGTACTTCCTCAGTGGGCTTTTTCTTTTTCTCTCTGCTGGTGTCATATCTCCCTATGCTTGTTTTCACTTAGCAATGTGTTCAGCATCCTCACTGCAGCTCCTCTCCTTTCTTTCTCTTGCCACTCTGGCATTTAATAAACACACTGTGTGGCTGCAAAGCCTGAAGTGCCCGTGTTGCCATGTTTTCTGAACTCTCCAAAGAAGCATGGAAACCCTTCTTTGTTTGGTCCCAGAAGCACGGCACGCTGCTGCTGCCACCAAAGAGCAGCTTGCTTGTGGCACATCGTGCTGCAGCTTGGCTTAATCCTCGCTTGATACGCTTTTGAGATTTCATTGTTTCTCTATAATTAGTGCTACAGAGGAGCTGAAAGAAATGACGAATTAGCGGGAGAGGGGGGAGTGGGGAGAGCAGGTGGTGATCGAACTAAAGAGAGCTGCCAGAAAAGTAGGAGCAGCAGGGAATTAAATGGGAGGAGTCTCGAGTTCAGATGATTCCCTGCCATGTGCCCAGAAGGATTTAGTTTGGGATTTCATTACTGTTCAAATAATGCCATACACTCATAACAGATCGGGTCCCTGTAGGCTGGGGCATTGTCCAGCACTTAGTGAAAAGCATTTTTTTGCCCTGAAGTCCTAGTGACCATTGATCCTGCAGACTCAAGGACTGGAAAGGAGCTATAGCATGAGTGGTCCTGCTTTTAATTAGGCTGCATCTATTGTTTCTGGTAGTAACATCCTGAAAGCATAAAACACAAAGCTATTCTTTGTGTAGTGACTTTTATAAAGCTGGACTTCATCTTGTGAAAGATTTGGTTCGCAGTAGTGATGTTAAATCTGGCTTGTAAGAAGCCCCTCTGCCAGTTGTGCTTACACAAACTGGGTTTAACTGGCACAGAAGTCCTGGGATGTCATGCTGTGGGAGGAAGCAGGAGCAGGCTGACACTACTGAGTATCTAAGATACCCAAAAAGAATCTTTGAACACAGATACCTGTGCTGATGAGGACAGGTAGCTTTAGAGGTAAAAATAACACTGAAAATATAACTGGGGAGTGAAAAGGGTTGTGTGACAAAGCTGTCACGTATTCTTCCAGCATCTGGCTTGTGTTTTCAGCCTCTATTACTATGCACCAAAACATCCAAAGAAAGAAATACTAGTGCTTTGAATGTGTCAGCAGCAACATTTCTTCAACTCTTTCCAAAGCAATGATACAGTGTTTGTTTTTTGTTCTGACTTCCAAAAGGCTATTGCTGTAGGGAGACCAGCAGTGCTAGGAAGTGCAAACTCGCTTCTGCCTTTTGTCACCACTTCTGTGTGTGCTGCTCTCTTTGTCTTGAGCTTTTGTGGTTTTAGGTTTTTTCCCCCCACCAAAAAAGCAGCAGAAACAAAACAAGAGAAGCAGGTACTGGGTGGAGAGGAGTAGGTCAGAGCCACCCAGGATTCCCAGTGAGTGGGAATTCCTTTGTGCTGGGAGTGCTGCTTTCATGCTGGATCCTTGCACCTGCTGAGCAGAGCGACTACGGGGAGTGCATGTGGAGGTTTGCTTTTGAGATGTTTGTTCTGGGCTTAATGTTGTGTATTTCAGCCCTGCTCCTGGCAGTCTAACCAAACTCTGCTGTCAAAACCTCCCCCCTTGCTCTTTCTGAGCACTTTCTGTTAAATATCTGCATAGACCTCTCCATCATCTGTCATTTGCTCAATAACCTGCTTACAGACCTGGAACTTTGTTTCCAAAGCCCCTTGTGAATATTATTGCGGTTATTACTGTCCTTTTCCTAATAACTTTGTTTTGCCTTGTGCTATGAATAGTCTCTGAAAAACAATATCTGTGCAAGTAATAAATGGCCTCAGTCTTGAACTTCTTAAAAACCCATTTGCTTTGTGATATAATAAAGCTTTAGCAACCTTAGCGTTTTGTGTTCTGTACCCTCCTGCCATTAAAATATAAACTCCTGAGTGCAGAGAATCCTATCCTGGCAAGCTGATGCTGTTGTCCAGGGAGCACTGGCCATGCCATATAAAGTGAAGTCAAAGTCCTGTAGCTCCACTGTAGCAGGTGCTGATTGAAGATTAGAGGAGCAGAGTCCCACAGTTCAGGGCTTTTCAATTTATTTCAATATGACTTGGAATAGAGCATTTTTCCTGTATCTTTTAGGGCTGGGTTTGAAGCTCTTTCCCACACCTGGAACTTTATTTGAATTGATACAACTTGGTGTGAAGATTCTTGATGGTGATTGTAGGGAGCTTCAGTAGCTTTTGTTTGAAGATTCAAGTTTTTGCCCCCAGTTTATGTGAATATACTAGAAAAAAATCACAAAGCTTGCAAAAATGTGTATTACCTGGATTGTAGATTCTGGAAGTTTTTGTAGTGTTAAAAATAGGAGAATCTGCTAAAATATGTTACTCCAAAATGCAGAATAGTTGTTCTCATTTCTCTGCATCCAAATGGGCTCAAGAGTTACGCCTTGGATAATAAACAAAATAGCTGTAGGTTTATTTTTATTAGCATTTTTTAGGTATTTGCAATAGGAACTTTTGAGCTATTTTCCACATATCGTACCCCCTTTTTTATTAATTTGGATTTACTCCTTTCCCCTGAAATGTGTAAATGTGGGGAACCAAGGTGAAGGTAGAAAGTAAAGCAACAAGGTGTCTATTGAGGAGAGGTGAGTGTTGCAACAGCTTCTGGAGTCCAAGAAAAATGAACTTAACATCAAATGGGTTTTAAGTCTCATTATTGCAAACACCTTTTCATGTCAAAGGATATGATGTTGCTTTAAATCCAGAACTCCCTACTTGTAGCAGTTTGAAGGACTTTGTGTTAAAATGTGATATTTTTTCCCTATTGGAATTTAAATGTTCTCTGCCTGTGGGTTTCAACCCAGAAACTGAGGCAGTGTGAGAGCTGGAGCTGAACCTGCTTAAATGAAACCCACCTCGTGTCTTTGCATAAAATGAGGAGAGATGAGAACAGCAATTAGTGTATAAAAATATTTGAAAAATCTCATTAGTCTCGGTAGCAAAGCATGGCTTGTTTTGACACTTTGGGTGAACACATCAGGTTAAAAGTCTGTGTGACCTCAGTGACATATCTTTCAAAAGTACATGAGTAGAATCACTCTTTTATAAGGAAGCTGGAGTCTGGAGAGGGGTTTTGGTCTGCAGAGCTGTAATGATCCCTGGAAGGGATCATAAAGATCCACTTGTTTTCCTCCAGTTTGCCCAGCACTTGGATGTGGCGGCTGAGCCAACCCATGGAGCTGCACACCGGGGAGTGCCTAGAGTGCTTTCACTGGGTTTTCACCCTGTTCCTCTGTCTGTACTGTCTGGCACTCAGAATTTTGTTGTCAGGCCTCCCTCCCTTCCTGCTGAAGTCTGTCAGGTGTTGGTAACTCTCTCTTTTCCCCCAGGGAGTGGAGCGACTGCAGTGGTCCAGGCAGCTTTCTGCGCTCCGAAGAAGGAGAAGGTGGCGATTAAACGGATCAACCTTGAGAAGTGTCAGACCAGCATGGATGAGCTCCTGGTATGCAATCAGAATTGTCTGGGGAGTTGTATTTCAGCTATTTCTGAGCTATCTCTTTGCCAAGTGCCTTTAAAACCTTTCCTGAGGTGGGATGAAGGTGAGGGAACTCGACTGACTTCATTAGAGGCAGCTCAGTTGTCCTGGCTGTGGGACATGGTACTTAAAATGTTAAAAAGATCAACTGTTGCAAAACTTCAGACTGTTTGTTTAGAGCTCAGCACTTTGTATAATCCCTTTGTTTTGAATTGAGTTAATGTGCAAGTGTGAAGCTCTGCTGTAGCCACAAGGGCTCTGAAGTTTGAGGGGGATCCAGAACTACATGCTTTTAGAATATTTAAAATTTAAAGGAATTATTTTAATTTCTTTGCCTTTCCTGCAGTTCTTTGCATTTTCCCCCCTTCACCTGTAAAGAGAAAAACTGAATGAATTAGCTGTTGTTCCTAATCTCTTTCTGGTACTGATGCCAGCTAAAGGGATCACTGACATATTGCAGGCTGCCATGTGGAAATCCCCATAATTCTGAGTTCAGGACAGGAGACAGAGTCCTTTGGAGCTGTAGTGCTGTAATTTTCTGCTGCTCTGTGCCTCTTTCCTCAAGGTTATCTCAATGAAAAACAGATTTTTGCAGTAGCTGTGGTAACTGAAATTTCCCTTTTCTCATCTGGCTCCTGTGTTGATGGGCTTGGTTTTCTTCTCTTCGTGCGTGTGAGCTGGAGCCTCTGCAGTGCAGTGGTCGTCACGTTCACTTCACATCTGGAAGGTCCCTGAATTTAAACCAGGCAGAAACAGACATTGCTGTGAACGTTGAGGTGTCTCCACTAAAATGGAAAAGCTCTCTGGGGCAAAACTTTCCACAGTAAATATTGGCATTGTGGAGATGAGGCCTGGTACTGTCTTTTCTCCTGAAGCAGCTCTCTAGGATTTTTATAATCCTGCCTTGTCTTTCAGTCCCTTTAAATCTCTAGGGCTGCTGTGGTTTACCTCAGGCTTGTTTTGGTGTTTGCAATTAGAAGGTGGAACAGAGAGGGAATTTGGGAGTCCTGCTACCTCTACATTTGTACAATCTTCAGCAAATCACCTGAACCACAGTTCCAGTTTCCATCTGGTGCCTAATACTTTTTTTGTCATTAGAGGTATCTGCCCTGGTAAAGAGGAAAGGCCCCATTGAGTCTGTCACATTTTAGTGCTCCTGTGGAGAGTTGCGTGTAAGGCTCAAGATGGCCTGTGTTCAAATCCTCTTATGGTTCATGCTGGTGTAGGAGTTTGAGATCTCTTCTCACAGTTGGTCTTTTTGTCCTTACACCAACCCTTGGTATCCTTTTCAAGCCTTTTATGTGGCTTGCCCCATACTCTGCTGCCTCAGTGGTATTCCTGACTGCATTGTCAGGATGTAGTAATTGAGACTGTGATTCTTTGAGTAATTGCCAATTCTGGCTTAAAAGGGTTAGGTTCAGAAAGAGACACTGCAGAGATGTGTAATTTTAGATAAGTACTTCTAATTGCACATTTTAAGTCTCTGGCTGACCTGTTCCTCACAATGATTTTTCCTGTTATGGGTGGGCCAGTAATGTATTGCTGTTGTCAGCTCTCCAGAGCTTCCAGTTTTGTGACTGGATCTGGCGTGGGTCCTTCTCTGGGCTTGGGTGCAGCTGTAAATATTCCTAAATTTAAAAGTCATAGAGGAGTTGAGGAGCACAAAGATGGTTCTGAGCTGTAGGAGCTTCCTGGGGCAGAGGTTGCTGAGGGAGATGTGTTGTATGAGAAAGTGTTGTCCCTGGGTTTGTTCAGAATTTGTCAGTCTGTTGGATCACCAATGTTGCTTCTCTGTGCAAGAGCCAAAATAATGGCAGTACCTGATTTCCCAGCTCTGTGTGCTCTTACCTTCACTTTTTATCTTGTTTCCATATCTGCTTCTACCCTAAAGTACATATTCTCAAATTTCCTGTAGTCTCCCTTCATGGCAGTTTTCCCAATTAGTTTAATTAACTTTTCTGAGCAGCTACTTCTTATTGCAGGACTGTGGTGTTCCCTCCCTACCAAAAGTAAAGGTAACTGTAGATGGTCGCAGGTTATGGCTGTTTTAAGAAACAAATGCAAAGATAAATATGAAGAGTTCACACTGTTATGGCCCCAGCTTGTTTTCTCCTCTCCCCTAGTGCAGTTAAAATCACAAACTGGGCCTTTCATGAGCTCCATTATCCTCTGTTGCTCTGAAGGCATTTGAGCACAGCAGCCAGCTTATGGGGAACTCTGCTTTCCTGCCTGGGCTCAGGAGAGTGCTCTTGGCTTTCAGCTCTGCCCTCTCATTGGGCAGCGTGATAGCAAAGGGAAAATTGTGCTTAAATTATTTTCTAATTATGCCTCAGACCCACAGACTTCTCTGTTGAAGCAAACTTCCTTATTCCCAGAAGCTGCATAGAGGGTAGAACAGCGTCACATTGCTTGGGAGAGAGTAGGGAGATCAGCAAACAGTTCTGCCATCTTTAAAAAGATGATTTGGTTCTTGTACACCTCTTCTAATGCCTGTGCTGCTTAGTGGTTGGCACTTGGAGTTGTTGGGATGGAGGAGAAGGTGAAGGTTAATTTGAAGTGGGAAATGCAGAGTAAGTGGCTCTATCTCCAGCTGGATGGATTAGTGGCCTTGAGCTTCCTTTAGGCCTAGCAGGTGTCCAGAGGCCAGGAAATCTGGGAGCACGTCCTTGCTTTGGAGATGCCATGCTTAGAGTGAATAAGTGCTATGACTTGGCTCATTAAAGGTATTGATCTTGATCCTTTTATCTCAATATACATTTGAGCCATGTGGATGGGCAGGAATAAACTGCACACTTTGCATATACTGTGTGACATTCTAGGTTAATGCACTGGATTTATTTATTGCTGCTATGGGCTATGGAAAATGCAGGAAGGGCCAGTTTTGTTGACTCATGAGCAAGCCAAGTCAAGGGCATTCAGCTCTTCAGCTGATGTGCTAATTGCTGTAAAGAATGTAGACAGCAGGAGCAATGCTGTGCAGTGATGTGCCTCTTTCTAACCCAGCTACTAAATTAGGTGATGTTTGTCAGGAGTTTATTTCCATGCTTCATTTTTATCTTTTTCCCTGTACATTTTTGCATGCTCACAGATCTTTCCCAGACTGCCTGTGGGATTCAGCTGACACAGAGGGCTATGTAGCCTATAATGATTCTTGCTCAGGGGTGTGACTAGGAGTGGAGTGTAAGGAGAGGTGATCAAGTACAGTGTTGTCTACAAATGATCTTGGACTTTTTGATTTATTGCTGAAGTTCCACTTTTTATTTGTCTTGCAACCCATGGTAGTTAACAACCACACTGGTGTGGGTTTGCAAACAGTCTGCTTGCTCATGTGTTGTATTTCACAGCTGCACACCATTCAGAGCTGTGTTTTGCTCTCACTCTCTTCTATTGTGGGATGCTGGTTGCTTTGCTGCTCTTGCCAATCCTTGAAACAGTGGTGTAACATCTGCCTTGAAATAACCATGCCTCCAGCCTTTTTTCTTGAATAAGTGTTTTCTTTTTTTAAAGAATTACTGATCTAAAAGGCCTTAAATCCCCCCTCTGTCCTACAAATTCTATTTCATTTTCATGCAATTAAAGCTGAGTTTTCTTTCATCCAGATGGAGACTTTTTTCTCCATGAGCAGCAGATGACGTGGGTTGTCAGCTTAGCAGCTACCAGGAATGTTGAACAGCAGAGAGGGAAACATAAGCTATGGGATATTTCACATTGGGCTTTCTCAGCTAGGGGGAAATGCTGCCTGTTTATTTCCTAAGATGATTCAGCAGGAGACAGGCTCAGGAAAGAGCATGGGAGATGTGGTGTTGCTGTTCCTAGAAAGAGTCTAAATTCTTCCTACTCCAGAGACTGATTGCCCTGGGCCTGAAGGTTGCACACAAGGAGTGAAGGTGCTGCTCTTTCACTGCTGTGGCCAGAGGGCAGTGAAGGAGGCTGAGGGAACAAGTTGAACTGCAGCTAAACAGAAATGTCCTTTAGAATTTCCTGAAAATAACCCGGGGAACTTGCTGCCAGTAACATGGAGATCAAACATTGCGTGAGATTAAATAAATCAACCTATAGTTGAGAAGGTTAAATTAGATAGGATTTAAAGAAAGGATTATGAACTCCACTGGTTTAAAGCATAAGCCAACTGTTAACTGCCCAGGCTTAGTCAGAAGTCTACCCTCTGGGCAGATAATTGTGAAACTGCTTTTTATAGAGTTTTTACACCTTCTTTTGAAGACTTGGACAGGATATTGAACTGCCTTTGATCTGACAGAGCACTTCCTACAAGTGGATTAAGCAGACTATAAGGTTGTTGGGAACAAAGCAGCAGATTGCTGTGGAAGTAGTACAGATGTTTCATCCATGCCTGTCATCTGATGGGAGTTGCCATTAAATTCCACTTCCAGGCCTGAGGAAGGCCTTTACACTTGCTCTAGGGAAAAAAAGTCCCAGAGTGTCAGTGCCAGGTTGTATTGTTTAAAGCAGCAACAACTTAAGTCTTAATTACTGGCCTGGTTTAGGTTTTGCTTAGGTTTTGTTTCAGGTTTTTTTGTGTAAAGTTCACTATGAACATCAGGATTAATGGTGGGTGAAATCCTGAACATAGAATGTCTTCACTTGGACAGGATGAGCATGAGATGGTGCATGTAAAGAACTTTATAGAGTTTGCAGCTGTCTGTGGGCTCTGCTCACATTGAAAGCACTGAGCAGTAAGCACTGGGTGTTGATCTGAGCAGTGTAAGGGTCAGGGATAGGTTAGCTGGGGATGTGGGTAAAGCTGGCTTGCTTGTATGTGTGAGAGGAGGCAGTCACTGGCCCGTTTGCTTTTTGGCTGAAACCAATAAAAAATGGCCATGTAGGAGTTGCTACACCACAACAGTTCAGAAACTCCTGCTTCCTTCAGGACATTTTCACTGGTGCTGAAGACTTTGAAAGAAGGAACGACCAGAGTCCCGTGGCAAGTCATTCTGCAGTTGCCCATTTTAGTGGCAACTCTTCAGGCTCGTTCTGTTTTGTTCCCTTCACTGAAAATTACTTAATGGATGAACTGTGTTTACCCCTTTCAGAATTGTTTCTTTTCCACTGTTGTTCTAGGGCTAATCTAACCCCTCTTTACTCACACCAGTTTAGTTTCTGTGGCCACTTGAGGCAAGGAGTTGAACTGTGGATGATCCAAGGAGTGGGAGTTTAATCAGAATCTCTGATTCTGTGCTTTTCCCCCACCTTCTTAAAAAACATCTCTCGAGTTAATTTTGGTAGATCATGATGGGTTTTATCTTTTATTTTTAGTTATGTTGTCTCCTCAAAGGGCAAATGAATTATTATTATTGGCGATTTTACAACCTTTTAGCTAAACCGTTAACATTTCACTTGGAGAAAAATGTGAATGATTATGGCTGCCTGTAGGACTGGAGCTCTAAATCCTGCTTTAAAAGGATGAAGAGCAGCTTTAATGCCTTATCTCTCAGCTGAAATCTCGTGGTGTAAGACCTTTGCCAGCCATAGTTGAAGCATTGGTGTTTTCAAGGGGTGATTGCATCTGACCTGCTTTGATTTCTGTCCCAGCCATGCTTTCCCTCCCCACTTCTCTTATGGTTGTGATTCCCTTCAAACACATTGACAGCTCTCTGGACTCCTCTGAAGTTGCAGATAGCCACATGAAAGCACTCTGCTGCCGTGCTGTTTCTCTCGAGTACATGTCAACATGTAGAAAGTAAAACCAAATAAATCACAATTTTTATCCTGGTATTTGAGAGCAAGTGCCTCTGAAGCAAGCCTCAGGGGCAGATAAACACACAGTAAAAGGTGATGATGTGAAAAGAAAATACCATTAAGAAAGTTGAGCTGGTAACTAAAACACAGCCTTACCTGCTCCTATTAATCCAAACTTCAGTTGTGTGTCAATGGGCAAATAAACCCTCATCCAAAATAACAGATCTCCAGAAGTATTTCTGACTTACAGGAGACTAATAGGTTGCTTATGATTCTAGATTATACTTCACTGCAGTTTTATTACTGTTTTGCAAGGCTTGAAATGTTTCTTTTATTGCCCGTAGAAGTACTGAAAACATTTGTCAGAACCCTTAATGGAAGCCATGGAGGCATTTAGAGCTAATCCCCCTCTATTTGCTTTTGGTATTTGACAATACAGATATTTTTAATATCTCGCCCAGGGTGAGCATGTAACCATTTCCAAACCATTGCCTGTGTCTAGACATGTTTTTGTCGGGAATTCATTCTCTGTAGCTGAGCAGAAAGCAGAGCCATTGATGGGAATTGGCAGCAAGGCTGTCTCTCATCACTGAAGCCATGGAGTGTTGGATGGAAGAGCTGCTTATCACCCACTGCATCTGTGGATGGCTTGGGGGTCTGGACCAAGTGACCCATGGCTGTTGGCAGAGTGGGAATAAAGCAGCCTTTCCACCTTAAAATTGTACAGAGCAGCCCAAATAAATTATTACAGAGGTGTGGGAATCACTGAGCTTTTTATTAGCAGTATTCCAGTATAGTTTTGATGCTGGGGAAAATACAGGCAGTGCAGTTTAACTCTGTTATCTGGGGATAGCAGCCTTATTAGGGAGGTAGGAAGAGGAAACCTTTGCCTGCTGTGACTTTGTTGTGTTTGAAGAGCAGCAAACTCTCCCAAAAGCTTTGGGAATGGTATTAAAGCTGAGCTTACAACACACAGAATGGCTGTTGCTGCATTTTATCCCTTCCTACTCTAAGTATGGTTTGGAGCAGAGCTGCCAGTGATCCTTGAGTGGGATTCCTGCTTTAGCTACAGCCCTCCAGCCTCCTCATTTGTACTACTGGAACAGACTGTGGATGGATGACAGAGCTGGCTTGCTTTCAGTTATGCCAGGAAGCATTTTAACCACAAAGCCCCTGTGATTTGCCACTATCACTTAAAACAATTGTATGGGTTGAGCTTTCAGGATGTTGGTACCCTCTTTGGGGGAGAACCAAGCTTTGATGTAGCCAGTGTGAGATTTGCCTAGAAAACTGCTGAAAATGGGGGTTTGTGGGTGGGAAGGGAAGTCTGCCTGGCTGCTGCTCCTTCTGATTGGTAATAATGTAAAAACACTGAAAATCATGGGCTGTGATGCAATTAATTATTCAGAGCTGTACTACACTGTGTGAGAAATGGATTAATCTGCCTGTGTTATACATCCACTGGCTGACAGAGGTGTTTAATTGCACAGATCAGGTTTGTGATTATTTATTTTCCCTCTTTATGCTTTGGTGCACATGACAGGCTTGAGCTAATTTTTTTTTTAGCAATGTTTCCCAGCCCAGGGAGCAGATTGTGGTGGTGAGTGAGAGAGGAAGTTATTAAAAAATAATAAAATGCTAATTAAGTGTCACGGAATGCCTGAAAAACTCTGTAGTCCTGGGCTACTTAAATGGCAAAGATCTGATCCAGGTCTAGGCTCTCAAGTAAACTTGGTCCAGACTTTGTCTCATTGCCTCCTGTACTCCAGTAGGATACACAAATATATATTAAATATGCAGTGTTTGTATATATTTCTCATATTACTCTCTTGATCTCCCAGGGAACTGCTTCAAAATATTTTGAGCAGTCTAGCTGAGGAAATATAAAACCAGCTGCTCTAGATAATTTCTGAGAGTGGTGGATTTGGGATAGGTCTGGCTGATGGGATGGATTGCCAGTCTTGCTGCTTTCCACCTTGGTTTCCTCTGGTGCCACTTGTTCTCATGTAGTATATTTTAATTGTCAGGGAGAGGATTACAGAGAACCACCGAAAACTACAAAGTTGCTGATTTATTTCCTTTTTGAAAAATGACTTGACACAAGTGAAAGTTTGCAAGGAAGGGAGCTGGAGCTGTCAGACTAAGCAGAATATATTGTTTTAGGCTGTATTTATTTTCACAGAGTGTTTTTTAGTCAGAGTATGCTACATGGAGATGAATAGCCTATTCCCCACTCTTCAAATATCCTTTCCTGTTTAGAAGGATTCTTCTTTAATCTGCTTGTTAAGTTTCCTGGAAAGTTGGTGCCTCTCCTGGGGAAGCAAAAAAGAGGAACCAATTGCTTTGGATTCCTCAAATGCACCTACTCCCTGAAAAGCAGTGCTAAGTGGATAAATCAACATGAGCCTGTTCCTTTGGAGCTGTGATTGCCAGCTCAGGCCTTGCCAAGGGGAAGCAGTGGCTTTGCTCTGAACTCTGTCACAAGCAGGGCTTTGTACAGGAGCAGGAGAAAAATGTGCTGCATTTGTGGGGTGTCCTAGGCACGAGTGAATTCTTCTCAAAGCTTTCTTGTACTTCAGTATCAGGGAAATCTTGTGCTTAGAGGGAGGGAAGGATCAGGGGGTGAAGGGCCCTTGCTCTCCTCCTTTCTTGTGTCCAGTGAAGGAGTACTGAAGTTGAGAGCAGAAGTTCAGGGTGTGAGGGGATGAGTGTCTGGGTGGGTGCTGCTGGAGGGTACAGCTTGACAGGTTGGGGGACTTGGCTGAAGCACAAACTCAGCTGAGGGCAGTGCAGGGTGCCAGGCTTGGCTCAGTGGGTGGCTTTTGTCTATGGACAGCCAAGAAACTGTGAGTGTTTCTCTCCAAACTGGTGATTTGTGCTTGCATAATGAAATCAGTCAATGTCTTCTGTGGTGTTGTTCCCTTCATAACCTGGAAAGCCTCAACCGTAAACCCATAACCAAAACTAGGACTAAGCTCAGTCAAAACTCAAAACAGTTGATTATTTCAACATATTTCATATTGTCCTCCATCAGTAATAGCTATTGATTTTCTAATCTCCAAGTGGTCTCCCTCTTCTTTGAGTATGACAAAGGATACAGCTGTCCTTTGTGCCTTCAACCTGACTGAGCTAAGCCATCTGCTGTTCTGCTGGGAAGAAATAGGAATAAGAAGTCTTTTTTCAGAAAAAAGACCTCAGGAATAAGAGGTCTTTTTTCCCCAGAGTCCAATATTTCCCTTTCTCATCCAAATGATAGTCTTCAACAGATTAAGCATCTGTTGCATAGTGTCTTACTGAAAGGAGAAGTCAGCATGAACTTCTTAGGTCACAAACCAGAGTGAATTTTGGGGAATATTCTGTAGCTGCATGCAGGTGTTTTGGTTGCCACCACTTTGATGGCCTTGCCAGGGATTTTTTGGTGAACTTTATCTTCTTCTAGACAGATAGGAAGAACACACTAAAGTACCTGTGACCTCTAGTATGATGCAGCCTGAGTGTTTAGAGTATTTCTGGATTTCCTACATTTACCTTCTAGGTATCCTTTTTCTTTACACCCTCTTTGTGTCTTGAGGAAGATAACTTCTGTGCCCAAGGAGTAATAATCACTGTGTCCAACTGGTAATGTTTTATTTTTCTCTACAGAAAGAAATTCAAGCCATGAGTCAGTGCCATCACCCCAACATTGTATCTTACTACACATCGTTTGTGGTGAAAGATGAGCTTTGGCTGGTGATGAAGTTACTTAGTGGAGGTGAGTGGTCCAATTTCTTTACCCTAAAGGCAGCATAAAAACCTGTCTTCCCTCCTTCCTCTCTCCCTTGTTTACCTCTTAAACTTCACACCTGTGAATTAAGACATTTCCTAGAATTGTGGGGTTATTTAGGTTGGAAAATCCAACCATTACCCCAGCACTGCCAAGTTCACCACTAAAACCCTGTCCTCAGGTGTCACATCCACACATCTTTAGAACACCTGCAGGAATGGTGGCTCCACCACCTCCCCAGGCAGCCTGAGTTCCAATGCTGAACAACCCTTTCCATGAAGAAATGCTTCCTAATATCCAATCCAAATCTCCCCTGGTGCAGCTTGAGGCAGCTTCCTCTTGTCCTTCTGCTTATTCCCTGGGAGCAGAGCCTGACCTCCACCAGGCTACACCCCCTGTCAGGGAGTTGTGCAGAACCAGAAGGTCCTTCTGGAGCCTCCTATCTTCCAGAGTGACCTCCGCCCAGCTCTCTCAGCTGCTCCTGGTGATCCAGGCCCTTCCCCAGCTCTGTTCCCTTCCCTGAACTTGCTCCAGCTCCTCAATGTCTTTCTTGTAGTGAGGAGCCCAAAACTGAATCCAGGATTTGAGGTGTGGCCTCACCAGTGCTAAGTACAGGGGACAATCCCTGCCCTGGTCCTGCTGCCACACCATTGCTGATGCAGACCAGGTGCCATTTGCCTTCTTGCCCATCTGACCACACTCTGGCTTGTGTTCAGCCCCAGGTCCTTTCCCACCAGGCACCTTTCCAGCCATTCTGTATAAATAATAATAATAATATTTAATTTCAACCTGTTCAGCTCAGAAATAGCTTCTCATGTTATGTCCATGAGTAGTAACAACTAACTGGCTTTTTCAAGTCACTGCCTGTTTCACACAGAGCTAAGGAAACTTCCCTTGTCTGGTTTTTTTCTCCCAGATACTGGAGAAACAGCTTGTTTTGAGAGAGTGAGTTTGAAAATTTTTTATCAGTAAGGTTTTATTTGAAGTCATAATATTTTCCAGGATCCCTGATTAAATTACAGTTGAGACAAGAAATGGAATCAAGTTCTGGATGATAACACAAAGGTCTGTTGCTAAATCCTGGGCCTGTCTTTAGGAAGACTTAATTTTCCTGGCACTGCAATGAAAGGGAATTGAAAACTGAAAAAAAAAATCCCTATTTTCTTGCTTTTAAAAAAAACTCGAGCTGCCTTCTCTGTTCTTGGCTTAATTTTGCAGACTGTAAAATGCCAGGAGATGATGTGGAAAAATCTGGCTAAACCTGTTTGCTTTTTGCACAAGAGCTCAACAATGACCATAAAACATGTCTCTTTGAAAGTGTTCTTTAAGACAATTTTAGCAGTTCTCTAGGGAGAAATCAAATTCCATGCCAACCTTAAGTCTGTCTTAAAGGGTTTTTAATGTCCCATGTGCTCATGTGTCATTAAGCAATACCCTCTGTTTTCTTAGAGAGCCATGTAACAGGTCATTAAAGATGTGATGAGTGTGCGTGGAAAAGAATCCCCTGCCAGCTTAGAGCAAGCAGTGTTGCTGTGTGTATAAAAAGTGTATCTATGGGAAAGTTTCCACAACATGGGGAAATGGCATTTCAGGGGTGCTGGAGAGGCAGCAGCAGCAGGTTTGGCCTTTTCCAGGAGAGTGCACAGCCTCTTTGAAGAAAATGCACAGCTGCCTCCATCACTTCACAGCAGTTTTCTGTCAGAATTGAGTCACCATGAGGCTCATCCTTGAACCTCCAAATGTTGTCTCTGTTTGTTCTCAATTTTGTTTGGAGGTGGGGTTTTTTTTGTATAAAAAAAGTCAGACCATCATTATCAAGGCATGGCAGATGTTAAGGACTACACTGGAAAATTTCTGGAAAAATAATCATTCCTTCAGAACCAGCCTCTTGCTGGTGTGAATGATGATGACCTGCTTCTCATTTAACATTCTCTTTGAATGGGCTTTTATATTCTTCAGCCTGATAATTGACCCTTGTGCAGCTCTGGCATTTAGGGGGGGACTTGCAGTAAAGCAGTGCTAGGAAATCTCCCTGCTTCTTATTCTGTTGCATATGTTGAAGAGTAGAGTCATACAGGAGAAGACAGACCAGTAAGAGTGTAATTCTTCCCTCTCCTCAGCATTTCTATGAGTCAGTGTTAAATTTTCTCACTTAAAAGGAATCATTTGAAGGCTGGAGGAATTGCTAAAGTAAATAGAAAGACTTTGAGAATGACCTGTCACTTTCTAAGCCAGAAGGTACCTTGTGAGGTATTTTTCAGCTGTTTTCTTTTATATACTTTTTACTTCATACTTTTTTATATCTGTGCATCAGGAATCTCATATCAGATCTCACAGGCAAATTCCACGGCACAATATGAAGGAGAAGGGAAGAAACTTGGGATTGGAGCTTTTTGACTGAAGAGCTTTTTCATTCACTTTTAATGAGACTATTTTCAGATGGTCTTAGGCTGAGTGATTTATGTAACAAGAGACACTTCTAAAACTGCCTCTCATTCCTTTGAGCTTAGTTCTTATCAGTAATAAAGTGGCTCATTTTGTGGTCATCTGTCATCCAGTGGGAAAAATAATGATCTGGGTTTCTCAACAGGAAAAACTTTTGAGCTGGTTTTTAAAACAGAAAATTAAAAAAAAAACAAAACTAAGAAAGAACCCCCAAAACCCCAAAATAAATCAAAAAACAAGCAAGCAAACAAAAAATACTCCACCAAAACAGACCCAAAGTAGAGTCCAGCCTAAAACTTTCATTTTATACATCCCAATTAAGTACATGTGAAATACATTCTGATGTCCATTCTTTATCTTGATCGTGGCTTTGTGCTTGAGAATTTATTCTGGGTAAAAGTTCAGAATTTTATTGCCTCTTTTCTGTCAGTGTATGTTTGTGTGTGATTTCAGGCTGGAACTAGTTTTAATTTCAGCCTACAAACACTGACCTTATTAACTTGATAAACAGCCCACAAGACAGCCCAATCTGTAATACAAGCTTTTTTTTGTTGTTGTAAGTGCAATTTAATTTATTTTCTCGCTGCAGTCTTTTGTTGAAATCCTAACCAGATCATACATGCAAGTGTTTTAGAAATGTCTCCAAGGAAAAATACTCTAAATCCATGAATTGCTGTAGTCTAACAGTGCCTTGCTCCTCTGACAGCCAGAGGGTGCACTCAAAGGTGCCTTAATTACCTGCCTGGCATTGTCACTGAAACGGAACTATTTGTCTCCACAAGCACTCTGTTGATGGGAGATTTCAATATTTGAAAGCTGTCAGCAGCCAGGAGGCAAAGCTGGGGAGTTGATGTGCATCAGAATCCAGGCAGGCTGGTGGGAGCCCCTGCTCAGAGCAGCCTGAACTGGCAGCACTGAGCCCAGAGCAGGTGTGGGGCTGCTGATGGCAGAAACGTGGCTGTGATGAGATGCAGTGAGAGACAAGAGGTGCTGCTGTGTCCAGTTACTGACAGCCCCTTTCAGCTTTGGTGACGTGTGTCTGTGTCAGCTTTGTGAAGTGTCTGCTGTTTGTGTTCCCTTCAGCAGAAGCTGCTCCTTTTCTCTAAAGATGGAAGTTTTGTAGGGTCCTAAGCTTAGCAATGTGAACTCGACACCCCAGCCTTTGAATCCAGTGTTGCTCCAAACTAAACTCCAATGGCTATTTCTAGATAGAGCTGCTGACCTGCTCTTTGCCTCCTGGCATTCTGCTGGCATGAATTTTACTCATGCCTTTTTAAAGCCTGCTGAAGCCCAGTCCTGCTCTCAAACTCCTGTGGCTTTTTAGTAGGAAGAGGAGCAGCTGTGCATTTGTTCTTGTGCTTTTACTGATTGTGACCTGCTTGCTCTTCCAAATTCTCCCTGCTTTTAACGAGAGCTCTCATTTCACAGGTGACTCAAAGCTGTAGATAACTCTATAAAACAGTTGCTCATATGAAACAGCCAGCTCTGGTGACTTGCTACATCACACAACAATTTTTCCCATCCTAGACTGCAGCAGATGAAACCTCCAAAATATTTTTAAACTTTAAATTTCTTTAAAGTGCAAATCCTTTAAATACTGAAACATTTCCAGATAGGGTTCTTGGTTATGCTGCCCTCTTGAAGACTCCTAATGACATCTGCTAAGGAGATTGCTGTACTGAAATAGTTAAACCTTTTATTTTCCAAAAGTTTTTAAGATTATCTAATCAACTTCTTACTTCAGCCTTTGATCTGAAGTTCAGAAAGCCAGACCAAAAGAGGTGGGCAAGTCTTAGTTCTCTGCTAGGGAGTTAGGACATCTTGTTCTGCTTTTGCTGTGTTAATCTCTGATCTGGCCCCTCCTAATTCCAACAGAGAGTTATGATCAAAGCATAAACCACAGATTCTTAGAAATCCTCATGTTTATGCTGAATTATTTTCTTAGGAGAGAGATATGCTATTTTTAAGTCATCTGGAGGGGTTTTGGTTTTATTTGAAGAAACACAATTTCAAACAATTAAGGATGGGATAAGTCAAAAGCAGGAGATGGCTCAGACTGATGAGCATGAGCCCATGTAGATACATTGCCACTCCTGACTGTAATAGGAAAAGCATGAAAAATTAGTTTGTCTCAGATTTTCTCCTATAAATGTCTTGATAACAACAGCAATAGGCTGTTTTGTTCCCTTTATTGTATTATCTTGTTTTCTGCCTTAATCTTTTCATATTTCTTCTGCATCCATGCACATGCCCTGGAGGGAAGGAGGCGAGAAGTGGAAGTTTCCTTAGCTTTCCCTCTGAGGATTTTTAACCATGGTTAATCTCTTTTCCTTTGTTTTGTATAACTTGTGGTTTCCTTTACTTTGCTTCTCTCTAGCTGTGCCTGTATTCCCCAGTCCCAGAAGTACTGAATCCATGCAGTTCTTCCTTCTCTTGTGTTTTCTTCATCTGTTTGCCAGCGACTGACAAGGTGCAGATTTAATTCTTGGCTCTGGTGACAGTCAGGCTCACCAAAACAACTGGCTAATGCTGAGATGTCTTGAAAGAAGCAGCAGTGAATCTGCCAACTCCCCCTTCTCAAAGGTTCAGCCTTTTCAGCATCAGTGCTTGTCAGGTTTGGGGCAGATTTTGGTTCTCACAAAGTTGTGTGGTGATCCCCAGCACTGTTTTCCAGCCTGTTTGTGCCAGGCCTCTAAATGGCCAATCAATGCAGGTACTGTTACCTGCTTTTTTTTCTTTTTTTCCTAGGTTGGAAATTAGAGTATTAAATTTTCCTGTTCTCCTTCCCAGACAGAGTTAAATGAGGAGTTTCCATGCATTTAACTTACACTGTATCTTGGTTCTGTCACTTAAGTTATAATATAACATGCAAGATATGGTTCCCATAGCAACCAGCTCTGCTGTACATATTTTCTTCCTCTGGGGGCATGTAAAATTCCAGCTGGAATACTCCTGCATTTATCTCTAATCTTGTTCCAAACAAGCTTTCCTTTCTGCTCAGGTTTTCATGCCCCTCTCTGCTTCAGCCCCAGTGTGCTAAGCAGTGTCACTGATGAGCGTGGATGTTTTCTTCCTCTACTGAGGAGAAAAGTCAGAAACAGGATTCCTAAATGCCATTCCACAGGCTTACTGGTGTAGGTGAGGTCAGGAATCGTGCTCTGGATTTGGAACAGGAAGCCTCAACGTTTGTGGTAGTTTGCTGTTGAAAGTGAATCAGTGGAACAATTAGGACTTCTTGCCCCCAGGGTGTGATTACACAGAAGTTTTCTCCAGCAGCAAAGCTGGTTTAAGGAGTTCCGGGCTGTTTGGACTCCACCCTGCCTGGAAAACTGGATTTCCAGTTACTGCACTGATCCTGTTTTGTAGTGTGGCTTCGTAGAAGAGTGCAAGGGCACAAGAGTGAGGTGGGGAACTGAGGAACTTTAATCTCACTTTGGTGCCGTAGGTAACCTGGTGTCTTTGGAGTAGCACATAATTCATGGTGTTGAAAGAGTCAGTTTTGTGGGATATGTGTGGTGTGCAATCAGCTTTTGCTGGGATCCAAGACTGTCCATTGCAAGTGGTCTGCCTGATGTCAGTACCCAAACCCTGAACTCCTTCTCTTACAAGCAGTTACAGGCTGGGCTCAGTCAGCTGAGGGTCAGTCTGTGTACAGGTAGTTCCTGCAGACTTGTGCTGTCCTTAGGAGCATGAGCAGCTTTTGGAGCAGACTGGGAAGCTCGTGAGTTTGAGCAGAAAACCACTTCCCTCTCAACAGCTGTACAGTTGGCTCTGAGAGCTTGCTCTTTTTACTGAGTAGGTGCATTTCCATGACCATTGGTGTCAGAGTACACTGAGACTCTTGGATGATGAATGACAAGTCATGCTAAATGCTTTATCAGATTGCACAGTGTCTTGTAGGCTTCCTGTTGATGTGCTGCACAGTGTATGTTTGATGGGCAGGAATTTGTTTTAGCTGCATTTTTTCCGTATCCATCACTAAATGTTGTCTCCTTTCCTTTGTCTTCTGTTGGGCTTTGAGATCAGTTGCTCATCACCAGCTTTCTTTAAACATCCTTGTTAATGACAGCATTATTTATGTTTATGGTTAGACTCCAGTTCTGACCCTTTTCTCTGTGTCTTGTTTTGTCTTTTCTTGGTATGTGGCCCTTCTGGGCTTGGAAGAGCTTTCCAGTTAGCCTCAACCAAACTTAATTTATTTTTTTTTAATATTATTATCTCTGACTTAGGGCTCTCCTTCCTGTACTGTGAGTTTATACTTGTTACTTGTCCATTTTTAATGAGAAAAATCACGAGGGAATTGTTGTAATCAAACCTAATGCCATGTATAGTACACATCAGAGTGCTTCATAGCACTATCTGAAATAGAGGTTTTATTTTGAGGAGGAGCCAAAAATATATTTTTTTGGAGATATTGTGGTGGATTTGTTTTCTCCTTGAAAATCTTGTAACTGTTCTTCAATACAGAGCTGGGTGCCTTATTTCCAGTGTGAGCCTCATCCTCTGGCCACTGGGTTCTGTCAGTTTGCACATGGAGCACAAATCCATAGTGGAACTGCATTTAAGCAGAGACAGAGCCGTGTTTGGATGTGCTCTCTCTTCCCCAGTTACTCCTAAGCTGGTTTGAAGCTGGCTCAGAGCTGGCAGTGTCTGCAGTCATGCTGGTGTTTTCCAGCAGTGTGGTCACTTTGTAAAGCTCGTGCTCTGGTGTGGTTTAGGCCCTGGTTCCAGTTCAGCTGAATGAGTTTCCAGTTAAATTTAGCAGTTATTGTATTGCTGGATTGGGAACAGGCCACTGTGCACAACAGTCATTTTCCTCTTTAGATTCTGATTCCCTGATCTTCTGGTCCAGTGTAATGGAGTTGGTATGGGAATTTGTCTGGATCCTGAGGCAGTGGAGATCTTACCCTACTGAGTGTGTCACACACTTAATGGGGACCCCTGAGATCAACTTTGCACTGAATTTATCAGCCTAATGCTGAAATCCAATCCTGGCCTTCTAGCAGGAGGTGTTTTCCTCAACAGTGAAATTCCCATGACTTCTCCTTTCAAAGCAGCTCCTACCTTGGCTGTGGGTTTCTCACTGGGGATTTGGTTATTCTGTTGCTGCATGCCAGGTTTCCTGAGCCAGAATGCTGGAAGGCTGCATGGAGCAGTGCTTGGAAATGCAGCCTGGCTTTGTTCTTTGTGTTCCACAGTGCTGTGCTTAATGAAGTTGCCATTGAGTTGTGAGTCAGAACCAACTCCCAAACTCACTGATTTGTGGGTTGGAAAAATCACAGCTTTATGGTACTGTGGTGCCAGGAGCCAAACCCTGAGCAAAGGGGATGATCCTAGGAACACTTTCTCCAGCAGAAAGGTGGCTCTTGGGTTGCTTATCTGCTGTTTCCTGCAGTGGGCATTTTGCTGATCCCTTTTTGCTGTTCCCCTTTCTGTAGAGGATTGGCAAATTCCCCCACTTCTATGAACATCTCAATGTGAAAGTGGTTTTAAAATAAATGTGCTTAAAAAGTGGCAGGCAGGACAGGGAGTAGATATAGCCTGGGTGTGAATCAGCCTTTTCAAAACCTGGGCTGGCTCCATCCCTGCCCTCTTGTCTGTCTGCCCTCCACCCCCTTTTCAGGGTTAAATACAACCTCTAACTTGGCTAAATAAAGGATTTTTTGGCCAAATGAATTTGAGCACCATATGATCTGCCTCCTCATGTTCCCTGAGCCCTTTGCAGGAAAAGGGAAATGTTTGTGAACGAAGTTTGCTAACGGAGTCGTGGGTGGAAAGAGGACAAAATGAGTTCGTGAAGAACCACATATTTTCACTGGACTTCTAAAACAAGTGGCAGTTTGTTCTCCAGATTAAGGCACATTTGAGAGGAAAAACCTGAACAGTGGAAGTGGAGGGGCTTTTTTGGTGGGCTTTTGTTTTTGATATCACAAAAAGTCTGCACCAGAAAAAGAAGCCTCAAAGTTTGTAAGCATGTACTCTTTAAATGTGAAAACATGATAGGCTGAAGGCCAGGTGAGTCCTCATGGCAGAACAGAGAATCCTTTTCTCAGAACATGAAGGTGAGATTTCAGTGAAGGGATTCATCTCCAACATCTGAAATCTTATTTTTTTCAGAAAAATACTCTTACTCTGATGCAGGAAGTCCAGTGTATGTCAAAACAACCCGAGTTAGGTCTGAGTGGAACCTTTGGCTAAGACCCATGTCAAAATTCACTAAACATGAGTGTGTTTCTTGGCTTGAGGGGGGTAAAGGAAGGCTGAACACTGAGTATTCTTGCATAAAATGTTGGGGCGATGTTACGTAACCTCATTTCTGTTGTTGTTGTTTTGTTTGTTTCCATTTTTCTTTGGGATTTTTTTCTATTTTTGTTAAGAGTCTACTGTGTTAAGATTGTGTCCTCTGCAAATATCTTGAACCAAGCAAAGATTTTTTGCTAAGAGGAAGCTGAAGGTGCCATTCAGGGCAACCAATTTATCCCTCAGTTTATTTCCACTGGGTTTATTGGACGTCTTGGTGTCCAGGTGAGGCTGGCAAAAGTGGGTAGAGAAGACAGAAAGTGAGAAATAGTGGCACTGCTGGCTGCAGCAAGCTTTTCTATAAGGTTTGCACAAACTAAGGGACACTGTGCACCCATGTAATTGTTTCCTGTGCAGTTTGCATTGTGCAAAATGAGCCTTTCCACATGGTGTTTGTATTCAAACCTTGCAGCCTCTGCTTTCGTAGGAGAGTCTAAAAGGAGAATACTTTCCTAAGTGAAAACTGATCTGCACGATTGTTTTGGCCTAGAAATTCAGTTAGGATAGTTAATAAAATAGATGTTAAAGAGGAAGGGGTTTTTTTGTCTACATGTTCCTAAAGGGTGAGAAGAAAATCAAACTAAAAACTTTCATTGTATTTTCCACTTGCTTCAAGAATTTACAAGGTGAAATTTTTAATTCTCCCATGGGCCAAATTCATGAGAGTTTGTTCTTCAGATCCAAAAATAAGTTTCTCTTACTTTTGTGATTGTTGAGTTAGGTAGCATGAACTTCTCTAAACTTTTCTAAAACTGCACTCAGCTTTTCTGAACTAGCTGAGTAGTAGTGGGATGTTCTTTCCCTTTAAGTTTCCTGTTCCAAAGACAAGCAAAGCTGGAATTTGTGCTCTCCAGTTGTGCCTGCTTTTCTCATTCTTTAAGAACTTCCCAGTACCACTAACATTGCTTTGTGCCTGTAGCTGTAAAAACCCTTCTAGTCCCTATCCAGTCATTAAACCATAGAAACCCGAGTTTGAATGGCACAGGCTTTGGAAAAGAGGCTTAGCCATCCCATGCTGGAGCAATAAAAAGTTCTGAGAAGTGTCTTCAGTCCAGATGCAAATACAAAGAGGGCAGTACCCAGTGCCTGTGCAAAGCAGGGCCTTGCACAAGAGGCCTGGTGCGAGTCACTGGTTCCGTTTGTTCCTGGGTGCAGTTTGAAGAAGTGGTTTGCTCTGTAAAGCTTGGTTTATCATGGAACATGATGTAATTCACACCATGCTTGGGAGAGAGACTAAACATGCTTCTAGGGAAGGTCTAAGCTATTCCAGTTTTGTACACAGTGAAGCAGTGACTAACAGTCAGAATTCAGCCTCATTTGTTCTCTATTTCATGATTTCCCCTTTTTTCCTTGTTAGGGTTGTACCAGCTCTTAACAGATGAGATTTTGCCTGCTATTCCTCTGAACAAAATTTGTAGGAGCTGGAAAAGAGTCCTTAATTTTATTGAGCTTGTTACCTTCAGCTTGTGAGTCCTGGCAGCCCCTTGCTTTTTCCATTTCCCCCTTCATCTTCTCCAGTACTTAGCACTAAGCCAGCTGTAGCATCAGTATCTACTTAAAAACCTTCCAAGAGTCCTGTGTGTGAACATTTTACATTTTTGGCTTGTTCAAATAACTTCTCAGGTTCTTGTGATCACAGGGGTTTTACAGCCTACCGTGAGGCTCTGCTCTCAGGGGTCCATTGTTGCCTCTGCTTTCCTGCAGCAAAGGCTTCAACTTCTGACACTGATCCTGACCATCATCAGAGAATTCCTTGTGTATTAAATGATAATAAATTACATTTAACTGTGCATCAGTTCTTCTAGTTTAAACTAACATGTTCAATTCTTCCCTAGGCTCTGTTCTGGATATTATCAAGCACATTGTGGCCAAAGGAGAACACAAGACTGGTGTCCTGGATGAAGCCTGTATAGCCACAATCCTTAAGGAGGTGCTGGAGGGACTGGACTACCTGCATAAAAACGGGCAAATCCACAGGTATTTTATGTTTTTCTCACTTTATCATAAAATGTTACTGACCCAGAGTAGCTGAGCATAGAGTCTCATCCCACAACGCACTGTGAGGGCATGAAGAGAAAAACATAAAGGTGAGAGCTTAATCAAAATGAAGAATTCAAACGTCTGTAGGCTATGTACTATGTCTGTCTTCTATGACTAGACCAAATTTGGGTAAATTTTGGGGTGTTGAAAGTTTTAATGTGGAGAATCTCTTTCTAAATGTCAGCATTCAGCTGCAAAGTGTAGTTGATGGAAAGCTGGAAAACTTCCATTGGTTTTGTTTCTTGCTGAGCTACAAATTACCAAGAGCACTGCATAGGCAGAGTTGAGCAATTTAACAAAAAGTCCTTCCAGCTCTGATTTTTTTTTTTGAGGTTAACTGCAAGATCAACATCATGATGTTTGAATTTGAGTAATTTCATTTAAAAAAAGAAGGAAATAAAAATAATGGAAAAACTTCTTCTGTAGGCAAAGCCCAGTTAACTAATGGCCTGTGATTTGACAGATTACTGAAATTTATGGGTTTCTGTGCTGCTGTCTTATTTGGGATGTGTTTTTATACCATTTTCCTCTCTCCTGGTGTCAAGGTGTGGTGTAGTTCAGTAGGAGAAGATGCTAAGTTGGTGCATTCTGCATTAAAAAGACTGAGATTTGCATTCCTAAATATGTGCTGAAAATAGAATATACTGCTTGTGGGTAATATACACAATCCCAGCCACAGACTGCTGCTGGAACAGCTTCTTCTTTTTTGGGAGTTTTGTGAGCTTGGCTCTCTTCTGGTACAATGCCATTATAAGCATTGTTGCTGCTGTGCTGGAGTAAGTTCCTGTCTTCTTAGAGCTGCACAAGAAGGGTAATTTTTTTGCCAAAACGTTATTTTAATTAGGAAATACAAGAAGTATTTATTTTATATTTTCAGTCAAACTGACTGGCTTTATTAGGTTATTTTGGTTTAAAAGGGAAGAAACAGTTGGAAATAATTCAGGTGGAATTCTTCTCCCTGAAAGACATCTCAAATTTCAGTTTCCAGTCTCAATTAAAATTCTGATTTAACAAGAACCGTTGTCTTCATTGGAGACAGTTTTGGTTTCATAGCTGGTTGCTTAACTTTGTTTTTTGAGATAAGACTTGAGGCAGCTCTGGGAATTTAAAGTAATAAACCAACTTACTTGCCAATTACGTGGTAAATTTTCACTTTGCCATAAATAATTGACAAAACTGTGTTCATCTGTGACCTGCTGTTGGTTTGCTTGGCTGATTTAGTTATCTTCTGGTCTAGTGGAATTGAAATACATATGTTAAAGCAGCAGGAACCTGTTAACTCTCAGTTCCTTGGAAGATGCTGCATAATGTTTTATGTAGTGAAGAGAGCTGGTTCTCCATTTGGCTGGCTGGAGTGGAGAAGCAAAACTAGTGAATGTGGTAAAGATTAGAGAGAATATATTTATCTGTGTGGTGTGGGGCTTTTTTTTTTACTGCACTCAGCAAAAATACCATGTTTGCAAGGTTCAAAATGCTTGGTCTGAAGAAAATATGATTCATATTGAATCATTTGGAAGTGAACTGGATCAAACCTGCTGTGACCATTCTCATCCTGCTCATTGGAGCATTTTGCCCATACTTCAGCAAAGAAATCAAAGATGTGTCATTGCTGCAACTTAAGGTTGTGGTTGTGCACCAGCTCCTTTGCATGTGTTCCATCTCTTTATTTTGGGGCTGCTCCAAAAATTGTGTAATGTTTTATCATACAAAAGGGTTTGGATTATCTCACTGTGCTGGGCACAGCGGTCTGGGAAATTTGGAGGAGTGGGATACAGAAGGAAGGTTTCCTGTGGTTTCCTACCTGTGATGCAAGAAGACAAGGCTGACATGCCTTTGAGGGGTGAAACATGTTTCCTTAGTGGAGTTCATCGTGCTGTGTTCCATTTATCCAGATGTGTGTGTGCTGCTGAGGAAAACACAGTTTAAAGTTGTAGTGCAGCTGGGACCTTTCCTCAGCCATAGGAATATCTGTATGGTTTTCCCATTTTGCCTAATGCTAGGGGTCAGAATATTGGTCATGCCTGATGGGAAAGGCAGGTGGAAATCTTGCAGCCATGCCTGAGATGCTCTGAAAGGAAGTGTTTAAAATAACTGAACTTTGGTCCCCTGGGGCAGCTTAAAGTATCTGGCTCTAAAGGAAAACACATCAGGTGATGGCTGAACTGCAGATATTGTGTCTGTAGTGTGGGGCAGCTGTGCTTGGGGTGAACTTTAGGCCAGAATAAGATCAGCTGTGAAGGGTCAGAACTGAAGGGCTTTAGCTAAGCCAGCCCAAAGCAAGCAGCCATCCAGCAGAAAAAAATGTTCAGCTGGTTATGCTAAATATCCCAACTCTGCTCATGTTACACCTTGGAGAAAACAACTTGATACAATTAGAGACACAGTATGAGTGAATGACTGTAATTAGCACATCTGAAGTTGGACAGCCAGGCTGGTGGCACATCCCAAAGGATGAATATTAGGTCCCAAATGTAATTTTGTGGGCACTGTAGACCAGAAGTGGGGCTGTAAATCACCAGTGAGATGAGAGAACATATTTCTGTCAGTGGGGCTGCTCGATACTTCTAAATTATGCATCGTCTTAAATGGGTAAATGAAGTTAACACGTGAAAAACTGCCTTAATGAAATTTCGCTGCTGCTCTGCCTATGCCTGCCTTGAACTTAATGCCACTTCCAATTAAGGTTTGGGGAGCTGGCTTGGTGTGGAAGTGTAAATCCCTGCTTTGGACAGGAGAGGAGTTAGACAATATTCTCTAGAGGAGATTAGAAAGCCAAATATCTAGTGAAGGCTTAAATTATAATTTTTTTCTTGTTTACTTTCCTAATTAACAGCCAGAGCAAGTCTGAGACTTGAATAGACGCCATTGTTCAGGAATAAATGCTGAAGTCTCCCACATTGCCCAAAGTGATGTTTGTTTTTCTTTTTTAAATTTTATTTCATCTTGCAAGGGCTGTTGGGAAGTGTCTGAGGCCTTATAGCAAAGACAAAGGAGAAGACAAAATCAGTTTTATTTTCATGAAACACTCTATACCGCAGCAACAATTGACTGCAAATGTAATCAATCCCCATCTTCCTCCAAAACCAGCAGTATCTCCATTCTCTGGGAGCTGGCAGCTCCCTGCCTTCAGTGCCCTGTCCCTGTCCCTGGGCACCTCTCCCGTGCCAGCTGCTACTGTCCCTGCTGTGGTTTCCTGCGTAGCACGGTGATCCCAGTGAGGGCTTGAAATCCCAGTGATCCGGCTCATGTTAAGTGAGTTAAGTACCTGGGCAGCAGCCAGAGCACTGGGGACACAGGGCCAGGGAGCCTGGGGATGAGAGCTGTCCTGCAGGAATCTGCTGGGCACATTTCTTTAGGGAAGTCAAACAAGACTGATGTGCTGTGAGGGGTCGCTGCCAGGCTAATCTGGGCTGGGTGACACTCAGGGTATGTTGTACCTCTTCCCCATTTGGACTCTGATTCCTCTGTGTGTTTGGGGATTAGCAGGAGTTTGATGAATGACTTAGAAATAAAAGTAAAGCAAAACCAACCCGAGAGGTTTTATTGCTTAAAAAGATTTATTGGAGGGAACTTCAAGGCTTTCTTTTTCAGGTGGTGCTGCGTATGGCAGGCTGACAAATGAATCATGCTGATTAACTGTTACAAGGTCTCTCTGTCTTTCTCCCTATTTTTATCTCTGAGCTTATCTTCTGTTCATGATTAGCTGTTGTGTAACTGAATATTTTAGTTAGTCCAGGTGAAATAATACACTGCTCAAATATAACCAGATCCTCCTCTTGCAGTACAATAAATGTGATACTTTTTTGGTTTTTTGTAAAAACTAAAAAGCCTGGGAAGTGGTTTAGAGTTGCATGCACTTGAACTATTGGCATGGCAGCAATCCAGCTATTAGTTTGTTTGCTGCTCCACTTACAGGGTGAGAGGAGCAGCAACGTGTTTTATATGCTGAGTTAGGTCAGCCTGTGCTGCCATACAGAATGCTTGGGGGCTTTTGGTGTCTTTCCAAATCAGAATGTGGGCAGCAGGATGCTGGGACAGCTGTTTGAATGTGGCTTTGAAGAGACCCTGGAAGCAATGTTCTTGCTGTGCTTTTATGCCAAATAGATTCACTTTTTTGGGGAAGATGATTTTAACAGAGAATCAAAGTTTAATTCTTTGCTTCTTTACCCATGCTAATGGTAAATAACTTCTAATAGGTATATATATGTGACTACACACACATCAGCTCTACTTGCATGTGGGATTTTGGAGGAGCTCACCTCCAGTGGCAAGGTTTTGATTTAAGATGAAGGAGCTGATGGATATATTTTGGCAGAACTTGGCCATCCTACAGGATTCAAGCTTAATTTTCATGAAGCTGATTATTGCATTGAGAGCCATGCTTGCAGGTATTGTGGTTAAACTGGATTTCAGGATGCATCTGAAATAGTGGACTTTCATGTTTCTGTAGGAACACTGTGGGAGAGCTCCAAGCCCTTCTCTCTGAGTGCTGTGATCCTGCTTTGGGGAGAGTGTTTTGGAAGTGAAGTTTGGTGGGGGAGGATTGAGGAATGGTAACAGGATGTGGAGCCTTTCCACCTCTAATTTCCAGTTGGATTTTAAGTCAGGACACCACTAATTTAAAAGCTGGCTTTTGCTTAGCTATGGGAATTGGGATTTTTTATTCAGAGAGGTGTAGTTTGGTCTCTACTCTCTTATAGTATGGGATGGGTAGAGAAAACCTTTAGAGCTGGTATAAAGCAATTAATATAAATTTTAGAGCTTTAATTTGTAAACAATTCAGAAGCCAGAAGAATAGAAATGTTACTCTTGTGTGTCTCAGTGGGAAGGAGGACAAGATTCTGCTCTAGATTGTACTGGGTGATTTATTCTCCCAAGTAAACCTTGCTGTGCAGTGTCAGGGTCCCAAGGACCACTGAACCCCCACTCTCTCCACAGTCAGACTGGGGTGTATTGTGATGGTTTGGCAAACCAGCACGTTTTCCTGCTGGCTCTTTCTTCCACTGCATCATCCAGAAATTAATTGTTTAAAAAAAATAATAAATTCCCTGTGGTTGCAGAGAGATAATATGAACCAGATGTAAATCCCAAATCTGCAGACAGCCAGAAACAATAACTCCTGTTATTGAGCCAGTTTTCCTCAAAGTGGACAAAGCCAGCCTGTGCTCTGAAGTCTAAAAACCTGGGATTTCAACCTCTGGTAAATAATAAATATCATTGCTGCTGAAATCACAGGGGTGCTGGGCAGTGGCTCCAGGTAATGCCCCAACTCCTGGGAATCCCCTGCAGTACAAGGGTGCAGGTGGGCTCCAGGGTGGTGCCTGAAGGTGTGGCTGCTGCATTCAGGTGTTTGTCCCCTGTCATCTCCCTCACACCCAGGAGCTGCCTCTGACCTTTGTATCTGGTGTCCTGCAGTTTCTCAAAGTAACTTTGGTTTAGTCCAAGGGAAAATGAACTGTTTGGTAGAGCTACTCTGGCCTTTTATAAAATGGAGAGGAGTTTTTAGGTTTCTCTCTCTGCTTTGCTATGTGGAGAGGAGAAGCAGGAAAAATACAATGAAGAGTGGGAAAATAGAGGTTGGGTGGTCTCCTAAAGGTTCAACTGCAGTGACAGGTTCTGGTCAGTGATCCATGACTGAGTTGTACACTCAAATAATGATATTCGTAGCAATTTTCAAACTGTCAGGAGTATTTGAATTCGATGTGTTTCCAGGGGGAATAATCATTCACTGTCTGCAGCATTAAATGTATCAAATGAAGATGTAACAGACTCTAAGCTTTTTCTGGTAAGAAACCAAGTGCTGTTCACACGTGTACAACACTGTGACATCTTTCTCATGTCACTGCCTTTATCTGGGGTAGATTGCTGAGACTGGGTCACCCAATACAACATCTCTCCAGCAGCAAAATAATTGTTCAAATTGTCTTGTTCATCCGTTCTACTGTGATGATACGTGGCATGAATGTAACTCACTTCGAAAAGATGGCTTTGGATGTCATTCTCTGTTTTGGTGCACCAGAATTTCTGACCTTCATAGATCCTAAAAGCTGCATGTGTAGAGGTGCTTTAATCATTTATTCAGACCAGAGCAGTCTTTTCATTCATGTCTTATGCTAGAGCAGGAAAAAAGGGCCACTTGTTAAATTTGTGTGGTAACACAAATTAAACACACTTAAAAATTTTGCAAGGCTGCATCAGAAATTATTTTTTAATGTTTACTAAATTGAATTATATTCTGCCTGGCAGAGTTCTAATAAAACTTTGATATTAAATAGTAAAATGAATACTTTCAAAAACAAAAGTGAGACAAAATCTATACACATTTAGGACAACTAAGAACTGCCACAGAGAAATCTGTCTCTCCATGGTAGCCTGGAAAAGCATCACCAAGTGAGACTGAGAGTGCAGAGAGGACTTGTTTCCATTTACAGATACTATATTTTATAATTTTATAACTGCTTTCTCCATTTTATGGGAATAACTGGATGAAATAGAGATCTTTCTTCCTATGCTGGTCATGCTTAAAACTGTTGTCTTACAGGTTTTGTAGAAGGAAGCCTTTCTGACAGGTTTCTTGTAAGCTCTGGCTGTCTTGCCTTTCTCCTCCTGTGTCACATTGCAGACATGGCTGAGCAGGAACTGTGGGTGGCTTTGTAGACTGGGACAGCTCTTGGCTGCATGGGGAATTCCTTGGACCTTGTGTGTACAGAGCTGTACTTACAGCTTCTCCAGAACAGAGTGCTTATTGCCTTTGGGAGATGGAGACCTCTTTGAGCTCCCCTATGGCAAATTTTTGTGGCCTAATTTGATCCAAATTGGTTCTGTATTTGTTAGAATGACCTTTCATCTTCCCATCACGGCAGGGAGGTGTGTGAATCACTGACATTCCTGTTCCTTCTGCTACCTGATGCAGGTTGTACTCAAACTGGGGTGATGTGCGCATGGTAATTTTTTGGAAATTCCTATTTCTGAGCGCACTAGGAACATGTTATGACATGCTGGAAATACTGAAGCATGGTGCTGTCACTGGTATTGCCACGTGAAGCTAACCCACCTCCTTCCACATGAAAGGATTTGACATGAAATACTGAAATATGACCACGTTATAACTTGACTGTTTCTCTCTGTTACCAGTGGCTAGGGCAGGGTGTCCCAAAAATATCTGGGCCTCCAGGGGTAGGAAGAGACCTTGTGACTCCACAGCTTGCTCTGTGTGTTGCTTTTCATGCAGCAGCTGTTAAAGGGTCTTTGTGCCTTGTCCCCACTGCAATCCTTAGGAAGCAGGATCAGGAAATGGAAGGGCTGAATAGACGAATTTGTGGAAGAAATCTTGTTACATTTTTAGCTGCTGTTCAACGTATGAAATCTTGGTTTTAAAGCCTGCTGGGCAGAATCCTTTCCTTGTACAAGAGAAAAAAACCTGAAGTTCTGACAGAAGAGGGGAAACTTTAAGAGTGGTGTATGAAGTTGGAGATGTTGCTTCTCTCTTGCATTAACTGCTGAAGGTTGTCAGAAGCGTGGGCTATTTTGCAAATCCTCCTTGCCACGAGCAGTGATGTGCTTTGGGGTGAATACTTGAAGCAAAGGCCTCGTTTGCAGGAGGAAGAAGTGGGGCCTGTGAGGATTGGTATCATCAGGTCATATCCATGTTGGGAGACAGGACTAAGTTCAGTGCTTGTAGTGGTATTTTCTGACCAAAGGAGCTGATGTGTTTGAAAACTGTTTCTGAAGGGTTTGGGTTTAGCTGGACCAACTTGTCCCACATTGATGTGCAGTTGAGGCTACTTGAGCTCTGCTGCTGGACTGGAGGCTTGGCCATGGATGGGAGGTGGAGTCCAAGGCAGGCAGGATCTGTCCTTGAATGGCACCTCCCTTTAATCCTCTGTTAGGCTTGAAGCACGTGGGAAGAGAAGGAATTAATGAGAGCACCAAACCATCAGAGACAAAGTTGGCACAGGGATGAGAAGTGTGAGCTGGACTTAATTTGCTGAGATAAAGGAAAATTGCAGGCGCTGCGATAACGGCGGCTGTGTGACAGACAGGGACACAGTGAGGGATGTGACACACTGCTGCCTGTCTCACTTCAGAACAGAGGCTTGCACCAAGTTAGCCCAAGGTCTGCAGCTCTTTCTGTACTGCCTCAGCATCTTCCCAGCCCCTGGAGCTATTCAGACAACCAAGATGACAGTGAATTTCAGGCAGATCTCCCGCAGCTTCCTTTAGTGAGTTGTCCCTTGTCTGAGCTGCCAGAGCGACTTGACCTAAAACAAATCAAATTTGAGTCATGTTTGTTGGGCCCCAAACCCTCTACTTAAAGCAGCAGTCCAATTCTGCAGCACTGGAGGGCAGAAAATCGAGAGAGGTTGTATCTAGTAAGTGCATTGTGGAGCCTCTGAAAGATATTTTATGTTTTTGCATTGAAGTGCAATGGGAGATTGATTTCTCATGCAGCCCTTACTGGGGTTTGCCTATGCCAGGTGACAGGATGGAGTCATCTCTCCCAAGAGGTCTCTTTACTGCACTCAGAGTGATCTGCCTGGATCTTATGGGTAGGGCAGGGAGAAAACAAACACTTAATGTACTCCTAAAGCTCTCTGTGATGGAAGCTGACAGTCCTTTCCAGTGGGCTTTGTCTTTGCAGGGCTCTGTTTGCAAAGCCACAGTCTGTCAGTCACTTCTGCCTTTCAGAGCCTTGCTTCAGACTGCTTAAAAAAATCCAAAGAACTTTTACAGATCCCAGTAACACTGGATTATTCATCTAACTTTCTCCAGCCATTAAAATGATAATTCAGAAGCCTTTAATTATTCCCACCTTTATAGCCTCCATGAAGATGTAGCTTCAAAAATGCTTTTACCGTTTTGAGCCTTGCAATTAATTATGAGTTGCCTTGCACTGCTGGCTCAGCTCCTGTGTCGAGGCCATGGTCTTTTACCACAGCCCAGCAGCTGACAGAGCAGCTTGGAGAAGAGGGAAGCAGCAGTCACTGTGCTTCCCTGATCCTGGGCAATAAAGCATGTCACTGGGCTGGAGCCTCACTGCAATTTATGGCAGCCTGGCTGCTGCTGCTGGGCCTGGCTGCCAGTGGCCACGAGGACCTGCTGAGAGGGCTGTGGATGAGCAGGGATGAAGCAAGCTGTGGACTTGGCCCTCTCTTCCTTCCTCTTATGCTGGACTCAGCAGGGAGTGTGGAAGCTGCTCTGCTAGCTCTCTGCCTTTGGAAAACCTTCAAGCTCTGGGAGATGTTTCTGAGTCCGGCTCTGCTGTTAAGCACAGCCCTGTGACAGGCAGCAATTGCACCTCACCCAAGAGTTTGGGGCTTCAGGTTCAACGCTGTGGCATGAAAATGTTGGTGCACACAGCTTTTCTGAGCAGGAGCAGGGACCTGCTAATGTATGGCACTTCCAATACAATTGCCTTGAATGCCTTCTGTGTTGTACTGAACATGCTGACATTTGAGGGTGTAAAAATACTGATCTGCCTGCACACTTCAAGCCTAGTTCACCTTTTGCAGCTCTAAATGGTGAAGCTCTTGCCTGTCACCAGCTTTTTATATCTTGGCTTATAAGGCAAAGGGAAGAGGTGACACAGGTAACAGCATGTTATTGAAGGGACAGGAATGTTTGATGGTAGAGGAGGGACAGTAGCTCTCATTTGGTGTAAAATGTCACAGATTGCCTCATATTTAACTGTATGCAGTGCTATTGTCCTGGGAGTATTTTACAAATGCAATGTCAACTCCAGCAATTGGTTGCATTCAACATAAATATTTTGAGTTATTCATTACCATTAACAGAAAATAGTAATTGTTGCTTCTTGCACCTTCTCTTTTTTTAAATGGAACTTGGCAGGACCAACCACTCCTTCCTTGTGCCAAACTATGTGCTATAGAGTTCAGTCCATGAAAATTTATTGTTGCAGTTGATGTAAATTGCATCTAATGGGCAAATGACTCACGGCTGTGCTTACAGCCAGCTTTGTGTACTAAAGGCACATGCCAGCAGGTTGGAACCAGAGGCAGAATAAACAGGGCTTATCTGTTTCCCCTCTCCTGTGACAATTTTCTTCTCCCTACTGGGCTGCAGAGCTCCTGGGGTGGCACTCTTTGCTCAGGTCCCTTCTGTTGTGGTCGCAGTGACTGTAACAACCACTCTGGGGTGGGGCCAAGGTTTGAGGGCTACAGATGAGGGTGGATCTGATCATTTAGCAGGATTTTTCAGGACTCGTTTTATAGTGGGAGCAGGCCATCAGGATACAGTTCATGTAGTTTCATGTGCCCCATTGGAAAACTAATTGTGGGGAATGTGGAAATATAGTGCTTAAACCTGGGGAGCATCATCTCATTGCCTTCCTGTGCTCCCAAATCTTCTGCAGCTGGAGCTCAGCTGTAATTTTGTTGTTGGGATGAGATTTGGTCATACAGCACCTCATGCCTACGGCCAAGCCCCAGCCTGAAGGCATTAATGTGTTGTTTGACCATGTCTGGTGGGAAGCTAAACCAGTTTGGAATGCAGATGGAGAAGGGTTTCTGCCCTGCTGTGGAACCTTTCAAGGCTGATGTGGAGAATCCAGCTCTGCACTGGAGCGAGTCCAAACCGCTCTTCCCACTCTGGTTGTGAAGTACAAGGTAAATAAAAACATAATGGTTATTTTGTGGAAGGGCTCTTGGAGGCTTTAGAAGAGAGGAAGATGACAGCTGTGGAGCAGGAGTGTCCAGCTTAACTACATTTGTTAAGCTGTTGATGAGAAAGTTTACTCCAGCCTTCTGTAACTTCATTTAAAATGTGATATAATTATTGTTTACGCTAAAGCTGCTTCCTGTTTCCACTATAGCAATTATGCCAGAGGCACACCATTTATTCCCAGTGTATCAGCCCAGGATATGGTCATTACCACATTAATGGGAAGTGCCTTCAAATTGTTACACTTGGCAGTAACTATATCCTGGAGTAACAAACTTCTCGCCATTCAGCTCACAAGTTTATAAGCATCTCCTGATAAAAATAAACGGGAAAACACTGATCCTCTTTCCCCTGTCCCATTGCTTCAAATGCACTTAATTTTAAATATGATTTTAGAGGAGGACCTACTTCAAAGATGCTGCTACTACACCAGCATCTGCTAAAAGAAATGGATTTGTGCCTTTGTAATCCCCCATCAGTTTTGCTGTGCTGGGGTGGAGTGTTCTGGGGTGAGTGACAGCCTTTGCAGAGGCCTGGTCCATGGGAGGAAGTGCACATAAAGGGGTGATTTAATTCTCTAGTTTGACTTGGATTTTTGGCAGTGGCTGTTTTGGCCTCCTGGATTTAATATTGTGGCCATGACTTGTTTTAATTTCTTGAACCAGCTTTAAACATCAAACTTTTGTTTCCAATGAGAAAATATGTAAATTTTAATTAACCCAAGCTGAAGTTAAAAAGAAAGCAAGCCTCTTGATTTGAGAGGCTTAAGGGCCTGGAGTCCTTTGGCTTGTTTTTTCTATGGGATTCAATCTGAGTGCTTGTTTCACTATTTCTTGCATTCCAAGCCTGTCCAGCTTGCTCTGCTGTGGTGGGATGGTTTGGTGATGTGGAATGCCTGCTGGTTTCTGGCAGCTGTTGCTACACCAGGGAAACCTGCCTGAGTTGTTTTGGATTGTGAAGTGTTTTGGATTGTGAAGATTTCATCCTTAGTTTTGCTTAAAATCTCCCCTGGCACTTCCTTCATGGCTGAGTGTGGTCTGCTGTGGGGGCTTGGTGAGCCACACAAGCAGTTCTGCCAGAGGGGAAGTTTGGAAAGGCTGCACAATCCTGCATGGCCCAGCTTACTGGGGAAATGCTGCAGCATCCTGAGCTGCTTTGGAGTACAGATGGAAGAGGAAATTACTCTTACTCCAGTAAGAGAATTAATAACTTCAGTAGGCAGCCTCGTGCATGCTATTCCTTTCCTCATAACCTGAAACTGGCAGGGCCTCGAACATCCTGGCTGTCACAGGAGAATCAGCTGTGGGTAAACATTTCCAGTAGGGTTGGAGAGTTTCCTGAACACCCCTGAATTAGTGCTGGTGTGCAGGGGAGTTCCTGGAGGTGGCTGTGCCTGTGCCAAGCACATTTCACACTGTGTGGGCCAGCTCCTTACCTAGGACACAGCAGGCTTTGGCTCTGAGCTCTTGTGGCTCCGTGTGCTCCTGGGGCTGCATCCCAAGGGCATCTTCTGCTTAAATATTGGCAGGGAGCTTTTCCATTCCTTTGTTATGGAGCATGAACAGTTTGTGGGAGTTCAGGGCTCAGTCAGGTTTGTGTCTCTGGTGGCAATTAGCTCAACAGCACCAATCATGTTGGATTTGGCCAATGGATGCTAAAGGGGGGTAGTGTAGCCACCTGCTTAATTCTGCATTTAATCCCTTCGCGTCCTTCATGTATTTAAGAGCCTCCATCCACTGATGCTGAGTTGTCTGCAACAGCTACAGGTGCTGGTTGTAGGAAGAAAACCAAAATCATGCTTCTGGAAGGGAAAGTTGACTCCTAGAGGCTATCAAATCTGTATGAAACTCTGAAGTTATAAGACATCTTCATTATTAAAGCAAATCAGAATTTTTTCTGTACTTGCTCTCACACCTGTGCTTCAAATTGGGATTGGGCTTCAGGTTGGGCACTGCTAGCAGAGGTGTATATTTGGCACAACTTGAAATACCTGTTTGTAGGCTAAAAGTGCAGTCAGCTGTTCTTCTTTAGTGGGACTGTCTTATGGACAGTTTTTGTTGTGCTGTGTGCTGAGGAAAAGCCTTGCCATGCCACTGTTCTAGACTGGATATTGGGAAGAGTCTGACAAATCCAAGTGCCGGAGAGGATGTGTTTAAAATTATCCTGGCCTGGAACTGGCAGTGGCCCAGCCTCCTCTTCAGAATAGCAAAGCCAGGAAGGAGGAGATTTCCAGGGCCTGACTGGGGCTCTTTGGCCAGGCCATCACACCATTTCTGTTCTCATGATGCACTAGGGAGGAGAGGAAAAAATAGCTTTGGACTTCTTTCTGTATGTGAAAGGATTTGGAATATTTGCCAAAGGCAGTGGAGGGAAAGTCTGCTTGTTTTGGGGTTGTTTTCCTCTTTTTGCTCCCGTTCCACGTGGGTTCCTGAGCAGTGCAAGCTTAGCAGCTGTGCTGGTGAACAGGGGTGTCAGCTATGAAGTGCTTCTCTTGGCTTGGTGGGGGGAGCAGCCTGGGAAAATAAACTGGAAAACTTCAAAGTGTTTGCAGTGAAAGTAGCATTCCCCTCAAGGATGAGTAGTTTTGCTGTTAACTTGAAAACCAGAGCTTCTGGCTGGAAAGAGGATAGTACAAAACATCATAACATATGCTGGATGCTCTTGTGTGTTTATTAAAGATGTTCATTCAATAGGGAGACTTTTTTTCACTGACCAGGCTCATTAAGCCAGGAGCAAAGAACATTTTTCTGCTCTCTGTGTTTTCACCAGTGTATGGGGTTAACTGATTTCCTGAGGAAGCACAGGAACTTCTCCAGGACTGGAGAGCAATGAGATGTGGGGCTGGGGGAGAACAAGATCCACTCACTGTCTCTTGAAGTCTCTCCCCCTAAAGGGGTACATGAGTATCAGACCAGTGCTAGGTTCACTTTTCACCTCTTGCTAACTCTAAGAACCTGGGACAAACCACTTTCCTTGCATTTTTAAGGTACCTTCTGCAAAGTTCGAATTTTTTTTTTCTGTGTTGTACCTAAATATAAATCACACAAATACTACTTACTGCCTGTCTCCTGAAGTTACAACTGATGTTAAGTTACTATTTCTGCATGATTTGAGACAAGAAGTACTAATATAAGAAACAAAGTATACGGAATAATAACCTTTTAATGTATTTATGTTGGTTGAAGGAAAGATTTTTAATGACTTCCACTTATTGTTACTTTATCTTTCTGCAGGGATGTGAAAGCAGGAAATATTCTTCTTGGAGAAGATGGCTCAGTGCAAATTGCAGGTAACTTTCCTGGTAGCTTTGAGTAAACTTTAGGCATATCTACATAATCAAAGAAATAGTTTAATGATCAAGGAGAAACCTGCATAAAAATGTTAGCTTCAAAAAGCCCCACAGTTCATAAAACAAACAAAAACCCCCAACAATAAACAAACCACAAACCAAAACGAGAAGCCAACCCAGAGTTTATTACATCTTGTTATCTTAAAATACTATTACTTGGAATAATGACAATCAGCAGATATAAATCATTTGATTGTGAAGTCCTCAGAATCAATAGATCAGATAAAGTTCTTGGCATGAGCTAGTCAGAGTTTTACATCAGCAGGTTTATAGCCTTGGAAGTGGAGTGCACAGACCTGGCCGATTTATCACTGTGTGAGGTGGTTTTCCACGGGTTTGTGGTGAAGGGTGGACAGATCCATCAGAAGGAAATGGCCATATCTGATGGGAAAAGTCATTTAAGAAAAGATCAGCCGGTCAAACTGCTCCTGTGGATGCTCCCTGCTCCGCTTCGCTTGAGCTGGATGGCAGGGAGGGTGTTTAAGTGGCTGCCCTGGCCCAGCCCAAACTGGGGTGAGCTGGAAGTCTTGGAAGCAGCCATGCAGAGAAAAGCTGTTAAGACAGTTGCTTTAGCTAATACAGATGTGCCTGGAGATGTCTGCTGCGCTCACTGCTGACATGAGCTGCAGCAACAGAGCTGTGCTGGAAACAGTCCTGGGTGGGGATAGACCATGGGGAAAAGGGTTTTGTGTGCTGTGTTTTGCCCCCTGATCCTCTTCTGATACTTTGTCATACATGTTCCTACAGACTTCACTCATCTTTCCAGAAATCAAGAATTATGCCCCACCCCCAGAAACATTCCAGGTTGAATGGGGCTCTGAGCAACCTGTTCTGGTTGAAGGTGTCCCTGCCCATGGCAGGGGATTGGACAAGATGACCATTAAAGGTCCCTTCTGACCCAAAGTATTCTGTGCTTTTGATTATTATTATTGCAGACTATTAAGTAAGCCAAGATTTTTGGAGAGTACATTTAGAACCTGTGATGTTTGTTTTTTCTTCTCTTCCCAGCATGCTGTTTTCCTATCCTGAGCACAGTTTTTCTCCAATTCTCCTTTCCCTCAGGACCGTATCCTCTGGATTCTGTAGTGCATTTCCAGTTCTTTGTGCCACCTCTAGTTGGGGAGCAGAGCTCATGTCCAGTCCTGCCAGCTTGGCAAACATCCCTGTACATGTGTAACATTTTCAATCCCATATTTAATTGGGAAGGAGCCATATCTGTGTGTGACAAGGTCTCTTCTTCAGTGCACTGCCCTGCTGGTAGAGACATAGCAGTGGATCAGGCCAGTGTGCTGGGAGTTTAGAGATGAGGCAGTGACTATTGGGTCAGGGAGAAGTGCCTGTGGCATTGTTTATTCCTTTGGAATATCAATGCCTGGCGTGGCATCTTGGGATGAAAGGTGTAGATTTTCCACCAGGAAGTTGAACATGTTGCAATGCAGTTTTTTATAGGTAGCTCTCCTCTCTGCAGAGGACAATAAGCCCTTTTACAGGACATAACACCTATTTCTGTTTAAAACCTGAAGTTGCTTTGATTTCTTTTTTAAGTCTCCTGGTGCCCTTAAAGCCTGCTGTTATATTTCTAATGAGGTGTAAATAATTCAGTTGTGTGGCAGCTGATGGAAGGTAGGGAGCAGCCTCTAAAATGCTCAAAGAGCAAACTGTATGCTTATCCAAACAAGGACTTAGTGAAATCCCTCAGTCTTTTCCATAATGGGGCCAAGACAGAACACTTTGGGTTTGTAATTGCATGGAGCTTTTGATGCCGTTCTGGGAGAACTGCTAAAAGCTGTGACTCCAAGTATTTCTGCCAGCTTGTGAGAGCTGCTTGTATTTCTCTTCCACAAGGGTGTCAGGGCTTTGCTTTTTTGTATTAATGCTTACTGGCAATGGGTACCTGTTCGTGTATTTTTTCTGCTGAGCAGTTTTTAGTTGATAAATAGATTTAAGGTTGACTGGTTTAGCTCTGTGCATTTCAGACGATTTATTTTGTCTGTGACTGTTCATGTTCCCTGGACTGAGCTACTCGTGGTTTATATGTGCAACACTTGAATGATGAAATCCATCTCTGCATATCCTGTCAAAGCAGCACTGAGAGATGTGCAAAGTTCCCTCTTTACAAATTCTTTCTTTGAACATGCAGAAGGACCAGCCCTGCCACCTTTCATCAGCCGCAGCAGGGCCACTAAACCAAGGTCAGAGGGTTCACTGCAGTGGCAGGAAGCACTTTCGTTTCTGTGGAGGCAGCTGATGACTTGAAAGAAATGAAAATAAATGAATAAATAATAGAGAAGAGCCTGACCTGGTCATAACAGGAGATTTTGTTTCTGTGGGAATTTCTGACACTTAGGCTTCCTTGCCTCCTGACCCAGGATGAAGTAGCAAAATTTCTCAGGAATTTTTTGAGGAGGAAAAAATGCTGGAAGCAAAACAAGCCAAATAAAACTAGATTTGTTTCAGCGAGATCAAAGGACTTTCCTTTGACAATAACATTAATGCATATTATGAATAATTCTGCTGATTGTTGAGTGCTTCAATTATGAGCTAGATGACATCACTTTGTTCCCATGAAACAAATGCTCTTAAGTTTCGTTACACCACGAGAGATAAAAAACAAAAGATTGATCAGCTGTGGAATGTAGCCTGAGGGTTGGAGTGAATGGGGCACCTCCCTGCGAGGAGCTGGTTTGGTATACATGAAAAATTTAAATCATGTAGCAGGGAAGAAAGAATTCCATTCTTTTATAATGACTCCTTCCCTTCTGCCATTCCTCTGTCCAAACTGCCTGTGAACAGTTGTTAAGAAGGTCTTATTCAATCTTTGGCTTTTGTGACCTTGTGTTCCTGTGCATTTCCTACTGCCTGACACAATTTTTGTTCCTTGTCCCAGAGGAAATGTAATTTTTAAATGTAAATGAGGAATGTGTATCTCAATCTGGAAATCCTTTGAGGGGAAAGAAGCAAAGGTGTATTTGAGATTGAGTGGTGGAAACCTCACTGCAGAACTCTACCTCCACAACATGTCAGTGAATTTAATTGCTTGAAACTTTCACTGTATGGAATTCAGGGAAGTAATTTTGCTGCAGTATTGCACAGTTCTAACCAGTGAAAATTAAAGCCTCTTTTGTGATTTTTGGGCTGTGCAGCTCTGTTAGGGCTGAACAAAAAAAGCAGCTTGATGAAGGTGTGTCAGACATTTCTCAGGTTCTGTTTGTAACCCTGAACTGGTGTTTGTACATATGGGGAAAGCCACTGTGGGAGCTTTGTGAGCTGAGGTGGCTGCAGGTAAAGAGATGGAGGAGAAATCTGTGAGCTCGGGGGCATCTGCTGCAAGTGGGAATTCTAAAAATTCCTCTGAAGCCCTGCACAAATTCCCAGCTTGAAACTCCTCCCCAAGTCTTATTTTTACTCATGACTCTATTTTTAACTCTGTCGTTCCTTTGGCTTTCAAAAAGTGCATCCACTGAACCAAGGAGAAAATTGCCTTTAACATATCCAGCTGACCAGCAAGACCTAAAGTGAGGCAGTTTGCTTCTATCTTCACGTTTCTCTTTTTTCCCTCCAAGGGCTGACTTGGACTTGTGGCTTGGCAGCAAGTTTTTGGAGCCTGTTACAGTTCAGAGTGTCGCTTTCCCAGTTTGAAGTGTTTTCCTGCACACTGGATTAATCTGTCTTCTGGAGAGAGCAGGACTCTTTCCCAGATACCATTGTTCTGGGCTGTGCTGACAGTGGTTGCAATGTAAATGGAGATAGCCATGTTCTTTTGTGTTCCAGCCTCTCCATGGCAATTACTTCATTTCTTTTAATCAGAGCATAAAACCTCTTTGCCCTGGCATTTATCAGCTCCCTGGAGTCTAAAAGTGCACGGATAAAAACACTCTGTCAACATAAAACTGCATCGGCACCAGTATTGATGCATAAACCAGGAGATGGCTTCTCACAGTAAGCAAGGCTTTGCATTTGTCAATTTATTTAATTATGCAGGACCTATAAATTACTGTGAAATGAAATGAACATCTTGATAGACTGGGAAGGGATGGGAGAGGTTGAGGAGAAGCTCTCCCAGGGTGCATGAGACTTGCTCAGTATGAGCCACGCTCCAGCCATGGCATGATGTGAGCATCCTACTGAGACTGAATGCAGGCTGAATCTTTTTTTTGTCCCTGATTTTATCCACTGGGATATTAAAAAATGCTCTCACCCACCCCTCTGAGATTGAACGTGACGATACAAGTGTCTGCTGAAGGCTCAGAGGTGAACATTCCTCCATGCATGGATTTTTTTGGTTGTGGAGATAACAACATGAACTCTTCAGGATTTAAAACCAGAGAATTCTCAACGCACACTCTCGAGAGGTGCCCGGAGTGTCAGCCATGGCCCTGGCAGAACATGTTGCCAAGCAGTTGAAGTAGATTGAGATTTCACTAAGTCGTTCAGGACTTGCTAATTGATCCTGGGCAAATTGCCTAACCCCTCTCTCTTTATCTATTTATAAAACGAGGATAGTTAAAGCCGGGCAAAACTTGTGTAACTGAATTTGTGTAACTTTCCACAAATCCATGCCAGCTTGTCACCGGTTCGCTGTGTTCCTGACTGCTCTTAATTCATTGCACTAAAATAGCGCTCTACATAAACATCGAGCTATGATGCAGGCAGTGTCATTCCCCACTTTCCCTAAGGAAACCTCTAACTTTGGGAGATTAAATTGCCTGAACAAGGGGCAAGGCATAAATCTGACTCAGGCGGGGAGTGTTGATTGCCGGGCTCGCTCGAGGAGCCTGTGTTGTATCATGAACACCGCAGAGCCTCTTCTCCCTTTCAAAAAAACAGCCAAAAGTATTTTTTTATATGATTGGTGGAGACTTTTAGGGTCTCTCCTGCAGTCGTCAGTTGTGAAATAACTTTTTCTTTGTGGCACTTGGTACTGTCTGTGTTTCCTGAAGAGATGTTGCACTGTTAGGTTGTTGAAACCACTTGTGAATGTCTCCGAGGGCAGTGGGTGGCGTCACCCAGCCCGGCCTTTGTCATACTGAAGTTACTTTGTGAAGGTGGAGGACAAGTGTGCATTTACAGATCCAATACCACTGTGCATCTATCTAGACTTTAAAAGGAAAGAAGCCTTTGATTCTTGTTCTCCACTAATCTTCCTTTTATCTGGTGTTCTACCACCTGCTGCTTTCTCAGCACAAAATTGCTATTTATCACTGCCTTCCTCTTCTTGCTGCCCGGTTCATTCATCTTCAGTGCTCTAAAAGCTTTAAGGTTTGCAGGCAAGCAGTGAGTACAACTGCAGATATTTTCTGATGGTGAACAACTGAACAAGAAGGAAGGTGACCAGTGAAAAAAACACTTAGTGCTGTCTTCTGAAATGCTTTTTGTTTAAAGACAACTCTGAGTGATTTAGAAGTCAAGACTGAATTGTTTTGGTTTTTTCTGCCCCTAGTGAAGTTGAAAACTGCTTTAGGGTCTGAGCCAAACCCACCAAACCCTGTAGGAGCACTTCTGATATCAGTGGGTTTTGGTCCTGGCTCTTAGTGCACATTCTTCCTTTATTTCCCTTCTGTGTACCTTGTAGGTAACTACGTGCAGTATCAGGTACTTGGGCTTTCTAGGATTAAGATAGTGTTACAATATGAGAGGGCCAAGGAGAGATTATTTCTAACAGCTGACTTCTAGATTTGGTTAAAACAACCAAATATGGTAGAAATGTATCTTCCTGAGAGACACCCCTGCAGTGGTACCTGTTGTGATGTAGTTCTGCCACAGCCTTCTTGTGTTGCTGAGTTGTTTGTACTGGATCTTCCTTTTCAGCTTCTACATTTCCTGAGTGGCCAAAGTAGTGTTTAAGTTTGACAATTTGGATACCTTAATACCAGGAATCGTTGCCTAATGCCATGCTTTTCCAATTACTGCTCTGCAACTTCATTGCCACTGTGGAGTGTCCTGTAGGGTATGTGGTTTGCAACATGTGTTTCTGTTGGAAGAGACAAAATTTGCCATATTTTGTGCAGAGCTTGCATCAGCAGAATTGACATTCCCATCCTGGTTTGGTTTTGCTGTGATATGAGAGTCTGGAGATATACGTCTTTATGGGGTTTTTTTTTAGCAATCTTTGGTTTAAATGACTGAAAGAGCTCCAACAGATGAATCTTTTCTACATTGCTTCAGAAAAATTAAAAAAAAAAAAAAATTCCTACCACTTCCATCCAGACACCCTGGAGACTGTAATTTGCTGGCAGTCTGCAGTTTTTGGGCTCCTTTAGGATCTCTGACCGTGGTGGATCCCCAGCAGTGGTGGTTACTGGTATTGCAAGCCAGGTCCACCCGTTTCCAATTCCTCCCTGTCTCTGGTGATTCAGTCCTTTCCAGTTATCACTGTAGTGAGCCAATATAAACTACGAGCTGCCAAGGAAGAGTATAAATGTGTAAACACTTCAGAGCTATCCCGAATTTCATGGATTTTCCCGTTTTCTAGAGTTAAATTCATTTGCAGTAACCTAGTTCTGTTCTAACCTTTCTGGGGGCAGAGAGGCTGAGGTGCAGATGGTTCCAACTGCTCAGAAGTAGGAATTGAACCTGAACTTGTGCTTGGGGTTGTGTTTTATTGCTTTGCAGATATTTCCTGAGAGCAGGCACATTCTTATCTCAATAGCTGGGGCTTGGATAAAGTTAGTAAGATGATATTTGAGAAGATGGTCTCAAAGTCATTCCTTACAGCAGAGTAGCATAGGCTGTTTGAGCCTGTTTTAGCCCATTGGAAATGAGGGGAATTAATTGGGAAAACATTAAATAAATCAACCGTGTAATGAAATAAACTTTAATTCCGTTTAAGCTTTCTTCAGATGGCAGATGTAGGGGCCTGATTTCCATCTGGAATTTATAAAGCCATGTTTGATGTGAGATGTGGTGAATACTGTGTAAAGGACTTGTGTTTTTACTGCTGGAATGCTTTTGCTTTGAATGGCATTTCCTTTCCCCTCAAAATGACTGCATGGAAACTTGAGGTAAGATGATATGAGCAAGTTCAAATACAGCACATCACAATGAAATGCTGATGGCACTTGGACAAGTTTCTGTTAGTATTATCTTATTTAAAAGAACTTCTAATTGCTCTGGTGTTTAGAACAATAGATCTTGTGAGACTTCCTGTAATGAGCAGTGAAAGGCAACTTTACTCTGAATCTTTTAGGGAGCTGCTTCAGTTTCTGGGAAAAGCAAAGATGGTGGATACTCACATGGAAGATCTCAAAGCAAAAATCACTCCTGCAAAATGTGGGTTTCCAGAAAAATACAAGTTGCAGTGCTGATGGGGACAGGGATCCATCTAGGTGTGCTAAAACCTCAAGGGTAGCAGGAAGCCAAGATGCCTTTGGGAACAGGAAAAGAACATGACAGCACTTCTGGAAGAGCTGAATCCTAATGATAGGCTTTTGTTAGTGCTGGATTTAGCTCTGTGATTTCTGTGCCACTTTCTTTAATCTCATCTTGCAGTTACCCACGTCTAGTAATTCAGTGAGCACTAAGTTCCTGTCCTGGAAGTCTCCAACTGAAGTGAGCTGGGAGCTTTCAGCAGCTTCTTAGTGATAACTTCAGAGGTGTTTCTCAAATATTGAAATTCTAATGAGAAGTGACTCATTGCACTGCTGCTGTGATGCACAGGGAAACTTGGGACAGTTCTCATACGGATGCCATGACTTGCAAATTGTAAGGAAGGATCTTATGTTGCAGTTAATTCTTCAATACAACATCCTTAAGCTATGGAGTGACTCTGGTTCCTCTGGCCACAGAGGCAAAGAATTTTGCATTTTGCATTGTCAACAGAATTTAAAGAATTTTCAAACCAGTTGTTATCAATAATGTTCTGGTTTTATGTTAAATAGCCATGGAATTTCAGTCATTTGCCCTCCAAGCCTGTCATCAATCTCAAAAATGGCATTTGAGATTTTGATTGCTTGTACTGTGTTTAAAAAAAAAGTAGATGTGTGGATAAAGCTACAGGGAGTTGAGTTATATATTGAGTTACAGGCCCACTGCAGGTCTGTAATTCAGCTATACATAAATAGTGCAGTTTGGAGCAGATAGGGAAGAAATACAGTTCTGTGTTAACAGTTTCCCTGTCACTTGATTATTTTTTTTCTCCAAATAAAGTGCCATCCTCTCTTGAATGAATTGGTTGCCAAATCTGTTGTAATGCTCATCTCTGAACAAACATATTTTATCCCATTGCTATCCCTGTATGCTGCTGCTGGTAACAGATTCTGTTTTCCATGTCATTCTTAATTGCATAAAACATGAGATTACAGCATAGTTTTCATGTAAAAGAGTGATTTGTTCAAAGAAATGCAGTTGCCAGTGAGTGCAAAGAGCATCCTTGAGCACCCTGGTTTGTGGAAGGTGTTTCAGGTGGGGTGATGCTGTGCAGGGTGTGAATCACTGTCTGAGAGGCTTCCCTGGGATGCTCAGCCTGGATTGTGGCACTTTCAGTATCATCAGGAGCCAGTCCAAGGTCCTGTTAAAGCACTGAGCATTTGGGCCATGGAGGATTATCAAAGCATATTCTGATAATAAAATACCCAGAACAGGGGGCTGATACCTCAGTTAGGGCAGTTAAATGTTGTCAAGGGGCTTTTTCTGCTCCCAGCTTGATTGCTGTGGATCAGGATGCTGCTTGAGGGTCACTACAGTGATGTGTGCATGCAAATGTAAATAAAGCTCTGGCTGGCAGGGCAGGTTTGTACAGCAGCAGGGCTGCTGGGGGAGTGTGGGCAGGCTTTAATGTGACCAGTGGGCTGTAATGGAAAGTGGAATTTTCCTCTCTGCCGGCCAGGGCTGAAAGCTCTGCTGTCCCCAGGATTGAATGGTGAACTGCTGAATGGCAGTTCGTGTACCAGCACTCTTAGCTAACTGTTGATCATTCCTCCTTTATTAGGAAACCCCTCATGCGTGACTGCATGGTCTGGTACTTAATGGGTGGCTGGGAATATGAGGGGAAAGAAGGGACAGCCCTTCAGTTTGCTCAGGATGTGTTCTTAATAAATTCTGCTTTTGTTTTCTTTGCAGACTTTGGTGTTAGCGCGTTCCTGGCCACTGGTGGTGACATTACCAGGAATAAAGTCAGGAAAACCTTTGTGGGCACACCTTGCTGGATGGCACCAGAAGTTATGGAACAGGTGAATTGTTTTACCCAGTGTCCTCTGAGCTGATCTGCACCTGGAATTCCCTGTTATTAGCAATGACTGTATTTGTTTCAAACTAAGATGATAATTTGACATCCTGAAGGATTTTCTTGAAACCACAGAATTTTTTTTGACTTGCCTATTGCAGACAGACTTGTACTGGGGAATGTTAAGTGTTCAGTAGATTTTTGCCCCATTGCTTCTCTTCAGGCTGCTGCCTAAGGTGAGGATGAGACAGCTCAGCTGTTGTGTAAAGAAGATTAACCTGCCCCTCCCTTTTGCATAAATGTGAGGTTGAATATAAATAGTTTCACACGTGGTAAATATGCACATAGCTCAGTAATGTGTTTTTCTGCATCTGCAAACATAAGGATTTGGGGTAGTTAGTTGTGACATGTCAGAGTGGGGAGTTAATTCAGTAAAATAACACGGACTTGACTTTATTCAGGTTTTTAACTTCTCTTGGCTTGTGAGTATCCAGGCTCTAAATGCTGAGAAATGCTTGCATTTCCCCCTTCTTCCTCTGCTCTTTAGGCTCACTAAAAGATGTCATATTTCTTCCCCTTGCGTGGAGAAACGTGACTTTTTGTCCTCCACTGCTCCTGGACTAAACTAAGAAGCTTTGTCTGTGTAACTTCTGATGAAGGACACCTGGAAGCTTTGTTTAATGTAAAACTGCTGCCCATTCTGAGCAAGATCCATAGGGAAAATTACACCACAGTCTCACCAAGGCATTTGCAGTAGATGGCATTGATGTTCAGTGCCATGAACATTCTGAAAATTATCCCTTATCCCCTTAAAATCAGTTTGACAGAGGGCTGAGTTTCTGACAGGTGTGCTAAGCAGAAATATAACTGGCTATAAATGGATTTCCATTATTCTTTCCACATGTTTTTAAATAAAAATATTTAAGGAAAATGTTGTTTTATTAAGATAAATCCACTTTGATACATTTCTTCTTGCTGTTGTTCCCAATAAAATGTTTTGAAACTTGGGAGGATCTTGAATAAGACTCCCATGTACATCTATATCTCAAATCAAATGCAGCTAAACACAAGTGCATTAAAGTGCATTTTCCCCAATATCTAAAACTTCCTGAGGAATGGAGATAATTTTGGAGTAGCTTAAGTATCTTATTGATGCAAGGCTTGTTCAATGTTTGGCCTTTTCAGTGGCTCCCCATGGTGGCACCGAGGGGCTGGTGCATTCCAGCAGTGCTGCAGCCTCCTCAGAGTGCAGGACTGACAGAATAAAGCCACACTTCCCAAGTCATGGCTGTCTTTGCCAGCTTGATTCTGAACTGCTTCACTGTCATATTCTGGATTTTTTATTTATTTAATGCTGATTTAAAATAAATAAAAAAGGAGTGTTTGGTGTTTTTGAAGCTAGATCACAGCTGTCCCTTGCTTTTCTGTCCTGTGTGTCGTGCCAGGACCTAATGGTGCTTCTCCAGGCTCTTTGCAGCTGCAATCCTCAGGACAAAAGGGAAAAATACCTTAAGGAAGGAGCTAAAAAGGGGGAAAAAGGGTTTCAGTGGCAAAATGGGGGGGTAGTTCCCCACAAATGTGTTTCCAAAGGAGGTAAGTTCTTTAGGGAGTGCAGTACCTCCACCACGGCTGTGCACATCTAACCAGGTGCAAATATCATGTTAAAGCAGTGTTTGGGATGCTGGTGATGCTGATGTGAAATCCCTCAGTGTCCATCAGATCATCTTGCTGCCTTCCAGCAGGTGTCACCCTGAGCCACTGGATCCAGCCAGGGAGAGGGACAGAGGGCTTGCTCTGGGCTGGCCTTTCCCACGTAGATGTTATCAACCCAATTCCATCTGGTTTACTTCAGCACCATTAAATTCCTTCAGAATGTTAAGATTTGATTGCTCAACATTGTCTTTTAATGTATGGTCACTTGATGGATTTATGGCAAAGAAAATAAGTTGAGAAAAATAAATGTTGTTGGTATAAACTAACTGCAGGGTGGTGACTAATGTCTTGGACAGATGTCAAGATGAGCTGCTGCAGACAGTTTGGAGCTTTATAACTTTCACTTGCAAGCAGGATTATGTGAAATAATTTTTTAAAAAACCCCACAATGAACATTTAAAATCTTGTCAGGAAATGGAGAGTTGTACAGCGTATTGGTGTGGTGCAAGAATAACTGAAAGATGGAGCTAAGAAATGCCCAAAAGTTATTCTCTAAATCTAAAAATAGTGTAAGAGGACTAAAAACCACCCTTAGAGCATATTTCTTCTTGTCCTGTGCTTTTAGATTATATTGGATATCTGTGCTTGTTTGTTTAACTGACTTGAGATCTGTTCTAAGTCATGACATCTGTAAACTGAGGCACCTCAAGAAACATTTCAGACTTTTAGGGCTCATGGAAATTATGCTTATGGGGTGGAAGAAATCAGTGCAAGATATAAATTCCTGTCTCTGTAACAAGTTTCAGTCCAGCTCTAGTATTACATGACAAATAGCGCAGGAGGGGTTTTTGTTAGTTTGCCAAGATTCAAGATCATCTTGAAGGTAGCTTGGGGAATGCTTTTTGGCTTCATCACAACGAGTGTCTTTCTAAAGCTTGTTAGGTTAGCTGAGCAGAGTATCCCTGTTTAGCTCTGCAATTCAATTTTCATTTTTCCATAGTGTAGCGAGAAGAAACACAAACCATCCTAAGCAACCAAAATGCTTTGATTTTCAGAGCTCCTCTTGAAGTTAGTACATAATGTCTCTCCCCTGCAGTGGAGAAAGCAAGTGCCAAAATATTACCTAATGATAATGAGGAAGTAACTGCTTTGGCATATGAAATATTTTTTCCTGTGCAGGAGGGGAAGTAAATGCTATAAATTTTCCTGAACAAGCCTGTGTTTAATGTCAAGTGCAGAAGCTACTGTTAATCAGTGGAGGGAAACATTAGCCTGCAGGCAGGAATGAGGGGCTTTTACTGGGCTGGTGTGTCGTGAAGTTCCAGGATGGAGCATGTTTGCAGTCAGGCTGATTAAGTGGTTGACTAAAAGTGTAGTGAGGCGAGTGTCCCAAGGGGCAGTAGTCCACCTATTAACTGTGAGAGTTTTATTACACTGTGTAATGACTCTCTGTGTCTGTGTGTGGAAGTCAGAGCCTGGGACAGCCCAGTGCCCCTTTATGTTCTGCAGTGGAGCTCATGGCAGAGCAGTCCTGGTTGTACAGTGCACGACCATGATTTCCATCAGACTGTGACTTCTAAAACACCTCCTTGAAGGTATGAGGAGCTGCAGGGAGAGAAAGGAAAAAGTGTCCTTTCCATCTCTGTTGTGCTGGTCTTTCCACATTCGAGGGGAAAGGGTGTATGAAAGGGGTGGTAGTGTAGGACAGCAAGAGGCACATGATAACATCCTCTAATATTTTTCAGGTCAGAGGATATGACTTCAAGGCAGACATCTGGAGCTTTGGGATCACTGCTATTGAACTGGCCACGGGAGCAGCTCCTTACCATAAATACCCCCCGATGAAGGTGAGCACATCTCCAGATACTTGAGCAAGATAAGGGATCAGTGTGTTCTGTGGGTGTTTCCAAGAACTTGGCTAGCAGGCTGCATAAAAGAGTTTGTCCACTCAACTTAGCACATTGCATAGAAGAGTTTGTCCTTTCAACCTGTGGATCATGATGTTCTTGGATGTATCTTGAGTCACCTTTTAAAATTACGCCACTTAATCAGCATTACATGAAACTGCAGTTTTTATTTAGATCCTGAGTCTCATCATTCTTAAGTAAAGCGCTGTGTGTTTTCTACCTCTGAAGTCAGCAGATGTTTTTAGAGTTATAAATAATGATCCAGAATGCCTTATGGGCATCCAGTGACCCTTGGCTAGCCATTCTTTCTCCTGAACTGATAATCCTTCTTAATACCTCTCAGAGATTCTCTTGATGCCTCTCATGTTACCAGTTATCCAAAAGAAGGTTTAATTTTGTCTAACACTGACACAGTCCTGTGTCAGTGACTGAAGCAGTTTAAAGTACCACATCAATATGAAACTGTGGTATTGGCAGCAAAAGTATTTTATTACGGTTGAAATGAAAAAAATATTCTTGTTTAAACCTTGACACATCAAAATTATTTTTCAAATATCTTGAACCTTAGATCACTTTATAAGTTTGGCTAAACTGTTTCCTGTTTCCTGACTCTTGAACTAGGAGCTGCTTCCAACATGCTGCTCTTTCAGGGGGAGGGCACCTCTTAAAGTTAAAAGTTGACACCCTTCAGTTCAGGTCTGAAGCATCCTTCTACTGAGCTTTGAGATCTTTTCCTCATCTTCTTTGTGATATCTGATGAGGCCTTGCCCTAATGACAAAACTTTGAGCCCCTTTGACTCACCCTCTTGAAGGCCACTTTGGTTCTCCTCCTGAGATATGTGGTTCCCCAGGCTCATGGTTAGAACAGTGACCTGGGATATGAGGCCTGTGGGTGTCAAGTCCCTCACTTTTGGTCATTGGGAGAGTGATGTTTTCACAAGCAGGTAGTGATAGGGCAAATGGGAATGGCTGTGAACTAAAACAGGAGAGATTTAGATTACATGTGAGCAAGGAATTCTTTACTGCGAGGCAGTAAAGAATTCCTTAGTGAGGCACTGGAACAGATTACCCAGAGAAGCTGTGGATGCCCCATCCCTGAAGGTGTTCAAGGCCAGGTTGGATGGGCTCTTGGAAGGTGTCCCTGTGCATGCAGGGGGATTGGAATTAAATGATCTTTAAGGTCCCTTCCAACCCAATGACACTGTGGGCAAACTTCCATTTTCTGAGTCTTAACTGCCGGAGTGCTCTATGAGTTGGGTGTCACTTCTTCAGGACCTGGGCATGTCCCCTCCCACACCACAATTACATTTGTAATGCCAGAATTGGCATTTGGAAATCAGCAACTCCTAACTCAGAACAGGCACATCCATGTATCCCTTTAAATGCCAGGACTTTGCACAGGTTTAACTCTTGTAGAACAGAATTACTTTTAAGACTTGTCACCTACATGCAGGGACTGTTGAGAGGCTGAGTAGTTCAGAACTGCCATTAAATTTCCTGCAATATCAGTGACTCTGGCAGAGCAAAGAGCAGTTTAGGGGAATGTGTTGCTGGTTTCATTGACATTTCCTTCTGGCCTGTAATTATTGATAGCATTTTGCAGCAGCTTCTGCAAGTTGTACTTCTGTTTATTGTGGTTTGAATGCATGGATGAAGCCTTGAATACCAACATCACCTATTTAATATCAACAGCACCTACTTAGTGCTGTCAAATGCTACATAGAATTGAGTCCCCTGATCTGTGAGGTTTGGGTTCCAGTCATGCAGCCTGCAAGAAGACTTCTCTATTTTATTTATTGAATGTAATTGTATTGCACTGCAGATTAATTTTGTTATGCAGCAAAATTACTCATGCATTAAGTGACACTTCAAGGAGTGGGGAAGAAAGCAGGGAATTCTGTCATGGGCTGTATGATTTCAGCTAGATTGATGGGCTTCTGCTGCCCTAAGCTATATAGCTGTTGAAAGCTATTTAAATGTGAACTGTGCTGTTTCCTTTCCTAAAAATAGATATTCTTCTGTATGTAGGTGACAAGTGGAAATGGAAATGAGTAATTTTCTTCCTTTCCTTCAGAATATTTAAGTGATATGAGGGAAAGAATCAGTTTGGCTTGATGGGTGCTTATGTGAGGAATGTCTTCACTTGCTGTCACATTGGTACATGAAGTGAACTCATGTATTTTTTTATGTTGCCCTTCTGTCTTTAATTTGATTTCTAGCTAAGAAATACCTCAGGGAGGTAAATTGAATCAGAAGTCTTGCACAACTGCTCATCTCAAATAAGGAAAGTTGGTAGAAGTTGTGCTCTGCTTGTGCTTTTAATCCCAGAAAACAGACCTGAAAACACATTCCAGCCTTGTGTTTTGCCCACAGACTGCAGAGTGGGCCTGGAGATGGGATGGAAAACAGTAACTTAAATTGTGGGTGTTTGTTGTCAACACATCCTTGTTGACTCAGATGCTTGATGAAAGTGCTTGTCTAAAATACATTTTCCCCAAGATCTGTCTCTAACAAAGGCCAAGGAAAATCTCACTGCCAACAGCAATAATTATTTCAGGTTTTAATGCTGACGCTACAAAATGATCCTCCATCTTTGGAAACTGGTGTGCAAGATAAGGAGATGCTGAAGAAATATGGGAAATCATTCAGGAAGATGATTTCATCGTGCCTACAAAAAGACCCTGAAAAAAGGTAAGAATGGATCACACAAAATTAAATTAAAACAAACAAGCAAAGAAAAACAAAACAAAAAACCCCCCAATCTCACAAACATCATTGATGTTCCCTATTTTTTTGAAGTTGGTATACTTTCTGCCCCTCCAACCTTTCAGTCACAAGGGACACAGCAATCTTGCTGTGTGGCAACAAATTCTCTTGGCTGTCCTTGTTTTTATGGATAAATGTCTGGCACTGTGCCTGGGCAGGGCACACAGCTTCCATTTGGGCTAATGAGAGTGCATCCCAGTCCACTGCCTGGGTAGGGCCATTCTCCCTTGGCCACCTCCAGCAGGTGACTTCAGTTCATGTTTTGTTCCCAGTCAAAACTGCTTTGTGTTTACAAATCAGAAATCACAGGTTGGGCAATATGTGTTTACTTGCAAAACTACATAAATAAACTTTTTAAAATTTGCCAGTGCAGAGAAGGCTTTCAGTGTAGTTTTGAGTTCTTTAATTATATGTAATATTTGGTTTGGAGCGCAAATCAGAAAAAACACTGGCAAATTTTACCAACATGTTTTCATCAATCCAGATTGCTTGAGTGACCTGATGACACTTTCAGCCTTCCTTGAGCAGTATCTTGACTACTCAGTGGCGTAGGAAATATTACCAAGGGGGTGGTGTGTGTGCTGTGCCATTTTTTAATACTTCTTAGGTTGGGTTGTTGTTTTTTTCCTCCTCAGTAAGCACACTTAATTCTGGAAAGGAAAAAAGTGCTTTCATAAAATAATAATAATGAAGACATTTTTCAGTTCCCTCTTGTGTCAGATCCAGGAACACAGGCTTCTCACGCACTGTGCAATGAGTCTCTCTCTTCTAACAAGCATTACACTTGAAATGCTTAATGAATCAATCCAGTGAAGTGCTTGATAAAAGTTGATAGCTGGGTTTTTTTTTTCCCCAGCATGACATATTTTTACCTTTTTAAAGCAGATCCTATCCTTGCAGGTTAGGATGTGTGCTGATCAGATGATACAAAATCACTGAATTGTGGCACAGCCCTTCTCTCTCCTCAAGCACTACTCACAGCCACTGGCATTGTCCTGACTGTGGAACCAGGAGGTTTGCATATTGCATGGGAAGAGACTTTAGTGCAACTGCTTTTTCATTATTTTAGGGGCTCCCTGGCTCTAAGGTAGATGCCTTTTTTTGGAGTAGTCTGTGATTAAATAAACCCTGCGATAAATGGCCTTTGCAGGTCACCAATTAAACTCTGTTACTATTTAAGCACTGTTTGCAGGGTGGAAAATGCTGTAAGATGCTACTTTCTCATGTAGGCTTGAATTTTTAGCAAATTCCTCCTAAACCAAAAACAAGAGATGTCTCTCACTTTCCAGTATTTATTCTGAAGTCTGACTTAAAGGGGAAAATTGTTTATACTTGTTCATTTTCTATTAGACCAAGATTGATCATCCCACCTCTGTTTAATACAACTAATTATATGCATTTAATTAGGTATCTCTGAAATGACTGTTGCTTGCACAGGGTGAGTACTGCACTCCAGCGATGATTCTGTGATTTCAATTTTGAGCAAATTTTTTCTGTGATCTTGTTGTTATCTAAGAGTCTCAAGTTCAGCAACAAAATGAGAGCAAATTCTTTCTGCCAGTCCCAAGTTATTCATTGCTTTTGAACAGAATAGGCCTTGTTCAGAATACACTGAGTAATTTAAAAGATTGCTGGTGTAAAATTTACTTGGAATACATTGATTTTAGGGGAATTATACAGGAGAAGCTGATGCCCTCACGAGATGCCAACAAGCTGCAGCAGCCTGGAAGACCATTGGGTTGAAAGGGAGCATTTATAATTGTCTTTTCTACATCTGTTTTTATTGACAGACCAACAGCAGCAGAGCTCCTAAGACACAAATTTTTCACAAAAGCAAAGGTAAGAAAACACTTCCTAAACTGATTAGTACAGAAGCTGTGGAAAGGACTTTTCAGAAGCCTGATAGGTGTGGGTGACAGCTTTACTGGCAGGAGTGTGGGCTCTTTGCCTTGGAGCCAGCAGAGCTGAGTGAGTTGAATGGGTCATTGTGAAGGAACAGAATAAAACCCCTCTTCTGAACCTCCTGTGTATGCTGTTGTTAACAGAAATTATCTAGGAAGTCTTGAGCATTTCAATTTCTTTCAGTGCCTTTTGGGTTTGTTCTTCCCTTGTAATGGTGCCATTCTGGCTGCCTGTCCAACCATAAAGGTCTCTGCTGCAGTGGGTGGAACTTGCATTTTAGTAAACTCTATAATCAGTGTGTGCAAGGGGCTGAATGAGGCCCACTGTGCAAGAGCTTCCTAAAGATATTTCACCCTGTGTTGCCTTATGGAAGGTGAAGATCCTGTGATACAAAGCAGTTGGAAACTCCCATTTCTAGCCTTGAGGGAACTGCCAGGGAGCATTATGTAATTACTGCCTGGAGATGAGTGCATATGCCACATGCAAGGTCGTACTGTGGGAGACAGACAGCAGTAACACAGGGCAGGATTTGCATTTCCATGGACAGGGGGGATGTTTTCTCTTTTTTTTTTTTTTTTTGTGATTGAAATGCACAGGATTTATAGCAGAATATCGATTAAACTGTCAAAAAGAGACTGCATACTTGGGATAGCACAGCAGCACCACCAATTAATCAGAGTAGTTTTTGACTCCCAGATTAAGATGCTTAAATGGAATTGGCCACATCAGGTATCTTTTCAGGAGCTGGATGCCCTATAAAAGCTGTCAGGAGTCTAACAGGTGCAACCCATGGGGAGTTGCACTTCCTCTTCATAAGGAGAATAACAGGGGCAAGTGCTGATCTCTGTAGTAACCAGTGACAGGACCTGAGGGAATGGCCTGGAGCTGTGTCAGGGGATGTTTAGTTTGGATATTTGGGAAAGGCTTACCCCAGAGGGTGGCTGGCACTGGCCAGGCTCCCCAGGGAATGGTCATGGCCCCAAGGCTGCCAGAGCTCCAGGAACATTTGGACAACAGTCTCGGGTGGGATTGTTGGGGTGTCTGTGCAGGGCCATGAGTTGGAGTGGATAATCCTTGTGGGTTCTTTCCAACTCGGGATATTGAGTGACTTGATAATTCTATGAGCCAGGAAAGTCTGGAGGGTGATCCAGTTGATGAAATGCAGCAATTTGCTTTAGGGCAAGTTTAATTAATGGGGGTTTCACTGTCCATAGTGGGATTTTAGGCAGCTGATTAGTCTGCATCTGTATGCTGGATGCACACTTGGTGTCCAAAGTGACAAGATGGTTTACACATTGCTGACCTTTCTCCGTTTGGTTATGTGAGTTGTGGTTCGTGTTACACTTCATTGTGTGTTAAATCTCCTTCGTGCTTTCATTAAGCTGCTGGAGAGTAACATATTATCATGGGTGGTGATAGAAAATTAACATTGTTGTAAATGAGGCAATGCTTAGCCCGGCATCTGAAGTGCAAACGTGTGCCTGTTCACACTCGGGGTTAAATTACTGTCACACATCAGCCACTGCCAAACTGACAGCTGGAACTTGAGGGCTGAAGAGTGCAGCTTCTATACATCTATATTGAGTCATATATTCAAATACCATCTAGATTATGTAAAAGTATGGTTTGATAATGCTGGGAGTCACTTATCAGGAATGACAGAGTGTGTCTTGAGACACATCCTGCCTGCAAGCAGCCATCCTGGGGGAGTTCTGGGAGCTCTGCATGGGCAGGAACAGCAGAGCCTTCCAGTGGCACTGATGTGCTGTGGAATACCCAGCCAAATGTCAGGGAGCCTGCCTGGCCTGCCCTGCTTCCCCTGCTGCCACAAGTTTGGCCCCATAGTTCAAGGAGTGAGAAAATTACATTCTCAGGAGCCCACACTGGCCAGTCTGGAGCAGCTTGTTGAAGAGGAAATTTAATATAATAAAGCATCACAGCAGTTTCCCAATATTCAATCTGTTGTGATCACTCTGTAAACATAAATGCTGTACATTTTTTCAGCCATTTTAAATCTTGCTGCCCCAATTTCTGTTTACTCCAGCTCAGAGAGATTCCTGCATCTCAACCTGTCTGACATTTGAGGTTTGCCTTTGACAGTTGGACAGGCATAAATTTAGGAGTAAGGTAAAGCAAAGGGGTTGGATCCAGGTGGTGTAGTATGTGCAAGTGGAAGAATGCCAAATGCCTCAGCAGGGTACTGCAGTGTAATATTTATATTTCCAAGTAAATCAGAATAATATCCAACTCCTCAGTTGTGAATTCCGTGTCACTTTGCATAAGGAGAGTGCCACTGTTAACTGAAAAGGTATTTAGGATGAAACATCATATACTGCAGCCCAAAGTAGGGGAGTGGTTAATATCTTTGGGGGAATAGAGATGAAACATGTAAACCACTTTCTGCTAGAAACAGCTAAACAGTTACTTTATCAGAGACACTGAAGGCATCAAAGGGCAGTTTCAGCAATGCAAATATTTGGTATTTTTTTCCGTTGCAGAATAAAGAGTTTTTACAAGAGAAGATGTTGCAGAGAGCACCAACAATCACTGAAAGATCCAAAAAGGTACTGAAAACCTCCTGGGCTCTTGCTGTTACATCTGTACTATTTTTTTATGCTTGTATTCACATTTTTTTATTATAATACTGCAGCACAGCTTTTTCTAGGTAGAGCTATTAATTTCAATACAATAATCAGACACCATGGTGTCAGGTGATGGAACCTGAAGATGTTCTGATGCTATTTCTTCTGAAACAAAATCAACTGTAGAAACTTGAGATGTAAGTTCTGTGTCCTTGTGCTGAGCAGGTCCGGAGAGTCCCAGGCTCCAGTGGGCGTCTTCATAAGACCGAAGATGGTGGCTGGGAATGGAGTGATGATGAGCTTGATGAAGAAAGTGAGGAAGGCAGAGCAGCAATTTCACAGCTCAGGGTGGGTCCTCAAACTCCACTGTCTCTATTTTATTTTCCAATTGTGGTACATCTAAAAAAATATTTGGGGAGCACATGGCCTTAAGCATGATAAACAGCAAGCTGTAATCCCTTCCCTCAAGTTTGGAGCTGAAGCAAAGAAAGCAGACTGAAGGTGGAAGAAATTGTATTGATCTTTTCTGTCACTGTAGTGGGGCACAGCTGGTCTCATTCAGGGATGTTCAGCATAATTGGAAATGTTAATTCAGACAGCCTGCTCCCAGCTCAGCATACTAATTCACTGCAGCTGGGATATTCCCTGTAAGGGTGCTGGCTGCTTGAGATGCTTTCTTCTGGAGTGTCATGAGAGGTTTTATCCTACTGCCCTCTCCAGGATGGAGGTAAAATCAATAGGGCCTGTTCTTATGGCTGATTCCTGGAACATGCAGGGCCTGGTTCTGCTCCCCCCAGTTACACTGAAATCAATTAATCCTTGTAGAAAACCTCAAGGCATCCCAGAAGTCACAGGGATGATTTGTCTCACTTTCCCCTCTCCCAACACATAGAAAAACCCCAAAGAACTCAGGAGTAATGCATAATGATCAGCTGAAAGATTACAATGAATTTTGGATTGTCTTCCCCCAGCAGTCACCTGTGTGAGTTTTGACTGTAATGGTTTGCCTGGTCCCTTTTCACTACACCAGCTGACTGGAACTGGACTCTTGTGTTTTAATCATCCTGTAATTGAATTAGTGAGACAGTGATGGATTTTTAGAGGAAGCTTTTCAATGTGAAAGGGAAAAAAGCAGTATTGGTTTGAAGCATTTATCCCTTTGCATCTTCTCCTGTTTCTGTCTGGCTTCTGTTGATGTTGTGAATAGACACTTAAATATTAAATGCAAGATTTTGCATCTCTTCAGCATTTTTTGAAATGCTTGGGTTTTTAAAAGCCACTTGATACAGTAATTCCATACTTTGTGACAGCAACTCTTGTGACTTCTTAAAGACTTTACTGTGTCCAGCTTCGTATTATTCACAATCAAGGAAGATCTCGTTACCAGGTGTCTACTACTGAAATTCTTTGATGATTTATAAGCTGAATTCATCTAAATTCCTTTTGTAGGCTAGAATGTGATGAAATTTTAGGAGGCAATATTGTAAAAGACCCTAATCCTGTCTCAGAGATTATTTACAACTTGTTGTCTCTTGTCTCAAAGCCCAGGGTACCATGACTTAGCACTGTTTACTGTGTTGTGAACAGTGCTTACTTGTTTCACTCCTCATAGGCAGGAAAAAGCAGATTGACACACATGTTTACAAGTTCCTTTTCAACACAGTTTTTTCTGATGCTTTTATTTATTTTCCTTGTACTGCTCCCTGTCCTGATCTAATTTGGGCTGAGCTTGACCTTTACTTGTAGGTCTCCCATTCAGCAAACCTTTAGGATGGATGTTGGAGTAGGTCTTAATTCAGTTACCTCCCTGTAGGTGTGTATTATCATTTTGGAAGCACCCCATGTGTAACACAGCACTCAGGATTTCAGGAAGGGCACCTCAGACCTCACTATGGCCTGGATACTTGAATTTAATTCCTTTTCAACCAGTCCCAAGACTTGTATCCAAACTGCCAATTCTTGCCTTGAATACGGTGCTGTTATTGAGGATTAGTGTTTATCCTGTGTTTTTGGTCATATTTCAAACACTGGGTATAAATTCCACCTGTTTGTAAATCCCTCTGCATTTTTAACCAAGTTGTTGGATAGAATAACTTGTGTTAACTAGGGGACACCTTGTTTTCCTGCCCATTGCAGTGGGCGTGGAGTAGAGAATTTTTTTAAAAGGTCCTTTCCAACCCAAAACATTTTGTGATTCTCTGATTCCATCTGTACCTGCATTTTACTGCTGTCAGCCACAAAGTAAAAGGAGACCCTGCAGATTGACTTAATGTGCCAAAATACTGAAGTATTAACCTGCATTAAATCATCTACATAAATGAAGTGTTGGTATTTTTTACGTGTTTCCACTTTACAGAAAAAAATAAGGTGAATTTAATATGTGCAAACAAATATTTTACAAGTCTCTTCCTCTGGCTGCACCTGAAAGCAGGCAAATATTTATTAAACCCAGAGCCAGAAATATCTCTTCGATTCACCGAATATGGTGACTTGCTATGTCAACATTACCTTTTGAATATAAAGACCTTCTGAACTTCCTCTCTGCATTTAAAGCCTTGAATTCAAATTAAAGCAGTTGTACTCCGTGAGCTTTTAAATTGTGCACCTTCTGTTACCCAGTAAATCTGTGCAGTGGTGAGTTGTGGGGTCACATTTCATCTCTTACTCACATCGTCTTTGATTACACAAAGCAAAAATTAGAACTAATCCCCGAAGTCATCCTGTTTGTGCCTGAGGTTTATACTTTAAAATGTTTGTCCTGTTTCCTGTCTGTCCATGTGCTTCATAAAGTCATAGAACTGTTAAGGTTGGAAAAGGCCTCAAGGACTGGTGAGTCCAAGTGACAGCCCAGAACCACTGTGTTCACCACTAACCCCTGCTCCCACCTCTTCATGTTTTCTGAACAGCTCCAGAGATGGTGACTCTCCCACTTCCCTGGGCACCCTTTCAGTTAAGAAGTCTTTCCTAATATCCAATATAAACCTCCCCTGGTGCAACTTGAAGCCATTTCTTCTTTTCACTTATTACCTGGGAAAAGAGACCGACCTCCACCTGGCTGCACCCTCCAGTCAGGGAGTTGTGGAGAGTGAGAAGGTCTCCCCTGAGCCTCCTTTTCTCAAGGCTGAGCCCCCCCAGCTCCCTCAGCTGTTCCTGGTGCTCCAGAGCCATTCCCAGCTCTGTTGCCCTTCTCTGGACTTGCTCCAGCCCCTCGATGTCCTTCTTGCAGTGAGGGGCCCAAAACTGCACACAGCACTCAAGGTGCCTCAGCAGTGCTGAGTACAAGGGACAGTCACTGCCTGGTCCTGCTGCCACACTGTTCCTGATACAGGCCAGGTGCCACTGGCATTGGCCACCTGGGCACAGACTGGCTCATATCCAGCTGGCTCTCACCACTTCTGGTTGTCATTTATCTGGATCAGTTGTCAGCTGAGTGGCAGGGCCAGTGTTTCCATACTCATCTTTACAGTGCTTAGCCCACTGATCTTTCAGACAAGTTCCTTTTACAGTATTCCTTGAGGCATCCAGGTTCTCTTGGAGATGAGCTTTGTTCCTGGAAAAACATTGCAGCAGCCCTGCAGATGTGGAGCAGGGCTGTTTCTCTGGGAGCAATGCCATGTTTTTCATCCCACCTGGTAACTGTCAAGTGAAGACTGAGCACACAGAGATGGATTTCAGGCTTTACCTTTCTGGCTGTGTGACTTTTTTCTGACACTGCCTGCACATAGTCATGCTGAGGGAACTGTTCCTTCTCCCCCTGTCCAGAGGGCTTTTTGAAACTTGCTGTTCTGAGAGTAAGACTTGGTAACCTTTTCTCACAAGCAGCCTCTGAGTCATATGTTACAAATTGCTCTGATCTGCACACATTAAGGTAGTGGCCTCTATTAATACAGAAACTGGCTCACAGTAGGGGCATGATGAGACTTAGTTCTGCTGTCCAGCTTGTACTGTCCAAACAGCAACCTGTTAGATCATTACATGGAGAAAGAACAGTTGTTTTATTATTCCCAGAATGGACCAGGCCATCCCACCTATCTTCACACAGTAATTGGACTTGTTGGAAGTCACAGCTGCAGGCTCTCTTAATTGCAGGGCTTTCCAGGAGTACTTGGCAATTACTCCCTGCTCACGTGAAACAGCAAGTGCAGTGTTACCTTTGTTTGGCTGATAAGCAAAGGTTGGTCACGTTGCTTTGCCTGCACTTTCCCCTTTGTTCCTCTGGTCTCTTTGTTTCACTGCTGAGTGTACACCCACCTTTCAGTTCTGTTTTCTCTCATAAAGCACAGCACAACGCAGGGTCCAAGGGCAGGGAGAAGGAGAGCAGCCCAGGGATTTCCTTCTAAAAAGCAGCACAAGCAAGGCTGATTCCCCCATCCCACCCTACAAAGGTTCTATATGTTTTAAGCAAGTTGGTTTGGAAACGACCTCCTTAAGTAAATCAAGGGAGTTTTTTAGCAGAATTCTGCCAGGCAGATCTGTGTGTATCTTTTTCTGCCAGATTTCAGTAGCTTGAAATGGATTTTCCCATCTTGGTGCATAAGTAATTTGATCCTATCTGAGTGATCTTAAAGAGTCCTGGATTTTGATAATGGGTAACAGTGATAGCATCTTAGTTTGTTGTCATATTGTACCACCCAGAAACACAGGCATGTGTCAGAACTTGCAGTCAATATTTCCACAGTGCCACACACTACTCTGTGTGGTGTCCCTTTTATCATGCATCTTAATGCACATGTGTAGCTTGAAAAAATTCTGTAGGTTTTTCATGTTCACTATGGTTCTGACAAGTCCTCCTAGCTAATAAACTTCACTTTGGTCTAGGCAATGACATCTTTTTCTCTATTTTTCAGTCTCCCAGAGTGAAAGAACCTGTACAGAATTCCGAGGTAAGTTATAATTGCAAATGGCTTCTTGAAAAGATGAGTCCTAGTTATTGCTGTTGTTTCAAGGAACATGCTTTATTAGCCTTTGAAAGCAATATTGTGTGAAGTAGAAGCAATTCTCTAGATGAGCTCTGTTTGAAGAGCTCCCTATAAAAGGAATCCCTGGCTGTGTAATGCCAAGAGCTCTTCTTGAGGTAAGTTTGTTGTACGTCTTGTCAGCTTGCTGTGGCAAAACTCTGTTGTAAGGTAATGAATTGGTCTCAAGAATAATGTAAGCCAAACAACTGTCTTCTCATTTCCTCCTTAAAAAAAAACCAACCCAAACAACATAAACCCAACAGGACACAACTTTGGGATGTCTGGTTTGCATTGTCTAATTCTCTGGTTCGGAACCTGTGCTCATAACTGTGAAAGAAATCTGTAGTAGTATTTGATAGCAAACAAAACTTCAGTTGCAGTTTATAATTTTTCTTCAGTTCTAACTGTTTCTTACATTAGTAATATATCTTAACTTTCAGTGATAGGGACTGCTTATCTGCCAGAGTCTGGGCTATATCTGTCTTTTCCTTACCTGTGCTGAAAGATAAACAGAGCTGTCTCCTAGAAATTAGTCTTGGGTTGGGCTGTCCTGTTCTTCCTTCATTTGTTTCCAAGAAGTGTTTATAAAGGGAGATTTTGAGAAAGACTGCAGTTCTGGCACTGTAATTTGACATAAATTCTAAATGGAAACAAAAAGCTGAAAACCAGAATCCCTTTGGGATTTATTTTCCCATTGGAGATGTCCTGTCCAGGTTTCCAACATTGAAGGTGATTTATATTTCCTACAACCTGTCAGACTAAGCTGGAGGGCACACTGAAGTGCCATCAAGCTGTCAGTTCTTTGGCTCCCATGTCAAAATTGGTTTCTCTGTACTGAATAACAAGAGGTAAAAAAGAGATTAAACTTTCATTTAGCTCTTTTCCCCACCCTCAAATTAATTTCATATGGGGTTTTTTTGGGGGGGTGGCTTTTTTTGTTTTTTGCAAGAGACTTTACTAAGTCCAATCCTAAATCTTCTCTAGTGTGATTTGAGAAACTCTGAATTCACTTTTCATTGATAGCCAAATTACCCTGATATTTGCTTGATGAAAAGCTCAGCTGTCAATAGATATCTCACTGCTTTGCTGGGTTTTGTTCTCTGAAAGGAACTACAAGTCAAAGCAGGGTTGCTTTGCTCTGAGTTCATGGCTACTTGGAAATATAAGTAGGACTCAGATTCCAGGAAAGAGGGAGGCTGAAGGATAGGGTGCTCTCATGCCAGCTGGATATATCTCTGTGCATGCAGCCTTGCCACAGAGTGTCATTTTTGTCCAAGATCCACAGCCCTGCTGGTATCTTGGTTTGCTAGTGAGTAAAACTTGCAAATGTCAGGATAGAATGTGGACATAAGGGCACATTAAACCCCTGAACAGCAACTTGGGATCAGCATCAATGTCCTGGAGGCCTGGAAAGGCCATTGGCACTGAACTTCTCCAAGGGATTTATGTGTCAAACAAGCCCTTCTCGGAAAGCTGGTTCTTGAGTCAGAATCCTTGAGTTCCTTTTCTCACTAAAACTCCTTTTTGCTTGCAGCTGTTTCCATCAGCTGAGCCTCCAGGTCCTTCACTCAATGCTCCAGCACAGGCACCTACTGAACTACCTCAGGCTGCAGGACCAGCACCTGCACAACCTCCAACTGCTGTACCTCCACCCAGCCAGGCTCCTCCAGCAGCCCCTGCAGCAGCAGCAGCAGCCCCAGCAGCAGCAGCAGCAGCCCCTGCAGCAGCCCAGGTAAGAGCAGCCACCCCTCCTGCCAGCTCTCAGGTTTGCCCTTAGCTGCTCTATTCCACATGTGCTAGAACAATCTGAAGCCATGGAAGTTTGATGTATTCTTGGTGGTGTTAAAATAGCTTTATTGCTTAAATCAAACCCCTCCAAATCTCTTAAAAAAGGCCAGTGTTTAACCCCTGCATTTTATGCAGCAGCTGAAACAGCAGCAGTGAAGGCTGGAGCAGTGTTGGTGTCAGTGACACTTGGGATATGCACTATCCCAGTATCTGCCAGTACTGCCCAATACCTTATTTGTTGGTAGCTTGTCCTAAACTGAACTTCATGAACTTGTGTCAGTGTGTTCTTCTCTATAGCTCTTTGTGTCAATGGACTCTTTTTTTATAGCTCTATATTGTCAATATGTTCTTCCTCTCAGCTCTCTGTGTCAGTGTGTTATTCTTTATGGCTCTCCTCTGGTTCTTGCTGCTCACTGGTTACTGTTTTGCAGGGCTCTGGGCTTCTCCATGAACCCTTGTTTGTTTTCACTGACCTGGTGGTTTTCAGCTTCAACAGAAACCAGGTTGTGATCAGAAGCCCTGAGCTGCATTGCTGGGCCAAGAGCACCTTGGAGTAAAATGCTGATATTAAACAAAGGGTTATATTTTTTTCTGTTGTGAAAAAACAAGTGATCTAGATGAAAATACTTCTATTCTTAAATTAGCAGCCTGGTGTTATGTCTGTCTTGTTCCTGCAAATATAAATCCCTTGCCTCATCATGGGCAGTACAGGTGACCTGTGCAGTGAAAAAGTGATCAACCACTCTTTATTTTATTTGAGTTGTATCAGGTTTTTAAATCAGATGTTTGAGTCAGGGATTAAAACACGGGGAGTCTTGAATCTGTCATGAATATCCAAAAACCTTAAGTTTTAATGCTAGGCAAGCAATCTTTTACGTTTAGCACTTCTGAAGTCTCCTACCATTTTGGTATTTATCCAAGTTGTGTAGCTTCTACTCTTTCAAGGCAATTGCAGAGATAAGTGTGAAGTTTTCCTGGTTCATTGTTCTGTCTTTCTCACTGTAGTGCCATGATCCCAACAACGAGTTAAACTTTTACTTGTATCTATAGTTGATCAAGGTTATCTCTAGTTTTAAAACCAGAGCAAGGAGTTGTTAACCTGCTTTAAAATGATTTATCCTATTGCAGGCCCCACCTGCAGCCCCTGCTGCAGCTCCGGTACAGGAAGATGTGAGAGTCCCCATCAACCTGGTATTAAGGTTAAGGTAAGAGCACAAAGTTGTCCTGTTCTGTCAACGTGAGCCTTTGTAGAGAGGGCCACTGGCACATTTCTGTGCCTTTTAATTAATAGGGTGGCAGTTAAATGAAGTTTGTCAGCTTGGATTTCATCTGCTCTTCTGAAACTGCAACCTGGAAAAGCAGTTTATCACATCCCACTGCAGTTTGGCAAAGCCTGTGTATTGGAAGAGATTTTGATAATTGTGTAAACATTGCTAAACTCTAATGGAGTGGGAAGAAGGAATTAGCTGGCTTCCCTATAAGGATTCAGGGGTGTTCTGGCCTTGGGCTGAACCATCTATTCTTCATGCACAACTTCAGACTTCAGCCAATTCTGGGAGTGAAGAGCTTTTACCCAGTTCAGGGAGTGGATTCTGGTCTGTGTCACTAGAAGGAGGCAGAAAAAAGGATCTTTCTACACTCCTTGCACACACTGCTTTTTCTCATTAAAAGAACCTGCCTCTCATCTCTGGAGCATCCTGGTTGTTGGTTGGCATTGGAGTGGGGATTCTGAACATCACTGCCACGATGTGTGTGCATCTGCAGGCAGCGAGCACTTCCCTCCTGAAAGATGCACTCCTGGGATATCTCTGCTGAGGGATATGAGTGGCTGAGACAGTGGAACAACATGGTCTTGTGCCAGAGAGGTGACACTCACCTATCCTGGACTGGCCCAGGCTGTGTCAGGTTGGGAGGCAGACTGTGCTGCTTCCACATGCACACCCAACTGATGAGTTTCTGCCTTTGAGGGGATAGAATGCAGTGAATTCACTTCAAAGACTGATTATTCAATGACAGCACTCTCTTTTGGCCGTCTATCAGTGCCATGAAATGGTGTCTTTTATATAAAATTCTCTTCTTTCCACAGGAATTCAAATAAAGAGCTCCATGATATTCGATTTGAATTCACCCCAGGGAAAGGTGAGCTGGTGGGAAATTCCAGTGTGTGAAGGGGAGGTTCTGTGTTTGGTGTTGTGCAGGTGTTTGAGTGTCTGTCCACAGTGCCTTCCTAAAGGGCTTGTTGTGGCTGGGCTTGGAGCACTGCTCTAAAACTCATGGATATGGCCAAAATGCAGCCCTTCAGTGAATTCCAGTGAATCCCAGTACCCTGATATTTGTCTTTTATAAAGAACACTTCTGCTGTGTGGTTTGTACAAGCTCCTTCAGGTTTCTGTGTGGTGCTTTCACCAGCTGGATAATTTCTGCTCTGTGGTGATGACTCTGGGTTTCTCCCCAACAGATACTGCAGATGGTGTTTCTCAGGAGCTCATTTCAGCAGGTCTTGTTGATGGCAGAGATCTGGTAATAGGTAATTACAAATTACTTTTTCTGCTCTAACCATATCAGTCATTTTGTGCATGTTAAAAATTACCTGAGTGTAGTGGGTGATAGGAGTCACCCCAGTGGCTCTGCACAAGTGCTGTCAATTCTGGTGCCAGTTTTGTGCCAGTACATCACCCCCAGTTACAGATTTAACTGGTAACATTGTGAAGCAAATGTTCCTTGTAATGCAGAATGAAGTCTAATTGATGCATTAGCCAAATCATTATCATCTGACAGAGATGCATCACCAAGCTGCTGCACAAGCCTGTCCTGCTCACAGGTCCCGTGCAAGAGAGCTCTGGGACTGGAATCAGCCAGGCTTTTTGGCTTTAATTAGGGCTGGGGAAGGAAGTGTGAGGTGCACGTGCCCTGGGGCAGCAGCACGAGTTGTATGGGGGGAACAGCTACCTCAAACAGCAGTTTGCTAAACAAATGTGTTCTCCTGTGCACCAGGTGAGACTTTTAAACTGTCAGCACTGCCTGTGTATTCCAACTGCAGCAAGCAAAGCTGTTCCTTGTACACAGGAAAGCTGCTAATGCAAAAGTAACTGGATTTCCAGATGCAGTTGGGCATTTATTACTATTGATCTCATTACATCCTGGGAAAAATAACTACCTCTGAAAAAGTAGTGTAGTAAAAATAACAGTGTTCTCACACTTCAGAGGTTTAGATTTAAGTAGACTGAGTCTAATTGAGACCAAGCCTTTCCTTGTCAGTGTAAAAATTCAAAGTTTTTTAAGTAATAGAAAGAGGACTAATAAGTTTGGGATGTTTTTCTCCAGCCTGTCCTAATATTTGCCCATTTTCTTTGTGTCTTTGTGATTTCAGTTGCAGCTAATTTGCAGAAAATTGTGGAAGAGCCCCAGGCAAACAGATCCATCACTTTCAGACTGGTATTTATTCCTGTTCCCTAATTGATCAAGTTGTCCCTTGCAAGGAGAAGGCATTGCATGTAGATGTCTGCTGCAGGCATCTGATGTATGCACTCTAAATCCTCCCTTCTTTTCCAAAGCTTCTTACTGGTTGTGTAACTGTAGGCACTGCAGGCTCCCTGCTTGTATCCTCTGAGCAGCACCTGGGATAAATAAGCATGAGATGATGTGCTAATTAATATATTAAAATGTTGCAAAAGGGTATTTTTGGGGCTTGGGATGTGCACTTGCAGAAATATTTCAAGGCAGGTGGATGGGTTGAGAATTGCCACAGACTCCTTTCTTGGAGGAGGAGAACAAGGGAGGGTACAGATACATTGTCCCTGAGGAGAAAATGGGGAAATGAAGAAGAAAAAAGGAAAACAAAAGAGTGGTGGGCAAAAGGAGAGAGCCAAAACTGAGAGCAGAACAGGTGAATCTTTCAGAGGTGGTGAAATTCAGGGGCAGTTACAGTGGCAAAGCTTAACCAGGTTACTGGGAGAGAAGCAGTAAGTGCTGGGTTTTTTGCTTGTCCTGAAAGGAGTTTTCACTTATTTTGCCCCAGTTATTGCACATATAATGTCTAGTTGGAGCAGACATGGGCAAAACTTCAGTCCCAGCCCTTCATAGCTTCAAAAAAAAAAATCAAAAATATAAAAGCACTCTATTTTAACTTTGGGTAGTGTGAGCTGCTGAACTCAGTGCAAAGCTGTTCTGTGTCTGCTTCCTTCCCACACCCTGTCTGATGCACCTGCTTGTGGTTTGTGCTGGAAGGTGGAGATGTGTGTTGCTATTTGGATCTCTGTTCCTCGTTTCAGGCATCTGGTGTCGACGGCTCAGAAATTCCGGATGATGGCAAACTTATAGGATTTGCACAGCTCAGCATCAGCTAAACATTGGTCCCAGGAGATGTTTCCCAACAGAGAACCCACATGTGCATATTCGTAATGCTTCTGTTAGCCTAAAAAAAAAACCACTACTGCCAAAGAATTGAACTACAGCCCCCTTCCTAGAAGCTTTAACATTTTCCTTAATAGGATCACAAACCTTCCTGAAATTACCGATGACGTTTACACCTTTTGTAAACAACTCTCATGTTTTTGTATCTGTCATCTCAGACATGCAGACCCAACACGTCATTGCCTGCATGTTCATTTTATTATTGCCTTACTTTAAAGAAAAATACTACTGAGTACGAAGCAGGGGGTTCCACTGCTCTGATGATCTTGCCTAAGTGTTTGCTTACATGTGGTTTCATTTTTTTTTCACTTGCTATTTTTGCACAAGTTTTAATACTGAACGGATTTTTGGTTTTTTTTTTTTTTTTGTTCTTTACCTGCTTCTCCTTCTATCTGAAACACCAATGTACATGTTGTTTGGGTCACCTGGAGTGCTGAGAAATCCACTTCTCTTTGGCTGTGTGTTTTAAAACTGCTGGTTTGAATGCTTGCACCTGAAAAAGCAAGCGGAGTCTTAACCCACAGGAGGGAGAGCTGCCTTCCCTTGTGTTTGTGTTTTTGAGAAGTTCCTTGACTTTGAGGTGTTAGAAGTCAGCTTCCCTTTGTAAACTGCCTTAATATTTTTTTCTTTATCACTTTGGTTCTCTCCACATGAGTGCCAGGCATGGCATGAGGGCTGAACCTTTTAATTTACATTAAGCAGTCCTTCCTGCTGCTTTCATTCTGCATCTTAGACGTGGTCTGTTCTTGAAGCAGACCAGCGAGGCATTGCTGCCTGCAAACTGGTCTTTCAGGTGATGAACACAATATCCACACTCACAGGGAGACAGGATCTGTGTCACTCTGCCTTTGGAACGGATGCACTTCCAAGTGTCCCTGAAAGCCAGTTTGCTCATGCCTGGCTGGCCTCCCAGTGTGCTCCCCAGTCCTTTGCAAGCTGGTACCCGTGGAACCATCCCTGTCGTGTTTTACAGCAATAAAGAATCGCCAGTAGAGTGGCTGTGCTGGGCAAAAGCGGGCGCTGGGCTTGTCCCTCCTGCACTAAACCCCTCGGGTCGTGGGGCTGCGCGTCGGCCCGAGCCTCGACGTTTGATCAGGATGTCACTGCACCCCTGTCACACACCTCTTTAGCTT